>CM070030.1:1798317-2188317 GCA_036247105.1 Cirrhinus mrigala
ATATATAGTAACATTTCTTTTAATATATGTTCTGAATTAAAATTTTATATATTTAAAAAAGTTACAAAAATGTATAAAAAAATTAAAAACATGACTTTAAAGTAATGTTTTGCAGACACATATTTAGCATGTTAATATATATTATGCAGCATATTTTATTAATAATACTTAAATTATATAATATATAACGGTATTTATAAATAAATGTAAATGGTATATTTGAATATTTCAAATATATAAAAAACGTTAAAAAAATATATGTATTATTTTAAAATCGCAGAAAATGCATAAAAAACAAACAACAAAATACAAAGAAAAAAAGAAACAGAATCATCAGATTCTGTCAAAGTCAGATGGACACAAACAGAGTCATGTTGTGATGTGCTTGTGTGAACGGGTGTTGAAAGAGCGGTCTCACGGCATTCTGTTTAGCCGGTGTAAACCTCTCTGTAAAATAACAACACCTTAACACGTCTGTCAGCAAACACTCGTGTCCCGTCCCTCATCTCCGGCACGCTCTCCATCCTTCCGAACTTTCTTCTCAGACTTGGAGAATCCAGGAGGGTTTCGAGTGTCAGTGCTCTTCTCCCTCTCTCACCCTGGTTTGTCTCCCTCCTTCCCGCTCTCTCCTTGCTTGGTGGGTAATTTGAGTTCCCTGAACGCTTTGAATAACAGAGGGACTGTGAAATAAAAAGCAAAAAAAAAGTGACACAAGCTGTCAGTCGAAGGAAGACGAGCAAGACGCAGCCACAGCCATGCCTGAGCCCACAGAAGGTACATCTCTGCAATTCCTTCAGCCTTAATCAGCTGCTTTTTAAAAGTATTTATGCTACTTTTGCTGTTTATTTACTAGCAGTATGTTTAGTAGTGCCAGTACTGATAGTGACAGTAACAGAAAGACTTTACAAAACATGACAAATTTAGAAATTATACTAAAGGATTTGCTGACTTGCTCTGATTGTTAGATTTGCATATTGTGCTACTGATTATTTATCAGCTATTATGGTTGATTATTAGCTATTAGTGTTTATTTCTATCATCAGAAATAAACTTTTTTAACAAAACATTTATAAATGATAGATTGTGGTGTTTTACTGCTCGTCGTTGCTTCTAATATTTTTACATGCGCTTTCTTCTTCAGAATGCAAGCTTTCTGAGGTCTCCAAACATATGCAAACTGCTCAAATTAATGTTATAATTAATAGTAGAAGCAATGCAGGAGGATGTAAACTAAGGAGGAGAGGTGGCTCATGAATGAGGAAGGGTCAGTGTGAAGAGAAAGAGCGCAGCAGATGTGTCAGGGCAGAAAGATAAAGTTGCACAGATGGTAAAATTAAAAGCTTCCCGAGCGGCGCTGAACCACACACACTTCTCCTGTGTGAACACACACCACTGATAATGAATGGAGGGAACAAAACCTGCATGCAGTTTCTCATTACTATATCACCGTATTAATGATCTCACATGTTTTATTAGCGTGTATGGTTGCATAACTTTAATCTGCATGGCGCAGATAGACAGATACCCAGACACCCAGATTATTTTATCTTAATTTTATTTTAGTTTTATATTTTACTTTATTTTCAATATATTTTGTTACTTATTTTTTTATTCATTAATGTAATTTTATTTATGTAAATTGTTATTATTATTATTATTATTTTAATTTTTACTTTAGCACTTTTTTTTTTTTTTTTTTTTTTTTAGTTTTTTTTAAGACCAGGAAACTGGTCAAGGCTGGTTTCAGCTTTTTTTTTTTTTTAATAGTGCTAGCAACTTGTTAAAACGTGTTACTGACATACTAATTCATGTTAACAACATGATAACTCATGTTAGCAACATGCTAGCAGCATGCTAATTCATGCTAAGACATGTTAACAATATGTTAATCCATGTTGGCAGCATGTTAAATCATGTTATTTTTGTTAAATAATGCTAGCAACATGCTAATTCATGCTAGCAACATGTTAAAATATGCTACCAACATGTTAACATGCTAATTCATGTTAGCAATGTGTTGGAACGTGCTACCAACATACTAATTCATGTTAGCAGAATGCTAATTCATGTTAAATCAAACTAACAACATGCTAATTGATGGTAGCAACATATTAAAATGCGCTACTAACATACTAAGTCATGTTAACAACATGTTAATCCATGTTAGCAACATGTTATTTTGCTAAATAATGTTAGCAACATGTTAATTCATGTTAGCAACATGCTAATTCATGTTAGCAACATGCTAATTCTTGTTAGCAACATGTTAGAAGCATGCTAATTCATGCTAACCATGTTAACAACATGTTCATCCATGTTAGCAACATGTTATTTTGCTAAATAATGTTAGCAACATGCTAATTCATGTTAGCAACATGTTAATTCATGTTAGCAACATGCTAATTCTTGTTAGCAACATGCTAGAAGCATGCTAATTCATGCTAAGACATGTTAAAAATATGTTAATCCATGTTGGCAGCATGTTAAAGCATGTTATTTTTGTTAAATAATGCTAGCAACATGCTAATTCATGCTAGCAACATGTTAAAATATGCTACCAACATACTAATTTATGTTAACATGCTAATTCATGTTAGCAATGTGTTGGAACGTGCTACCAACATACTAATTCATGTTAGCAGGATGCTAATTCATGTTAAATCAAACTAACAACATGCTAATTGATGGTAGCAACATATTAAAATGCGCTACTAACATACTAAGTCATGTTAACAACATGCTAATCCATGTTAGTAACATGTTATTTTGCTAAATAATGTTAGCAACATGCTAATTCATGTTAGCAACATGCTAATTCTTGTTAGCAACATGCTAATTCATGTTAGCAACATGCTAATTCTTGTTAGCAACATGCTAGAAGCATGTTAATTCATGCTAAGCCATGTTAACAACATGTTCATCCATGTTAGCAACATGTTATTTTGCTAAATAATGTTAGCAACATGCTAATTCATGTTAGCAACATGCTAATTCTTGTTAGCAACATGCTAGAAGCATGCTAATTCATGTTAAGACATGTTAAAAATATGTTAATCCATGTTGGCAGCATGTTAAATCATGTTATTTTTGTTAAATAATGCTAGCAACATGCTAATTCATGCTAGCAACGTGTTAAAACATGCTACCAACATACTAATTCATGTTAGCAGCATGCTAAATCATGTTAAATCAAACTAACAACAAGCTAACTGCTGCTAGCAACATGTTAAAATGTGCTACTAACATACTAAGTCATTAACAACATGTTAATTCATGTTAGAAACATGCTAATTCACGTTAAGCCATGTTAACATGTTCATCCATGTTAGCAGCATGTTAAAACATGTTATTTTTTTGCTAAATAATGCTAGCAACATGCTAATTCATGTTAGCAGCATGTTAAAACGTTAATTTGCTAAATAATGTTAGCAACATGCTAATTCATGTTATATCATACTAGCAACATGCTAACTGATGCTGGCAACATGGTAAAACGTGCAACAGAATGCTAATTCATGCTAAGCCATGTTAACAACATGTTAATTCATGTTAGCAGCATGTTAAATTGTGTTATTTTTGTTAAATAATGCTATCAACATGCTACCATTTCATGCTACTAATTCATGTTAGCAGCCTGCTAATTTGTTATATCATGCATAGCAACATGTTAAAACATGCCACCAACATAATAAATTATGTTAAAAACATGCAAATTCATCTTAGCAATATGCTAAAACATGCTAGCAGCATGCTAATTAAATCATGGTAAATCATACTAACAACATGTTAAAGCATGCTAAGTGATGTTAACAAAATGCTAAATCAATGCTAACCCGTTAATCCATGTTAAAACATGCTAGCAGCATTTTATATCATTATAACAACATGCTAAACCATGTTTAATTTGTGTAAACATACTAAACATATTAAATCTTGCTAGCGACATGCTAATTCTTACTAGCACAATGTTAAAATATGATTTGACATTAATTAATGATTCTAAAAATATCATTTGACATTAATTAATAATTCTAAAAACATGCTAGCAACATGCTAGTATGTTCAAAACATGCTATTCTTGCTAGCAACATGCTAACAACATGCAAATCATGCTATCAACCTTTTAATAACATGCTAATCATTCTAGAAACACACTAGCAACATGTTAACAACATGCTAATTATGCTAACAACACACTACCAATGCTTTAGCAATGTGAAGTCTTTTTACCATGCCAGTATCACTTTATGATAGAAAGACAGATACAGTAGATAGATAGATAGATAGATAGATAGATAGATATAATATCTATATATAATTGTAACATAATTCCATAAAAATGTGGATGTAAATAATTAGGACTGTCTGTCTGCAATCTACACTATCCATTAACAGTTCACCATAAAGCTAAATTGGCGCTCATAAAACCTAACGCTCTGTCAGACAGACGGTGATTTGCAGGTATACGGTCGTGCAATATATTTCTTCCTCCTGTCATAGTGGTTTATCGTTTTAATCCATCCCATTCTACTGAGTACGTAAGACAAGAAACTGTGTGACAGTGTGAGAACGGGTTGAGATGAAGCATGTAGGATGAACGTGTCCGGTGCTCATCTGCTGGTCTTAGCACAATTCCACACTGACCAACAGCTTACAGATCATTCGCACCACAAGCCCAATAATGTCTCCATCGAGTGTGTCACATGAAACCTTAAAAGCTTAATGTGCACTCAAAAAATAGTTAGGCCTAAATTTAAAACGTATTTGAACTGCATATAAAATTTCCATCTATTTAGATTACACAGTTTTAACATAACTAATACATTTAATGTGATGCAGGTCACATTTCTACACTCGAAAACATCTCTAATTGATTTTATTTCAATAATCATATTTTCAAAATAAGATTTAAAATACATGTTTAGAATCAGTTCATTGTGAAAACAATTCAATTTATTCAATTAAAAAGTATGAACATGGTTAAAATGTGGAACAAGTGATATTATACGGAAGTTTGTTTTTGTCACAGGGTAAAAAATGGTAAGGTAATTGTGACTTTTTATCTCAAACTCAGAATTGCAAGATATAAACTCAGAATTGTGAGAAAAAAAGTCAGAATTGCAAGAAAAAAGTCAAAATTGCAAGATATTAATTTAGAATCGTGAGATATGAACTCATGAACTCATAATTGTGAGGAAAAAAGGAAAATTGCAAGAAAAAGTCAGAATTGCAACATAAACTCAAAATTACAAGAAAGTCTGGATTGCGAGATATAAACTCTTAATTGTGAGAAAAAAGGCAAAATTGAAAAAAAAAAAAAAAAGTCAGAATTGTGAGATATAAACTCATAATTTTCAGGAAAAAAGTCAGAATTGCAAGATATAATTTTAGATTTGTGAGATATGAACTCATAATTCTGAGGGAAAAAGTCAGAATTGCAACATATAAACTCAAAATTACAAGAAATTCTGGATTGCGAGATATAAAGTCAGAATTGTGAGGCATACAGTGAACTCAATTGCAAAAAAAAAAAAAAAAAAGTCAGAATTGCAAGATATAAATTTAAAATTGTGAGATGTAAACTCAATTGTGAAGGGGGAAAAAAGTCAGAATTGCAACAAACTCAGAATTACAAGTCTGGATTGTGAGATATAGGCCCGGTTTCACAGACAGGGTTTAGACTAAGCCAGGATTAGCCCATAGTTCAGTTAAAACATTTAAGTAATTTTTATAAACATGCTCAGAAAAAAACATTAATGGTGTGCATCTTGAGACAAAAACAAAGGCACTGATATATTTTAAGGTCAGTCATTGCAAGTTTCTTTCCGTTAAAACACCTCAGACTTACATTTTAGTTTAGGACTAGGCTTAAGCCTTGTCTGTGAAACCGGGGGATAAAGTCAGAATTGTGAGATAAACAACTCATAATTGTGAGGAAATTAAAACAGAATTGGAAGATATAAACTCAGAATTACAAGAAATTCTGGATTGCGAAATATAAAGTCAGAATTGTGAGGAAAAAAATCAGAATTGCAAGACATAAACTCAGAATTACAAGGAAAAGTCTGGATTGTGAGATATAAAGTCAGAATTAAAAGAAAAAAGTCTGGATTGCGAGATATAAAGTCAGAATTGTGAGGGGAAAAGTGAGAATTGTGGGGTATAAAATCAGAATTGTGATATATAAACTCAGAATCTCAAGAAAAAAGGAAGAATTACGAGATAAAAAATCAGAACTCAAGTCGCAATTGCGTTTTTTTTCTCCATTGTGGAAACGAGCTTCTATAATATCAAATTAGTTAAAATGCTTTGATTAGATTTATTGACGATAAACATATAAACTGGTTACTGGGTGTTTTTAACATTCAGTTTATATTAGACAAATCATTGACGTATGATTGACAAATATGCATCACATTAAGTTTGTTTTGTGTGAATCTTAAACCCTACACAGTTGTCAAATGATTTTGAGATATTGGAAAAGGCGACGCCTAATTTAAGACGAGCAGAATCTGAAACCTCGAGCCACATTGGTGGAGACACATTTTATCTGCGCTCTTTCTGCGAGAGTGTAAGTCCCTACTGGGATCCAATTAACAGTTCAGATGCTAATAAAAGCGTGACCCTCAAGACCTTCACTAAATCCAAGCCCACAGCCACATGACAGACTAGACCGTATATCATATGCCACAAAACCTAAACACATTTTGATGAAGATCTCCAGTCGTTGACTTGTTCTTCTCTTCCACAGTAAGATATAAATATCTCATGATGACCTTTGCCATTTCTATTTTCACCTCACCATCCGGTTTGTAAATCACAGTTTATTAGACAACTTCTTGCATCGTGGATTGAGTTGAAAACAGAAGAAGTTAACTGTTAAGAAAGATATTTCTGGACGTAGCACATAAAATAGCAATAGAAAATCACGTCATCTTTTCCCATGGCAAATCAATCCCTTGAACCGCTTCGTTTCTCAGTTTAACCTCTGCTACCTCGCCCCACCTTTTGAATGAACGGCAGTAAATCCGATCAGCGGCCTGTCAGGAGCGTTGATTTACACACCGCCGTGTTCTTATAAGGGTTCTTCCAGATGCTGTTGTCCGATATGGTAATGCCACAGAAGCCCTGGGGAGAGACAGGCTCTAAAAATACCATCATATGCTGATAATCGCCACTTCAGTTTCAGAAACTTTACTAGTGTGAAAGAACACTCTGCAGACCTGATTTAATAGCGTTTCTTACTATCCAAATGCAAAGTTAGCACAAAATCAGGCTTCTATTTAAAGCTGCCCTTGGTTGTTTTTCTAACTAAAATAAAAAAGTTGCAGGCACTAAGACATGAATAAACATATAAACATTTTTTTTAATGCTTTTAAACATTTAAAACCATTTGAGATCATTATGAACTTATTTAAAATGTTACATTTTGTAACACTAACAAGTCTGAGGTTGGTAAGATTTTTTTTAAATGCAAAAAAAAACAACATTTTTTGTGCTCACCAAGACTGCATTTTTTTTTTTTTTTTTAAATACAGCAAAAATTATTATATTATTAGAATTTTGAACAGCCGTTTTCTGTGTAAAAATATTGTAAAATGTTATTTATTCCTGTGATCAAAGATGAATTTTCAGCATCATTACTCTAGCCTTCAGTGTCACATGATCATTCAGAAATCATTCTGATTTGCTGCTCAGGAAACATTTAATAATATTATCAATGTTGAGAACAGTTGTGCTGCTTCATATTTTTGTGAAAATTATGACACATTTTATTTTTCAGGATTCTTTGATAAATAGAAATTTCAAAAAACAGCATTTATTCATTTTTTTTGTTTGTTTGTTTGTTTTGTTTTGTTTTTGTTTCTTTGTTGTTTTTTTGGTATGTTTTTTATGTTAACATCACTTTTAATCAATTTAATGCATTCTTGCCAAATAAATTTCTTTAAAAATATATAATAAAAATAATAAAAACTTTTCAACAGCAGTGTATATTCACAATGGTAGGTATCAATGTAAAGTCGAAGACAATTGCTATAACATCCAGTGCAAATGTGCGGCATAAAGTGCACATGTAAAATCAATTTTAATTTCTTACAAAAAAGTCTGAAACAACTATACAGTAAAAAGAGAACACAATTTGTTGAGTCAACTTAAAATAATTTGTTTTGATGCAGACTTAAAATTTTAAGTTCAGTCAACTCAAAATGTTAAGTTTTACAAAGTGAAAACGTAGACATTTGACCTGACTAAACAAACAATTTGGTTTGTTAAACTTAAAAGCTGGGCTTGTTACCCAGCTGCCTTAAAATTTTAAGTTGAATGAACTCAAATATCTAAGTTGTCACTTAACATTTCAACTTGATTAACTTTTTTGAGTTGACTGAACTTAATATTTAAAGGCAGGCGGATAATAAATTATTTTAAGTTGAATCAACAAATTGTTTTTACAGTGTAGTGAAAATGATAATATTTTGCATTTAATCCAAAACCAAACACTGGCATTATTAATCAGCACAAGTTATAATTTTTAATGCGGTCTCTGGCAGTAATGCTCATTGTAATGCTCAAAATGCACATGAAAACATGCACGTAATGCATGCTTGAAACTTGAGAACAGTTTGCATATGTCAACAGCTTATGAGTGAGATAGTGTATCTATCCAATTATTTATTATGACCCTGCAGCTGCCAGAACATTATATTACCAACAACAATCTGCCTTACAGGTCAAAAGTCCATGCACCTCATAAGCACTTAGTACTTGTCTATTTATGTCACAGACAGCACTAAGTGCAAATAAAACAATGAATAAATAGATGAATGAATAAAATGCAACTATGTAATAGCAAAATCAATAGGACTACAAACTTTTAAAAGGAAGGAGCATGTCTAATCAGTACAAAATTTGCCATAAATTGCTTAATTAGAAGCTAGTCGCAATGCTAATGTATTAAATTAGTAATTACATTCCCCTGGGGTGACTCAGGATCAAATGCTTGGCTCAGGGGCACAATGCTGACAGACTGTGTCTCAGACCTGTAGCCACTACACCGCATCAGTCACTTACGTGCGCAAATATAGACAGCTGTCTCGGCATCGGTTTCATTACGTGCCGCATTATCTGCCACCCAGATTCGCTGATTTGGTAAAGTGTGACCAGGTGCTTTTATAACACAATCTGCTTTTATAAAACATCTGAATTGCCTGAGTGATAGATGGAGCTTTAGCAGCTCTGCGGGAGCCGCCGTTTGTGTATGTGTGTTTGTGTGTGTGTGGAATTGTGCTAAGACAGGGAGCTTACCCTCCTAATGTGTTAAATCCAGCGTGCAGTACACTGTGTTGAGTATCGCCTCAGTCCCTCTGAAACACACACACATGCACATTCATCTTTAGTGAATCAATAAGACAAACTTTCTTACTAGTGAGGTGTTTTATACAAATAAACCATAAACACTAGACAAAATTCCTAAATAAATGAATGGCTCTTCACTATTTGAAAGTTGCTTTTTACATTTGAAAAGTTCATTTGCAAAAACAATTTTCAAAAATCATGTTGTGTCTCAATCGAACTGCAGATAGGTTATTGTGATTAAGTAAAAGGTAGTAAAAGGAGGTGACAATAAAACACAATAAAAACATGATAACATAAAAATGATTTTTGAAAATTAAAAAAAAAGAAGTTATCTGTTTTTGCAAAAACTCATTTATTAGACCTTTTCAAATAACAAAAAAAAACAAAACACATAAGTCCAAGCTTCATACACAAAGTGAAAAATAAACGCATAAATAAATACAATTTTAATGCCACAAAACTTTGAGGAAATCTAACAAATTAATTAATTAATTTAAAAAAATAATTACTTATAGATATAAATACTGAAGTATATAAAAGCAAAGTATAACATACGTACATAAAATTTAAAGGGGGTTAATTAATATTTATTGCAAGTAATTTAAAGGCAGTTCTTTTTTCAGATTCTTTAAGGATTTAAATAAAATTTTAATGCCACAAAACTGAGCAAATTTAACAAACAAACAAATTAATTAATTAAACTTAATAATTACTTATAATTATAAATACTGAAGTGTATAAAAGCAAGTTATAAAATACAGAAATTAATATTTATTGCAATAACTGAAAAAGTTTTAAATCAAATTTTAAAAAACTTATTTAACAACCAAACAATTGAATTGATTAATTAATCAAAATAATTACTTATAAATACTGAATTATATAAAAGCTAATTATAACATACGTAAATTTAATTTAAATGAGGTTAATTAATATTTACCTTAATAATTTAAAGAGTTTAAGGCAGTCCTTTTTCAGTTGCTTTAAGGATTGAAATAAAATTTTAATCCCACAAAACTTTGAGCAAATTTAACAAACAGACTAATTAATTAATTAAACAAAATAATTACTTATAAATATAAATACTGAAGTATATAAAAGCAAATTAAAACATACATAAATTACATTTAAATGAGGTTATTTAATATTTATTGCAATAATTTAAAGAGTTTTAGGGCAGTCCTTTTTGAGTTGCTTTAAGGATTGAAATAAAATTTTCAAACTATTTTTAAATGCCAAGTAAAGTTGTATGTGTGGTTTACAATGGGATACAACGCTTTAAAAAAGACAAATGACATCATGGGTTGATGGCTCATATTTTATACAAACCTAAAAGAGTAACAACATCCTACAAAAGGAAGCAAAGCTTTCCTGATCCATCCTACTGGCTTTTTAACAGATTATGGGCACTAAAAACATATTTGAGTCTGCAAGTTTACTCATTCTGAAGTGCAAACACAAAATCATTGCATGTGGCACATCCTCTCGGTTAACCTAAAACAAATTGCAGCATATCTGTGGTTACGGCACATTATACTTTGATGTCAGTAATTTCTGACAGTTATTTGCCTGACCATAAGAGCCGGGCTGTAAGATGCTTGCTACCTGATATCGGTGTGGTCGGCGGGAAGATTCCTGGCCTGACATTAGAGAGGTTACGATGTTACCGTGGTCTTTTAACAAGTGCCATGGCAACAACGTGCCCTCCTGGGAACGAGGCGGATGTTAGGCATGCTGCTATTTCAGACCACATGATCAGAGAGAGTTTCTTATCATCACAGTGGAAACATCTTGACAAAGTTGCATCGACACCTCCAAATCCAAAACAAGAAATTAAAACTCAACCTTTGTGGTTTTCCAATTGTAGATGGTGAAACTAGGACATATTGATCAGGGTTTCTGCAGTTTTTCATCAAGATATATTTACCTGAGAACCAGCAGATTCTAACAAGCAAACAATGACATCATGTTTGATCAAATTTACAGCTATATTTTTAGATTTTGAGAAGACAACTCAGTCAAAGACTTTTTGTGCACGCAGTACGTGCGTGTAAAAATATACAGAAGAAAGTCTAAAACGGTGTGGTCAGTGTATGCCACCTATATTTTTCTGGTGTCGTATTTATAGGATTGTAGAGCATCCGTGTGGCCGAATGCCTGAGGATTCCTACAACATATCAGCTTACTGCTCAGAGCTCTGGATTATATTTATCAACAGGGCGGATGATGTCAGAATGGTTACATAGTAACTGAGGTGATGGTCATCAGTTATGATTCACAGAAACATTTATGGTCAGGGCTGCAGTGTGAACATTATTAAATTAATGTATCGGGGAAATAGACATGTTTCTGTTTATTGAAATATAGTAAATACTGTACAAAATGATTTTTTAATGATTACTGGAGTAAATTTTACAATGAAATACTATTTCAGTTTTTCTACTTCGAAGTTTAACATTTTTATTTGACTAAATATGTTTCTCACAAGTATGTAACCACATATTCAAGATTGTGCAGGACCAAATGGCCAGCTGACAAAAATATGTTCTTGCTAATGTTTCCATTAAGTGATGAAAATTATATTTTAAAAAGTTTTAAAAACTCAATGGAACATTCCATTTTATCATTTTGCAAACACTGTAAGAAAGTTACTTTCGAATGTTCTCTGAACATTCTGAAACCAGTAGAATTGTTTGAAAATGTTCCATGAAAATGATGAACGTTCCATGAACCATGTACAGATGAGAACAAATGCTCTATTAACGTCAGTGGAAGAAATTCTGTTCATAACGAAGTTGTGAAAACATTCCCTGTTAGCTGGGTGTAGGCTAATAAAGTACCATGGGAATATTTGTAGCAATAGCCAAAAATACATTGTATGGGTCAAAATTATCGATTTTTCTTTTATGCCAAAAATAATTAGAATATTAAGTAAAGATCATGTTCCATTAAGATATTTTGTAAATTTCCTACCATAAATATATCAAAACTTAATTTTTGATTAGTAATATGCATTGCCAAGAACTTAATTTGGACAACTCTAAATGTGATTTTCTCAATATTTAGATTTTTTTTTTTTTTTGCACCCTCAGATTCTAGATTTTCACATAGTTGTATCTCAGCCAAATATTGTCCTATCCTAACAAACTATACATCAATGCTTATTTATTCGGCCTTCAGAAGATGTATAAATCTAAACTGTAAAGAAATTGAGCCTTATGACTGGTTTTGTGGTCCAGGGTCACATATTGGCACTTATTTGTGTATCTGAACTGAGAAAAGAAGGAGTGCACAGATAAATGTTCTATGATCAAAATAGTTTTATTTATTTTGTATCTGTAGACCAATTTACAGATCAACACATCATAAAAATGTAACTTAGGATATATGAATTTATATTTGTTCGTATTTATCAATTTCAGCGTAACCTTATTAATATTCATGAGCGACGTCAAACGTCACATTTACTGCAAGACTGAATCAGCTTAAAGCGGTTATGAGGAAACGACATTATAAGAAAAAAAAAACGTTCATTTTGACGTGATAAAAGAACGACTCAGTTTTCAAATTATCTCAGTGTAATTACGTAATTCAAAAAATAAATTAGTATACGTACATAGTCGTTTTGACGCTAACTTATAACGTTTAAGTTGCGCGACAGGTCGCTGTAAAGGACAAACTGCAGCGAGAGCGCGAGTGAACCGATCTTCCGCCTTTTTTTATTATAATAACAGGAAATAAACATCGGAAGGTATGTTGAAATATAAAGTACTTACTGAAATCGATCATCTCATCGGCGGAAAGACGTCAAGCGTATAAACAAAACAACGTCACCTGACTATAAATTTACCTCAGAAAAGCCATTCAGTGTCCATAGCTTGTTAGTTAGCTAGAAATGAGAACTTTACAGAAGAACTTATAGGTACAATCATAAATATATAGTTAAATATATGCTGTACATCACACATTAATTATATTTTTACTAAATTTGCTGTCTAATGTCACTGTTTCTCATTTTTTCCCACAGAGGTGAAGCCAGATGGTAAGTGACAACATTAGCTTGCACTGACTGTTTACAAATCAAAAGACCTTTAAATGTTAAACATATGACGTTATGAATACAGTAGGTTTCTTTAGTTTAACGTTGTTCTTTCACCTGCAGAAGCTCCAGAAGAGAATGGTAATAAATCTGAATGGATATGAAAATCCTTGAGCAACTCCCTTGTATTATTTAAACCACATACTAGCTAGTCACTTAGAATTTCTTTAAGTTCTAAGTTGGTGTGCATGGAAGGACTGTATGATATAAAGTGCAATAATTCCTATTATACTTACAGTGAGGTGTATGTAAATATAATTGGCCTGCCCTATTATGAAAATGAATGTAATATTAAAATGAATGATTGCAAAAAGTGTGAAGAGAAAAGAATTGTTTCTTTTCTTGTGCATGAAGCTCACACAGAATTCAGTTATTAGTGAAACTATCATTAATGTCATTAATTGTTAATTTAAGAAAACAACCCAACCTATTATTGTTTTATGCTTGAATTAATATATGTTTTAAATATTTGCAAGGAATATTTAAAATGGAAACAGAGCGTGCTTCTTGTTGACACCATAAGTTGTCATTTACAGGATACTTATCTGTGAATATCCAAGTCTGTCTGTAGGCATGTGTGTATTCTTGTATTCATGTACCATACCTGTTCCACACTTGCAGAACCACAAGAGCTGACAGGACTTTTTGTAGAGAAGCCAGAAAGTGCGGTAGCCATCGCAGGTATGAAAACAAGGACGCAAACATATTATTATAGCTCCAAATACATGCCATAACAAAACAACCATCATTACAGGATTGTGTTTTTTTTTTGTGACACAGGTAAAGATGTAACATTTGTGGTTAAGGTTGACTCCACCAACCTCACACGTAAACCCACCATGAAGTGGTTGAAGGGGAAGTGGATGGACCTCGGCAGCAAAGCGGGAAAACACATCCAGTTAAAAGAGACCTATGACAGAGACACTAAGGTTAGAGGGGAGTGTGTTGTCATATATAATATTAATTCTCCATAGAATGTAAAGAAAATTATTAATCGTAACGGGATTTTTAAATACATGCCCAAAAATGTGTGGTCTATTGTTTGGAAGCTTGTTCTGCCATGGAGTAAAATAATAGTAATAAGAGTAATTGCGATGTATTTGCAACTTTTTATCTCACAGTACAAAGTTTTTGTCAAGAATTGCAAGATATAAATTCAGAATAGAAGGTTTAAACTTGCAGCTGTGAGAAAAAAAAGTCAGAATTGCTAGATGATAACTTAAAATTGTAAGATATATGCTTACAGTCCTAAGAAGAAAAGTCGAAATTGTAGAAAAAAAAGTCAAAATAACTTTTTTTCTACTGTGGCAGAAACAAACAATAAACAAAACTGCCAGATATAAACTCAGAATTCGAAGAAAAAGTCATGATTGCAACATGTAAACACGTAAATAGTCTGAACTCTGAGTTTATATCACAATATAAACAAAAGTCAGAACTGTGAGATAAAAAGTTGCAATTATTTTGATTCAAATTATTTTGTGACATGTATTTTTTACACATCATCCTTACATTTGGCACATTTCTTTCACTCGTTCCCTCTCAGATCTACACGTACGAGATGAAGATTGTCAAGGTGGTCCCAGGAGACGCAGGTGGATACAGGTGTGAAGTGTCTGCTAAAGACAAATGTGACAGCTGCACCTTTGAGATCACTGTGGAGGGTTAGTGTGTCTTTCACACACAATCAGACACAACAAACATAACACTTAGTATAAATCTGTAAATGACTGTTCTATATTTATCTTTCATCCTTGTCTGTAGCTGCGGAACGAGAGGACCATGCAGATATTTTGTCTGCCTTCAAAAGAACGTGAGTCTAAGTATATTTCTCACAAGTATGCAACAACATATTTAGGACTGAACAGGATTAAAGGCAAAAACTGAATAATTGCATCAACCATTTAAAAAAATACATATAATATATATTTTATATGTATATATGTCATGAATTTACATGAATCTTTTATTCACAAATGTGTGTTCATTTGTTCTCCTAAATTTTTGACAATTAAATGTTTGAGATATATACATATGTGTGTGTGTGTGTGTATATATAATATATGCTCTTGTACAGTGATGCTGGGGAGGATGAGGGTGATCTGGACTTTAGTGCTCTTCTCAAAGCTGTTAAAAAGTAAGTGTCCTCTGTATCCTTTAAAACCACACTCTGTCTCCTCTAACCACTTACTCATATTTATCACATCACTCATTTTCACAGGAAAAAGAAACCAGAGCCTGAGGTAGAGGTCGACGTTTGGGAGCTTCTGAAGAACGCTCATCCCAGCGAGTACGAGAAGATCGCGTTTCAGTACGGCATCACTGACCTGCGTGGCATGTTAAAACGACTCAAGAAGATGAAGGTCGTGGAGCCCAAAGCCAGCGAGGGTACGAGAACGAGAGATCAGTCAAAATGAAAGTCTCTGATCTTCTGTTTGTGACGGTGTGTTTGTGTGTGGGATGTTTCCGCAGCGTTCCTGAGACGACTGGAGTCTGCGTACTCCGTTAACAAGGGAAAGAAAATCGTCCTGTCTGTGGAGGTGGCTGACCCTAACGCTGAGGTCAAATGGCTCAAGAACGGCCAAGAGATCAAAACCTCTGCCAAGTGAGAATCCAGAAAATACTCATACAAACATGCAACTACTAAAAAAACTTTCACTTGCTCATTTGGAGAAAGCATTACTGAGATCATTACTAAGGTCATGTTTAATATTGTAAGGAAGCGTCACAAATTTCATTGGTTTAACAGTCTCTTTGTATCACAGATACATCATGGAGTCCGATGGAATCATTCGAACCCTCACGATCAACAAATGTAGTCTGGCAGATGATGCTGCGTATGAATGTGTATGCGGAACTGATAAATGCTTCACGGAAGTCTTTGTTAAAGGTGTGTAAATTAATTATCAAATCTCATCAAATTTATCTGACCTGGAGAGCTGTAGCTTACCATCATAGTTTTCCTATTTTAAACAGGGTTTATACAAGGTGCTTAAAGTGCTTGAAGTACTTGAATTTGACTTTTTGAAATTTAAGGCCTGGAAAACTCCTGACAGTGTATCTATAAAATAAGTGTTTAATTTTTTCAATAAGAATATATCTTTTCATGCAAAATTCAATCAATAAAAAAAAAAAAGCATACTTTTTTTGCCTTTTTTTAGTTAATGTCATAAAACTAGCGAGCTAAGCCAGTAGTAGTACTGACAGTGTTGTGTAAACATGGCTGAAGACGCGAAAAGAGGAACAGATGAACCAGATCAATTGAGTGAGTCATTTACGCTGGAACCGCTCCAATTGATTCAAACTCGTGACTTCAATCTTTCATTTTAAGTGATTTAGTAGCAAAAACCAGATCAAATTAAAAGAGCCACTCATTTTTTTTATTTTGACATCACTTGAAATGATTTTAAAAAATACATAAATGATGGGTGAAATGGAGAATTTCGAAACTGAATCAATTAAACTATTGCGTCACAAAATCATTCACTGTTACGGAGCTCTCCAATTGGATTGCGTATCGCGAATCATTTGATTCAGATCGGGCCTTAAAAATCGTGTATCGCAAATCATTTGATTCAAATTGGGACTTCAGAGCGGGTTCGCAAATCATTTGACTTAGATCGGAACTTTGCATATCACAAATCAATTTATTTAGATTGGAACTTCACGTCATGTATCGCGAATCATTTAAATTAGATCGGAATTTCAGAGCGAGTTCTTGAAATCGCGAAATGAATGATTCGCGTCCTAAACTGAAATGATGGTTCATGAATCATTATTCAGATCGGGACTTCGGAGCGGGTTTGTGAATCTTTTGCTTTAGATTGGAACCTAGGAGCATGGATCGCAAATCATTTGATTTATGTGGGAATTTAAAGTGCGTATCACAAATAATTTATTTCAGATCAGGATTTTGGAGCAGTTTTGTGAATCCTTTTTTCAGATTTTTTTCTTAAGCCCATAAGTGAGATCTCTGATTGAAGTCCTTGAAAATCAAAAAAGTAGTGTCTGAAAAGTCCTTGAAAGTCCTGGAATTTCATTTTAGAGTATCTGTACGAACCCTAGTAATGAACTATTCCATTCATCAAAAACACTATCATAATGACACCATTATCTTTTCAAAGAAGTAAAGGAAAGGCAGAGTCTACCTGTTTTCTATTAGTTTATCATGTATTTAAGGCTGACCTTAAAAATCAGCCCTCTTACAATGGATTTTGTAAAGCAAACAGCTGAACATTGTGAAGTGAAATTTAATTAGCATTAAATTTATTATTTAAGAATCACTTTGGAGTTTTACAAAGTAATGTGAAAGTAAAGCATAAAACTGTCAGCTCCTCTAGCATTCTGAAGGCACTATTATAGTCCAGCGTATACAATGCAACACTGCCTTTATTTCCTACAATGTTTAAGATTACCTTTACACTTTGCGTTACAGAACCACCAATCACCATCACTAAACTGCTGGATGACTACCATGTCGTGGTGGGAGAAAGAGTGGAGTTTGAGATTGAAGTGTCTGAGGAGGGAGCACACGTAATATGGTAAACAAACTACAAACAGGGAATCGTTTACATCATCAAGATATCAAAAATGCTTTTGTTAGTCACACAATATATATAATACAAAGGATCATAACTGTTTTCAAAATCAATTAAAAAAGAAACAAAGAGAAATGTTTCTTGAGCAACAAAATCAGCATATTAGACTGATTTCTGAAGGATCATGTGACTCTAAAGACTGGAGTAATGATGCTGAAAATTCAGCTTTGATCACATCAATCAATTACATTTTAACAAATATTCACATTAAAAACAGTTAATTTAAATTGTAATAGTATTTCACATTTTTACTGTATTTTTAATTAAAAAATATCCTTGGTGAGCATAAGAGACTTCTTTTAAAACACTTTACAGTAAGATCTCATTTCTTAACATTAGTTAATGTATTAACTAACATGAACAATTAATAATGCATTAGTAAATGCTGGAATTAACATTAACTAAGAATAATAAATGCCGTAGAAGTATTGTTTATTCTTAGTTCATGTTAACTCATGTTAACTAATGAACCTTATTGTAAAGTATTACCAAAAAAAAATCATATTTTTGACCGGCCATGAATGTATGTGTAACGGCAGGATGTTTGAGGATCAGGAGTTGTCTCGAGATGACAAAAATGCAAAGTATCGTTTTAAAAAGGACGGGAAACGTCACTGGCTTATTATTCAAGAGGCAACCTTAGAGGACAATGGGATGTACTTTGTTTACACCAACGGAGGCCAATCGAAGGGAGAGCTCATCGTTGAAGGTAAAATCTGATCTCTACACACAATCCTCAGCAGTTGTTTAACTAGTTCTGCAGACTAAAGTTAAAAAGCTTCAATCGTTTTTTCTTCTCTTTGTCAAACTCAACCCCAGAGAAGGAACTGGAGGTGTTGCAAAGTATCGCAGATCTTACAGTCAAATCGGCAGAGCAAGCAATGTTCAAGTGTGAGGTGTCAGATGAGAAGGTTACAGGAAAATGGTTTAAGGATGGCGTGGAAGTTCAGCCCAGTGACCGTATCAAGATTTCCCATATCGGCAGGTGAGCATTCAGACACATGCACACGTTCACTTGGCTCAGATGTAACTGTACAGGTTTAAAATATGTGTGTGTGTGACTTCAGGATTCATCGTTTAACCATTGATGACGTCAAGCCACAGGATGCTGGAGATTACTCGTTTGTCCCAGACGGTTATGCTCTTTCGATCTCTGCTAAACTCAACTTCCTGGGTGAGAAGGAAATTCCGTGACCAAAACTATCTCAGATTTGTTATGACCATACATAATCAGATCATTCTTTTTCTTTTTCAGAAATCAAGATCGACTACGTTCCCAGACAAGGTAGGACAAAGATCAATCCTTCAGCCAGACTTTTACATTTCTTTTTCCAACATAGTCTTACATTGAACTAGCATTATCAGAATTTTGCCAGCTGATTAACTCCAGACCAGTGGCTGGCTGCACAAAATGCTTGGACTAGTCTAGACAAGTTAGTCAAGACAGGTCATAACTTTAAGTTTGTTACATAAAAATGTAAGTTGCTAGATTGATAGTTCTAAAGACACAATCTTAACAGGTTATGCAGCTGGGCCCAGGATGCTCTCTCTGACTCTCTAACCACACTTGCTTTTATACACTTACTTCGTCTTGCTCCTTTAAGAGCCTCCTAAGATCCATTTGGATGTGGCTGGTAACATGGTTTCTCAGAACACTATCATCGTTGTTGCTGGTAACAAGCTGCGTCTGGATGTGGAGATCACAGGAGAACCCGCTCCCACCGTCTCCTGGATGAAGGGTGACAAGGTACACAAAATGATGACGGATAATCAGTAGTGATCATTTAAATAACTAATAAACAGTTCTGTAAATTACTTTATTAAGTGAAGTGGCCTAGTGGGTAATGCTCCAAATGTGGATGCATCGATATGGCATCTCTACAAGGGTTATCGTTAACTAAAACAAAAACTATTTTTAAAAAATTGTTATTTGAAATAAATAAAATATAAATATTAGATGACATACCTAAAATAAAATTGGAAATAAGTTTGCATTTAAGCACTAAAACCTAAAACTGAATTAAAACTAAAACTAACCCTGAAATAAAAATAGATTAAACCCAAATAGTAATATTTAATATTTAGTAAGAACAATACTTCTAAACAAACTCTGAACAAACAAACAAGAACAAACTAATAAAAATAACAAAACCATAGAGCAAAATGACTAAAAATGTAAATAATTTTTTAAAATAAAATTATATAAAAATAAAAGCTAATTCAGATATTAAGAAAATTTAATATTATATAAATAATACTTAAATAACACTAATATCTGCGTGCTTTAAATGAAACAAAAATGAATACAGAGTGGGAAAATGCTTTTAATTAAGTATAGTGGAAAATATAATATGCACAAATATAACATAAAGAAATAAAATGCATGCATGCCATGGATAAAAAACTGACTTTTTATTTTATTTTATTTTATTTTATTTTATTTTATTTTATTTTATTTTATTTTATTTGTGTTAGACAATGTTTTGTGTAATTTTGATCAAATAAAAACAAATGAAACCTAAATAGTAATATTTAAAAAGAACAATACTTCTAAGCAAGAACAAACTAATAAAACTAAAGCAAAATTACAAAAAAATTATAAAAAATATATATAAAAATAAAAGATAATTCAGATATTAAAAAAAGATTAATATATAAATAATACTTAAATAACACTTATTTCTATATACTTCAAATGACACAAAACTTAATATAGAGTGGAAAACTGCTTTTAATTTAATTTAATTTTTATGTTATTTACACAAATACGACTGCGGTTAAAATCAAATGTAGGCCTTCTGTAAACAAATGAAATAATGAAAATATACATGCTTATAGCCGGGGTTTTAAATGGAAATATAATTTTTACAAATATAACATAAACAAACAGTGTGTGCATGCCATGGATAAGGATCTGACTGATTTTTTTTTTTTTTTTTTTTTTTTGAGTTGAACGAATTTGTGTTGAAATAAATGCAGCTTTGGTGAGCAGAAGAGACTTGGAAATAGTAGTATACTTATGTGAAATTAATAAATACATTTTACTTGGGCTTTTTTAATGTTACTAGTGTTGGTCTGACATTTATAGGCTGAAAACCATAATACAAAATGTTGCTGTATTTGTTAAATATGCTCTGTTTGTAATGTATTTGAAAAAGCTAAAATAATAGTAATAGTGTTTACCTCTATCCCTGTGTTTCACAGCCAGTGACAGAAACAGAGGGACGTGTGCGTGTGGAAAACAGGAAAGACCTCAGCTGTTTCGTCATTGAAGGCGCAGAGCGAGATGATGAGGGCAACTACAATATCACTGTCACCAACCCCGCCGGCGAGGACAAAGCCAACCTATTCATCAAAATCGTAGGTGTGTTTTCAGCACTGCCTCTTTCTTCCTGCAGATGGCACTGTGATTCTGACCAGTAATGTCAATAAAAGTAGTTTTTCTAGCTACAAACCCTACAGCGACCTCTAAGGAGTGAATCACTGTTAGTGTGAACGTACCTTTAGGGTCTAAATGCACATGCACATTACATTTATGCACTGGCCAAAAGCTTTTATCCAAAGTGATTTACATTGCACTCAAGGTAAAAATCTTATCCGCTCATGCAATCCCTGGTAATCAAACCCATGCAGTCTGAAGTCTCTCCTGTGTTGCAGACGTTCCTGATCCTCCTGAGAACGTGAAGTGTACTGGAGTAGGAGAAGACTGTGCCACTATTATCTGGGAGCCTCCAAAGTTTGATGGAGGAGCACCTTTAAAAGGTAACACAACACTCACACACCTGTAAATACTGGTACAGGTAACTCAGTCCACAAAGGTACAAACACAGCATTTGACACATTTAGAAGTAATCAGTGCATCATCACAATCTGTTCTGCTTCTGTTTCCTAGGCTATCTGATGGAGAGGAAGAAGAAAGGATCATCCAGATGGACGAAACTTAACTTTGAAGTTTATGAGAGCACAACATACGAGGCCAAGCGCATGATTGAAGGCATTCTGTATGAGATGAGAGTTTTCGCAATCAATGGAATCGGAATGTCGGCTCCCAGCCTCAACTCTAAACCATTCATGCCAATCGGTGAGAAGGTTGTGCTATTGCTTTGTTATGAATCTTTGATGTCTCCTGTTTTAACTCTTGATTTCTCTCTCTCAGCCCCCACCAGCGAGCCCACAAAGCTGATCGTTGATGATGTAACGGACACTACGTGCTCACTGAAGTGGTTGGCTCCTGAGAGGATCGGAGCTGGAGGGCTGGATGGATACATCATTGAATTCTGCAAGGAAGGAGGTGAGTCATCTGCTGGAATCATTCTGTGCTAAATGATTCTGGGCCTAAACCTGCTTCATCATTGTGGACTTCGGCAAAGTTTCTTCAAAAATACTATCATGTGGATAAATAATGCAAAATAAATAACAGGAATGCGTGATATAGTTAATGAAAAAATCACATATTTTGTTTTATTTAGTGTCCAAGACAACATTTGTCACTTTTAATTTAAAGTACTAAAATAAATAAAGCGAAAAAAAAATAAATAAAAATAATAATAATAAAAACCACAGATATAAAAAAAAAATAAATAAATAATAAAAATTACTAAAATGTATCTTAAAATTAAAAAAAAAAACTCATGGTATGTCAATGTTACTAAAATAACATGGTTTTGATTATTCATGTTTTCACTCTAAAATGGTTTATTTAAATATGATTTAAATTTAAATCTGGGGACATTATCTCAATTTTCTAGCAGCTATTTGCAAGTAAATTCAAAAAGCTAAAATAATAAAAATCTAGTAAATGTTTCATTTAAACAAACACTTAATTTAGTAATAAGTGTCATCATTTATATTTATATGCAACAATAAAATTATCTAGTTATAAACAGCGATAGTTATGTAATCATCACTAAATCTGATTTTTGAATCAGCGCATTCAAATTAAAAAGAATAATTATAATTTTTATAATTGTTTTCAAATGTGAGTCTTAAACACTCATTCATTTTTCATTAATCTCATGACGAGGACAATATTACTGAATATTCTGTCCTGGCTAAATAATTGCAAATATATGGTGAATATAATTCAATATATCCTGCTGAATCACATTGCCTATTTTAATAAATTAATTATACAATTTATTTTATTTTTTATTTATTTATTTGAACAAATTAAATGTTTAATTATTAAATATATGTATTAATTTAAAAGTTTTTATTTTAATTTGTATTTTTTAATTTAATTATTATTAATGTATTTAATTATTATAAATGTGACCCTGGACCACAAAACCACAGGTATATTAGCACAAGTATATTTGTAGCAATAGCTAAAAATACATAGGTCAAAATAATCGATTTTTTTTTTTTTTTTTTTTGTGCCAAAAATCCTTAGGATATTAAGATCATGTTCCATGAAGATATTTTGTAAATTTCCTACCGTAAATATATCAAAACTTAATTTTTGATAATGTGCATTGCTAAGAACTTCATTTGGACAACTTTGAAGGTAATTTTCTCAATATTTAGATTTTTTTGCACCCTCAGATTCCAGATTTCTTGTCCAAATATTGTCCTGTCCCAACAAACCATACATCAATGGAAAGCTTATTTATTCAGCTTTTAATTAAAACAATGACCCTTATGATTGGTTTTGCGGTCCAGGGTCACAAATATGTAAATATAAAAAATAATTATTGTCATTTTTTATTTACATTTTGGTTTTAATTATTATTAATAATACTTCTTATATTTCTTTCTCTGTCTCTGCATGTCAGAAACTGAGTGGCATCCTGCTAACACGGATCTCGTTGAGCGTCAGAGTTACGTGGTGAGAAACCTTCCCACAGGAGAAAAGGTGAATTTCCGTGTGGTTGCAGTGAATGTGGCTGGCCGCAGCCCTCCTGCATTGCTCGGGCAACCGGTCACTGTCAGAGAGGTTATGGGTAAGGAGAAAACAAGATTCATGAAAAATAAGGTTCTTGCAAACCTATTCCTTCACAGTAATGTTCCACTCTCATTTCAGAGCATCCTAAGATCCGTCTGCCTCGTGAACTCAGAACCAAGTACATCAAGAGAGTCGGAGAGAAAATCAATCTTGTTATCCCCTTCCAGGTGTGTATGTGTAATACATATGAACCACAGCTATGATAAAGCACATTGCTTCACAAATTAACAAATGCATGTGTTTTTCAGGGCAAACCTCGTCCTGTTGCTACATGGCTGAAAGACGGCCAGCCGGTGGATGAAAAGAAAGTGGGTGTCAGGAACTCAAACGTCGACTCCATCCTTTTTATTCGTTCTGCTGAGAGAGAGCACACTGGGAAATACACACTTAAGTTGCAAATTGAAAACATGGAGGACTCAGCTACCTTAGACATTCGAGTTGTAGGTAAGATAACATAGACTGTTTAAAGACATGTAGATATGGTTTAACCGTCTTACATTATTTATTTATTTATGGATATCATTAATGAATAGTGGTTGACTAATAAGGACTTTACAATAGACGATGGGGATTCTGATATATAGAAAGCATGGTGGCTGAAATAATAGTGATATGTACTGCAATTTAATAATAATAAATAATAACAAATACTTTTTACACAATATTTACAATTATTTGACAAAAAGTTTTTTTTTTTAAACAATCTTTTTTGTCAGTCGAACCACTTTGATGTAAAATAATGTAATAATATTTCATATTTGCAAGTTTATGGTTGATCACATGAAATGCAGGTAAACAAAATATTCAGTCTTTTCAGTTATTTTAAATGTTTTTACTTTACAGTTATTTAAATGAATGAATAATTTTACATTTTTAATTATTATTAAGTTATTAGATTTTGTTTTTTTGTAAATATAAATCATTAAAAAATATTTTAATTGTATATTTTGAATTGTATTATTGTTAATTCATTTAATTATTGATGTGGATATAAATTTTAATTTTAAATTTTCGATTATTCATTTAAATGTGGAAATATAAATAATTTGCAGTTATGTAATGTTACATTTTTAAGATTTAATCCTCAATTAATTCTTAAAATTATTACATTTGTATGTAAATATAAAAAATATTTTAAATAAATTAATTTTAATTTTATATTTTGAATGTAATTATTATTAATTTATTTAGTATATTTCATTATTTATGTAAATATAAATACTTTTTAATTTTTTTTAATTTATATTTTGGATTTAATTATTTTTAATTTATTTATGGAAATATACATCATTTAATTTTACATTTTTAAGATTTAATTCTTAATTACATTTTACAATTATTTATTTAATCATTCATAATCCTATGAACTCCCAAACCTCACGAATTCCAGTTTTGCGAAAATTGAATTGACAGCCCTAAAATCTAACTCTGTCTTATCGCTCACATGCTGAACGCTGATTTACTCCAGAGACGTTCATCAAGTTCATCTGTCACTTCAACTCTCTTCCCAGATAAACCCGGCCCTCCATGTCAAGTGCAAGTGACTGACGTCTGGGGTTTCAACGCAGCGTTGGAGTGGAAACCACCCAAAGATGACGGCAACTGTGAGATCACTGGGTACACGATCCAGAAAGCAGACAAGAAAACCAAGGTGAGAGATCTGATCTCCATTTATCCACCAAAACACTTTGGATTGTTATCCAAAAATAAGTCTGTCATCATTTACTCACCCTCATATCTTTCTCTGACTTCAGTATGACTTCAGAAGACTAGTAATATAGTCATATGGCCTACTGTTTTAGTGATTTATCATCATTTTTTGATCTCTACAGCATCCATCCATTTACCGTTGGGAGTTTGGAACAACATGAGGGTGAATAAATGATGACAGAACTTTTATTTTATGGGTGAATGACTCTCTTTATCCATCACTTCATCACATGTAATGCTCTCACCCGTAGGAGTGGTTTACGGTGTATGAGCACAATCGCCGCACTAACTGCACCGTCTCTGACCTCGTCATGGGAAATGAGTACATGTTCCGCATCTACAGCGAGAACCTCTGCGGACTCAGTGAAGATCCCTGCATGAGCAAGAACACCGCCGTCATTGCCAAGACCGGTCAGTGTGGTGAACGGCATATATGTCGGGAAAATGTCACAATAATAATGAAACTTAGATGTTTGACTGCACTGCAAAAAAAAAAAAAAAAAGTATTAAAAGCAGATAAATTATGGTTACTGTTGTTGACTAGCTAACTAGTTAGAGCTGCATGAATCAATGAAAAATACCAATTGAGATTTTTCTCATAAAAAATTGGCCACAAATTTAGGATTATATATCATTATGGCTTTAAAATAGTAATTGTTATTAATATATAATAAAAAGAATAATTATTATCATTAATATATACACTACCAGAAGTTCAAAAGTTTTTGAACAGTAAGATTTTTAGTCTCTTCCGTTCACCAAGCCTGCATTTATTTGATCCAAAGTACAGCAAAAACAGTAGAATTTTGCCATATTTTACTATTTAAAATAACTTTTCTATTTGAATAAATTTTAAAATGCTGAATTTTCAGCATCATTACTCCAATCTTCAGTGTCACATGGTCCTTCAGAGATCATTCCAATATGCTGATTTGCTGTTCAAGCAACATTTATTATTTTTATCAATATTTAAAACAGTTGAGTACATTTTTTGTTTGTTTTCTTTGATTAATAGAATGATCCAAAAGATCAGCATGTATCTGAAATAAAAAGCTTTTGTAACATTATACACTATACCATTCAAAAGCTTGGAGTCGGAATAATTTATTATTATTATTATTATTATTATTATTATATATATATATATATATATATTTTTGGAAAGAAATGATAGAAATTTTTTTGGATCTGTTTTTACTGTATTTTGGATCAAATAAATGCAGGCTTGGTGAGCAGAATATATATATGTAAAAATACGTATAATGCATATATGTAAAAATCAACTAATTATTATTATTGAGTTTATAGGGCTTATATATTAATAATAAATATTACTCTTATAATATTTCACTGTTAAATAAAAAATCTGTGTAAATTTTTTTCATTACAAGTGTGAAAGTCTATTATTTATAATTTAATTTCATAAATATGTATTACTTAATGTCTTAATTTCCTAATTTACAAACGTTAAACCTTCAAACTTTTATTTTATAAGAAAATTATGCATATGCATTCCCAAATGTACATTATAAGCAACCCAAACTCAATCACTCTCTTCACGTTTATTTATACAGCGCTTTTTAACAAAACAGAACATGCAACGTAAATATTTATTGACTTAAATCTACCCTTTGTAATTTGATAATCTCACTATTCATGCAGCCCTATAACTAATACTATAGTATATTCACATAAACATGTTACATTGGACTGTGTTTGCTAGATATCATTTTAGCACACAAATGTTTGTAGACTTGATTATCAATTTCTCAATGTCACCCTGTCAGATTTGGCATTGAAACAAGCTCCCTACAAGGAGAAGGACATGAACTGTGCTCCTAAGTTCACCGCACCCCTCGTTGATCGATCTGTGACTATCGGCTACAGCATGGCCATCAGCTGCGCTGTCAGAGGCTTACCAAAAGTAAGAGACAATGATCATCTCATCAGACATACAGTCAACATACTCATTGTCATGAGATCTATTTAGTTAATAAATAAACACCTCTGAGCAGAGCAATTTGACCTCTTTGTGTTTCTGTGCAGCCGAAGATCATCTGGATGAAAAACAGGATGATAATAGGTGACGATCCAAAGTTCCTGATGCAAAATAACCAGGGGGTTTTGACTCTAAACATCCGCAAACCCAGCACCTTCGACAGCGGAAAGTACACTTGCAGGGCTGTAAATGAGCTCGGAGAAGATGAGGTGGAGTGCAAATTGGAAATCAGAGGTAAAATACATGTACACTTGAAAGAAATCGCTGGAAATAAATTTCATGGAGAAAATGCTAGTAAATTTCACAAATGATTATAAAGAAAATGCAAAAAATGCATTGAATTAAATATAAAATTTTGAGGTAGAACATCTCTCCATCTTTATCTACAACTTCAGAATATCTATATATTATAAGGCAAACGTCTTAATAAATAATAAATAATTCCTTAATAAAAATCTAAAGGTTCATGGATAGTTTTAGGTGCTAGAAAATATTATTAAATAATTTATAATTAATTTATAAAATGATCATGATATTTAAGGACATTTGTCCCTAAAATGTTTAAATATGTATTAAATTTAACCTTGCTTAAGGTATTTTTAACTTTTTTTAATGGCATTTAAGGACATTTATCCCTAAACCTTTTTCAATATGAATTATATTTTAGCCTATTTTTGGGCATTTTTTTCATTATTTTCATGACAATTAAGAATATTTATCCCTAAAAATATTTAAATGTGTATTATATTTAGCATATTTTTGGGCATTTTGTCATTTATTTAAAAATATGTAAACATGCATTATATATAGCCTATTTTGGGGTATTTATTATTTTAATGGCATTTAAGGACATTTATCCCTAAAAATATTTAAAAATGAATTATTAAAATGATTAAAAATGACTCTTTCATCATTTTCATGACAATTAAAAATATTTAAATATGCATTAGATTTAACTATTTTGGGATATTCTTACATTATTTTCATGGCATTTAAGGACATTTATTCCTAAAAATGTTAAATATTAATTATATTTTAGCCTATTTTTGGGCATTTAGTCATTATTTTAATGACATTTAAGAACATTTATCCCTAAAAATATTTACATTTTAAGGTAAAACATCTTTCCATCTTAATTTACAACTTCAGAATATCTATATATTATGAGGCAAACGTCTTAATAAATAATAAATAATTCCTTAATAAAAATCTAAAGGTTCATGGGTAGTTTTAGGTGCTAGAAAATATTATTAGCTCAGTGTAAAACCCATGTAGTCCTGTGTGGGAACAAGAGTTCATTGTTTTAGACGCAGTACTGCAGTGATTCACTAGAGGGCGCGTGTAGTACAGCGGCACTGTCAGTGTTTCCTTAATTAAATTGCTGTGTCATGTTTTCTGACATGCTTGTGTCGCCAGTTAAACACCATTACCAGGAAAACCTCTGTATATCATTAGAATCTATCATCAGACAACATCCAGCTGGAAACTTGCTTGACACAGACAAAGAATATGAGCAAACAAAGTTACGCAAGCGAACGTTTCTTAGGCAAATCATTGCTGGAGGAGGATGAATACATTTAAGGTGATTTAATGTATATGTGTTATACTGACAGCACAAGCTTTAGATGCAGGAAACAACTGGATGTTTTATGGGTTTCCAACTGTGCAACATGTTACAGAAAGATAATAAAAGCAGGAAAGTCATACTTAATTTCACATTTCTCTTTTTAGTAATGCCACTGGCTGGCATTTAAAATAGCACATTATCATAGTGCTGCTTTTGAATTCTGTGCGCAGAACACATAAAGTAGATATTATGCACATTTTCTGCTCATTCGATCCACTAATCTTTACAATTTACAGTTAGATATCCAAAGCCCGCTTGCTTGTTTATATTTTCCGCAATTCATAGATCCGTTAATCTGCTTATAATAACGTATACTGTATGTATGTATTATATTTAGCCTTTTTTCATTATATTTAAGAACATTTATCCCCAAAAATATTTAAATATGTATTACATTTAGGCTATTTTAGGGCATTTTTACATTTTTCATTGCTTTTAAGAACATTTGTCCTTTAAATATTTAAATATAAATTACATTTTAGCCTATTTTTGGGAAGTTCTAAATTATTTTCGACAATTACAAACATTCATGCCTAAAACGATTTAAATATGTATTACATTTAGCATATTTTTGGGCATTTTTACATTGCTTTCATCATATTTAAGGACATTTATGCCTAAAAATATTAAAATGTGTATTAAATTTAGCCTTGTTTAAGGTATTTTTAAATTATTTTCATGACAATTAAGAACATTTATCCCCAAAAATATTTAAATATGTATTATATTTAGCCTATTTTTGGGCATTTTTACATGACTCTTTAATGATATTTAAGGACACCCTAAAATTTGTCCCTAAAATGTTTAAATATGTATTAAATTAAAAGTTTTAAATTACTTTAATGGCATTTAAGGACCTTTATCCCTAAATTTTAGTCAATATGAATTATATTTTAGCCTATTTTTGGCTATTTTTTTTTTTTCATTATTGTTATGATATTTAACAACATTTATCCCTAAAAATATGTAAATATGTAAATATGCATTATATTTTAGCCTGTTTTGGGGAATTTTTCATTATTTTCATGATAATTAAGAATATTTATCCCTAAAAATATTTAAATATGTATTCTATTTAGCATATTTTTGGGCATTTTGTCATTATTTTAATGACATTTAAGAACATTTAGCCCTAAAAATATTTAAATATGTATTGCATTTAGCCTTACTTAAGGTATATTGCATTTCTTTAATGCCATTTAAGGACATTAATCCTTAAAAATATTTAAAAATGAAATATATTTTAGCTTGTTTTGGGACTTTTTTATTATTTTCATGACAATTAAGAATATTTATCCCTAAAAATATTTAAATATGTATTATATTTAGCATATTTTTGGGCATTTTGTCATTATTTTAATGACATTTAAGAACATTTACCCCTAAAAATGTGTAAATATGCATTATATGTAGCCTATTTTGGGGTATTTTTCATTATTGTCATGACATTTAAGAACATTTATCCCTAAAATATTTAAATATGTATTATATTTAGCTTATTTTAGGGCATTTTTACATTTCTTCAATAGCATTTGAAGACATTTGTCCCTCAAATTCTCATTACGATAATGCAAACAAATAATTAAATAAAAATAAATCCATTGTCATTATACTTTTAACATCAGCATACATTGAGTACAATAGATGCCACCATGATGTATATCATTATATCATTATTGTTTTATGAGTAACATAAATACACAGCTCATTGTATCTCATGTCTTCACAAATCCTTTCTCTCTCTCCTGAACGCAGCTGCACCGATAGAGAAGAAGGACTAGGACGAATGACAGCAGCGTCAACAGCAGAGATGAAACGGATGGGAAATGACATCGACTGAGTATGATCCGCCATAAACTTATGTTTTAAAGTCATTTGTGTTTGCCAGGCTCTCAGTGTGAATGAAATAACTGGCGGCGGCTCACGCGTTCTCATACTCTCGCTCTGGTTTTGTAGCTTTTAAAGGCTTTGAATAAACGCTCGGTTGACTGCATTAAGCCCCAGTGAGAAGTATTTTTATCAAAACTATAGCAACCGGTGACGTTGTGCTACGTACAATTATGCATGTTCAAAAACAATGGCTTTAATAGGGACTGAAAACACACTGATCTGTCCTTTCAACATGTAGTCGACTGTGATCGATTAGCCAGGTCTTACTGATCTTTATGTAAACGAATTACATATCTTAATGTTGTCTAAAATTATCAAATGAATGCTTGCACCCCAACCTGCATTGTCTGTGTAACTTGTATTTGCATTTGTTGTGTTGCAGAGCAGAAAATAAACTACTTTTATGACAACTGCACCATCACCGATTTCACAACACATCCTCAGGTGAAGATAAAGCACACACCAAAACACATAAAAAGATATTTCATCCATTCTCTGCTCAGTCGATCCATTCATCTTCACAATTTGCAGTTAGATGTCTAAAGCTTAAATGTCTACACTTGTCATAGAGCCGTTATCGGTTTATAATATAAACAGTTTACCCAAATGGTGTTGAGTAAAAGACATTAATTGACCTGTTTTAATGGCCAAGACAACATGTATTAAAGTGTGACAATGTGAAAATGAGGGTATGTATTAATTGGGATATGGTTTTTGAAAAATATGGTTTTTCAATCTCACAGGTCAAGGTCATAATTATGCTCAAAATTAAATGGAATATATATATATATATATATATATATATATATATATATAGTTAATGGCAGTTAAGGGCATTTTTCCCTAAAATATTTAAATATGAATTCTATTTTATTTTTTAGGGAATTTTTACGTAATTTTCATGACGTTTAAGAACAATTATCCCAAATATTTAAATATATATTATATTTAAGCCTATTTTAGGGCATTTTTACATTTCTTCAATTGCATTTAAGGACATTTATCCCTAAAATATTTAAATATGTATTATATTTAGCCTATTTTAGGGTATTCTTACATTACTTTCATGACATTTAAGGACATTTATCGATAAAATATTTCAATATGTATTAAATTTAGCATATTTTAGGGTATTCTTACATTACTTTCATGACATTTAAGGACATTTATCGATAAAATATTTCAATATGTATTAAATTTAGTATATTTTAGGGTATTCTTACATTAATGACATATAAGGACATTTATCAATAAATTATTTAAATATGTATTATATTTAGCCTATTTTGGGGCAATTTTAAATTACATTAATGATATTTTATGGACATTTATACCTAAAAATATTTAAAAATGTATTATATTTAGCCTATATTAGGAATTTTTACTTTATTTTCATGGCATTTAAGAACATTTATCTCTAAAATATTTAAATATGAAATATATTTTAGCCTATTTTAGGGCATTTTTACATAATTTTCATGACATCTAAGAACATTATCCCAAATATTTAAATATATATTATATTTTAGCCTATTTTAGGGCAATTTTTACATTTTTTGAATTGCATTTAAGGACATTTATCCCTAAATATTTAAATGTGTATTATGTTGAGCCTATTTCTGGTTATTTTTAAATTGCTTTCATGACATTTAAGGACATTTATCAATAAAATATTTAAATATGTATTATATTTTGCATATTTACGGTATTTTTTACATTTTTTTCAATTGCATTTAAGGACATTTATCCCTAAAAAATATATTTAAATACGTATTACATTTTGCATATTGTATTTTTTATTTTTTGTACATTGTTTTCAAGACATTCTCTAAATTGTTTTATAAAATTAAAAGAAAAACTTTTTTTTTATTTTAAAATGACAAAACATATAGCATGTAAGGACATTTATTTTTAAATATTTAAATATGTATTATATTTAGCCTATTTCTGTAATTTTTTAATATTTTTAAGTTCATTGTCATTCTCAGTTTTTTTCTAAAAATTAAAAGAAAAAATACTTATTTTTATTTTAAAATTACAAAACAAATACATATAGAAATATATATTTTTGTTACATTACTTTCATGACATTTAAGGACATTTCGACGTACACTATTTTAGGGTTATAGATATATATAATATATAATATTAGTAGCCAAGTATTGACAGCAAAAAAAAACAAAACCATAATAAAAACAAACCTTTCAGTTTGACTTGGCCAATTTACTGTATTAATTTGCATAAATCATTGCATGCAGTTGTGCTCAGCCACTTGGTGCTGCTGAGGCAATGCTGTAAGACCATCACCATAGTTTCTACAGGTTTCCATGGCAACTGAGCCACTATATATCAGCCGAGATGGAGGGGAGAACAGTGGAGGAGAAGAGAGGAGAGGAGGGGAGCAGAGAGGTGAGCTCTGGAAAGCAAAGGGGAGGGGAAAGCCAATGAGGGGAGCGGAGGGGAGAGTCAGACAGCAGGGAAAAGGAGGAAAAAAAACACTGGCATGTCTTCAGAGACAATAAATACATGCATGTTAGAAAGAGAGGGAGAGAGAGAGAGCGCAGGCTATTTTCAGCTCGTGGTTGTCATGGAAACAGAGGCCTCGCTACTGATGCAGACGTTCAATGCTCACAGATGCTCGGCACTTGAATCTGATTAACCACAACTGGCGATTAACTATCCCATATATATCAAATATAACAAGTCAGCACTGCCAAGCCAACGTAAAGGCTGTGACCTTAACCTGCAGAGCTTCAGATAAATACTCCACGGTTAAAACAGATCAAATAAAGCATCGCAGAGATGCATGTGGACGCAGCCGAATGCGTGCGTCTGTCAGTCAACGGTGTGCGCGGGAAATGAGACAGCGGAAAAATACAGTAACGCATACAGTCGGTCGGCGAGCGGCATCAATGCAGATGATTTCCAAGAGCGAAAGCACTATATGCTGATGCTCGATCACTGTTTTCAATCACTTGATTAGCAGCTCCCCCTCACTCGCTCCTCTCTGAAGGACAGAGGGTTTCCCACATTTCACAGTTGCTATGGAAACGCTGCAACGAGAACAGGGAGTGTATGCAGGAAGTGTGTGTGGCGTATAGGTGAGGCCGCAGGAAGAGCGAGACCAAACCAAGATCTCCCACATATAGTTTTTTAGGAGCTACATGCTACCGATCACAACTTTTTTTTTTTTTTTTTTAATGTTTCTGAACGGCTCACCAAAGCTGCATTTATTTGATTAAAAATGCAGTAAAATCTGTAATAATGTGAAGAAATATTGCAATTTAAAATAACTGTTTTCTGTTTAAATATAATTTAAAATGTAATTTATATCTGCGATCAAAGCTGAATTTTTAGTCTTCAGTGTCACGTGATCCTTCAGAAATCATTCTAATATGCTTATTTGCTGCTCAAGAAGCATTTCTGATTATTAGCAATGTGGAAAATCACAGATTTAATCAAATAATAAAATTGTAAATACAAAATACTTCAGCAAGGATGCATTAAATTGATCAAAAGTGATATTCTATTTCAAATAAATGCTGTTCTTTTGAACTTTCTATTCATCAAAGAATCCTGAAAAATAAAATGTATCAGTTTCCAGCACAACTATAATCAGAAATGTTTCTTGAGCTGCAAATCAGCCTATTAGAATGATTTCTGAAGGATCATGTGACACTGAAGACTGGAGTAATGATGCTGAAAATTCAGCTTCGATCACAGAAATAAATTCCATTCTAAAATATATTATAATAGAAAACAGTTATTTTAAATTGTAATAATATTTTACAATTTTCCCATATTTTTAATTAAATAAATGCAGACTTGGTGAGCCTAAGAGACCTGTTGACCTGTAATGCACGTCATGTTCCATATCACTTGTTTCTGATTGGTCAGTCACTGCATTCTGCCACCAGATGTTCTCAAATAATGACGCTTAACTGTATATTTCACAGCGCTTCATGTTTTTTCTCGCATAGCATTATTTACACTTGCATCAGTAGTTTGTATAGATTTATTTATGTCCTTCAGTAGCTGTGCAATAAGTGGGATGATGTACAGTCATCCGGTCATTATCACAAACAAGACCAAATCGCACTGTTAGGTGTGTTTTGCTGTAATGACCAACTGATTGTACATTATGTGCGTGACTGAAAATCAAAACGGCTTGACGTGGTTCCCAACTGCCTGGTTGCAAGGTCACAATGACATTCGCTGAATGCAAATAATTAAAAGCAACTAACCAAACTATAAACATGCACTGTCAGCCTGGTTTTTTATACTAAAAAAAATTAAATGTTGATTTTAAGGACTTATTTTTACTCGCATGATACATAATTGAGCTCAAAGTCTAACATATAATCTGGCTATTGAATAAAACATTTAGGAACCACTGATTTAATTCTTTAGAAACTGCAGAAAGACTAAATATCAGCTTTTTTTTTTTAATCAAACCACACCCCCTCTCCAAAACTCCGCCCACAACAAACACAAGTCACATGCAGACAGCACTGATTTGCTATGAAAAAAAATGCACAGGCCACACCCCCTTTTTGCTGTTTGCAGAGTCTTGAGCTACAACATTTTAAAAATATCTGTAAATGGATTGTTTAAAACATAAAGACACGCAGTCAGAGTTCTAAAGCCAAAAATGTCCATGTTTTATTGGTAAAGAGCATCTGTGTAGCGAATGGCATAGTGCAGAGGCTCACACGCACAGTTAAGCATTTGCCACGACCTTTGACCCGGAACTGACGGCCAATCAACTAGCTCTCCACAGCATCAACATAGAAAAGAAAGCAAAAGAACTCAAAATACTCAGTACAAATAAATAGGTAAACAGATGAACAGAGCTAAATGGAACCGATACCGATATCAGCGGTACTATTTTTTTTTTATGCAAAAAGATGGCTTTTTTTGTTTTATGTTTTTTTTGAGGAGTGTTGTTCTAAAGATAGAGGTACAGAGAAATATACGAGTGAATCTCATAAAAATTTGCCCAAAAAACGGGTGAAATTTCTCCACAAAATTGTATTATGTAGCCTATTTGTACTTTTTTTTTCAATGTGACAAAAAAATAAAAGTTTCTTGTACTCACTGCTTTATGCTAATTTACATATAAAAATTATATTAGTTTTTAGAATTATTAATGAGAATCTACAATACAATATGGGAATTACAAACAAAATCAAAAGTAAAATATCCATATAGCACTAGCGGTAAAATCCTAAAATGTCACAAAGAAAATAAAAATGTTTATATATGCACAATACAATTCTGTTCATTTGATGCTGTGGTGAAATAAGGCCTGTTTTTATGAGATTCACACATAAATAGGAGAGAAATGCAGATAGTTTCCAAAAAGCTTCGTTCTGTTTCAAATCCTGAAGAACGCGTGTTCTGCTAATGGTAAGTCAAAAAATAGAGAATATTTACATCTTTAGATTATATACATGGCAATACATGAACACATGGTCAGTGTGAGAAGGTGATAGAGAGAGAGAGACCCACCACCACATTAAGAGTCTACAGTGATGATAACCGCTTCATATAATAGTCATAATACAATTCTTCTATGCTGATTCAGAAACGGGTCTCAGCCCCAGTGTCTTCGTCTCACAGCCAGTGAAATCAGCTTAGAGCAGCTTTCTAAAATGGGGAAAGCTTGAGATGAATTGTCTCTCAGTAGCCATAAGGGTAATGTGATTTTGCTGGCCGCAGAGAGGATGCATAGATGAGAAGAACAACCTGCTACAGGACGACACACATCTGAACGCCGACGTACCGATTCGCTGCCTCGTGATCTCGGGCAGGTAAGCGTTTGGCCGTTTAATGTTTGTTTATGTAATAAAAAAGAGGTATGGAAGGCTCAAATGCAAGCCTAACTCAAGCAAAGACTCCACTTGTGGCTTTTAGTCGATGTGTGGTAGCTATATGCTGGTGCACTCATAAAAAAAAAAAAAAATCAACAAAATGATCAGATGTATATGCATTGAAATAGACTTTCTCTTCCCTCTAGGCTGAGCACGAAACTTGTTGTTTATGAATTTTCTAGATGTATTCTGGCTTAGTCTTTTAATTTGTTAGCGTTAAATAGGACAAAATGAGATCGTTGCTAATATACCTGTCAGTGTATTTGTTCTCTCATAAGATCACGTACACCTCAAGATCTGCGCGTTTCAGTCTTTTCTGGACACAAAGCGAGGCACGGAGAGCCTCACATTAACTAACCTTTTACTTATGTGATACTGACGTAATTCTGATCTACCTATGTTCCGCATCAGCAGATGAGGGTCAGGTGCTACAATATGCTTTTAAGAGCATTTCCTGGCAATGATGTTGTTGCTAAGCAACTCCACTGGATATTCAAAACACAATCAGCTTTCGTACTGTAGGGAGAAATGTGGACAGCAGTGAAAGACGCAGAAAAAAATATATAGTTTGCCCTATAATTGCATTATGAAGAATAGCAAGGAGACGTTTAAAGGACTGGTGGGATACATTGTGAAACTATGTATAGCACTTCAACACAAAGGTGTCCTGAATCAAACTCAGAAGGTCCCAGCATTTGAAAAAGGATGAAGAACACCAAGAATCTGATAAAGGATGATGAATTGGAAATTAAAAACCGAATAAAGTTTAATGCAGCAATTACAATAATACACGCATGTGTACTCTACTCCAATTAATGGCACATTGCACATCGTTATTATACAACTTCAAAGCCATTCAAGGATGAATAGAACGCTTTATGTAGTCAGCAGTTGTCGTATGGCTCCCACGAAGGACCTCCGCGAATCTCGTCAAAGAAAATACTCTCCGAAAGCGAGGCATACAAGTTTCCCCAAATGGATGGCTAACGTTCAATTTCGAAGCGGCCCAAGAGCGCTGTTATTCCCACTCCCTGAACCCTGATTCCCAAACCCGGCGATTTGGTCTATAAACAGTATACTGGAAAATCTTTACATTAGATTACATGTCATATTGCAAAATCTTTCGTCAGAAAAATCTGGACATTTTCACAATGTCTTTCATTCTCTCTCTGTTAAAAATCTAAAATTTTCACGCCGGCGAAATTCTCCTGTGCTGCGTGTATATCCCAAAGCTTTGATACAGCTTGTTTTTAAAGTCAACATGAACTCAAGATGGACGGCGTTTACGTTAACACACATTCCTTATTGTGCACGAGTCGGCGGTGCACGTTACGAAAAGAAAAATATCTTCAGAATCTTTTATCAAAATGTAACCGTCACCGATCCCTCTTGACTCCGTTCCGGCACGCCCGCTTTTCACGATCCGATCGATTCCTGATGGATAAAGTCAAGTCCCGCCCTGCGTCCGTCGCATATCCTGTTTCACACAGGAATACTACGGACGGTAAATGGGTTGCGAATGGCGTTTCATGTTGACTTTAAGTCCAGACACGTTCCCAAATAGCCCTTACGCACTGCTGTTACTCTTCAGGCGAAAAGACAAACACGTGACACTCTTCAAACGCAGATACTTTGCACTACGGCGGCAGGACGGCAGCCAAGTACTCTTATTGTTCGCGTGGAAAGGCTTCTTCTCTCTGCCCTCTCCTCTAGGTATGATGAAAGTGTATGTCAGCCTGAAACTGGTGTCTTTTACAGTTCAGACTTCTGAGCTTATGAACTGATCCTCACTTGTGCTAGATTCAGAATGTCATCATGACGCAGAGTGAACATGAGCATGTGTTCTGGATCACAGCAGTTTAAGTCTTTATTTTTGAATTCGTCTTGTCCCTTACACACACACACACACATACACACACACAGGTACACTACCTACCGAGGCGAGTACGATGAAGAATGATGTCAACCTCCAGGAAGTGTAAATGTGTGTATGCTTTTATACAGGTCTGTTAGCTGCTGTACATCGGTGTGTGTACTCGGTGTCGCTGGACTGTGGCAAACCAACACTTAAGTAATTACACTACTTTTAATATAGACTATATTTTTTTATACGCGGACACAACTCATAAGAACTGCAAAAAAGACGCTTGCTTTGGCACGTTATGTACTCAATAGCGCCATGTCCACTTCGTCAGTAAAAGCCTGTCTCTCGGTTCATTGAACGGAATATTCCATAGAATCTGTCGGAAAGGGACGGAGTTCCGAAAAGTCAAAGACAGTCACACTGGCGTAAAAACCAGTCCACTTCCCTTCCAGCGTGTGCACGTGTGTGCGAGGGTAATCAGATCTGGGTCTCCTGAACGCTCTCCTTGGAGCCGTTCGATAGCAACAGCGGCTCAGTCTGCACGTTGGGAACGTGACTAAGGCCTTTCAGAGTCCCGTGGAAAGTCATCGCCATTGGGATGGGAATTGGCAGGGGAGGGGAGGTCGAGCCAGGGTTGGAGTGGTCGCCAGAAGTCCCCAATTTCAAGGTCGAAGCCTGATTTTGCGAGGAAGGGTTGGGTTTGTTGTTGAGCATTCCGGAGGCCATGTTCAAGCCCAGCACATTGTTGTTAAAGTGGTGCGCTTTGTAGTAGTGGTTCAAGTGGTCCGCTTGCCCGACACTCGGGAGGGTCATGATCTCGGGGTCGTGATTCCGCGGACTCTGTCCGCCTCCTCCGCCAGACCCCGCTCCCGTGTGGACGGTGCCCCCTCCCGTGATGCCGCTAGCTCCGCCGGCAGATCCGATCTCATCTTCCACGTTGATGATTTCGATGGCGCGTGCCGGCCCGTGGTGTTTGTGCAGTTGGTGCTGCTTGCGAAGCTTGTAGAAGACGACCAACATCACGGCCGCCATGAAGGTGATGGCCACAAAGCAGCCGATGATGATCTTGGTCGTCTTCATTACGTCCTCGAGACCTGACAGGTTGGCGACGTCCGTGATGGAGACTGTGAACGGGCGGTCGGGTGCACGAGTGGCTCGCGGTGACAAGGAGGATAGCATCGAACCAGTGGGACTCGCTGATGCGGACGCGGCCGTCGGTCCTGGAAAACTAATTAACGTCTCGTTGACAAACTGCCGTGCCGAACCGTGGCTTTCTTGCCCGGGCTCTACGGTTTCAACAGTGACGGTCGTGAAGTAGCTGTAGCCATTGCCCGGGTCAGACGCGGAGACGTTCAGCACAGCAGTTGCTGTAGTGTTTCCAGCGGAGTTGGTGACCATACAAGTGTAGGGTCCTGTATCTTGCATGGTCACGTTGGTGAAATTCAGGGTTCCGTCATGCAGGACAGAGATTCGGACTTTGTACGCTCCATGGGTCATCAAGGTTCCGTTGGGGGTCAACCAGTTAACGGACGTCATGGACGTCCCGGTGCGGCATTTCAGCTCCGCCGCCATTCCCTCGGTCACGTTCAGGTCGGTGGGTGGCTCCACAATCACAGGTGCGTAGCAGGTGAAGTCTCGCTGGTCGAGGTCACCAATGTACCTCCCCTTAGTCCCCGGTGGGGCATGGCAACGTGCACAGCAAGTGGAGTTATCGGGAACGGTTTCTTTAAGCCACCAGCTCAACCACAGTACGTCACAGTTGCAAACCCAAGGGTTGTGGTTCAGATGGACCCGCTCTAACTGCTGCAACGGGGTGAAGAGATCATGGGGCAGTGAATGCAGAGAGTTATGGGACAGGTTGAGCTCCTCCAGGTTCTTGAGGTCATCAAAGGCGTTCCTCTCAATGACGGAGATCCGAGAGTGCATGAGCCACAGCTTGCGTAGAGACACTAGGCCTTGGAAAGATCCAGGACGCACCACTCCCAGTTGGTTTCCCGACAGCTCCAGTTCCTCTAGCCGCACGAGAGGGGTCAAGTTGGGTACATCCTTAAGTCCGCACATCCCCAAATTCAGGAAACGTAGGTTCAGCAACCCTTCGAACGCAGCCTCCGAGATGAAACTGAGCTTGCGCAGCTCGCCGAGGTCTAACCGCCGCAGCGACGGCACGCGGTGGAAGGCGTACGCCGGGAGTGTCTCTATGGGATTGTTCCTTAGCCAGAGTTCACGCAGCTTGCTCAGGTACTCAAACGCCTGTGATGGTACCAGTGGTAGTCTGTTGTCAAAAAGCTCCAAGGTGATAAGATTGGGAAGGCCATTGAAAGCTCCCACTTCTATCTGACGAATCTGGTTCTTAGACAGCTGTAAAATTTCCAGATGGTTTAGGTGCTTGAAGGTGTCTGACCTGATCACCTGCAGAGAAAGAAACGAAGAGAATATAGTGAGTTATAACAGCCGACTACTCAGGTTACAGGTTAGCAGGTTGATTGATCTAGATCACTGTATGCCTTTGCGCTAGTATGCATGCACATGAAAGTTGCATCTTTGTTGTTTTGTTGCTATTTCAGTATGTGCGTATGCGTGACCATCTGTCACTCTGTGATCAAAGATGACTGGTTTACAATGCCTGGAAGGTTTAACAGAGCTTGTTGACCAAGTATCTTTAGCAAGTAATGAAAATTTGTGTTCCATTTAGAATAGAAATGGCAATATGGCAGTTTAATGAATATCTTGGGTGCTTGCAATAGTCACGACTGGTTGATTTGTTTGAAGTTTTAGGAGCAGCACACCAATTAAACAGTTTATGTTCTGCATTAAAATCTGAGCAACTGTTTTAGTGAGACACCTGGAGTAAACTGGTCCACAATTGATTCTCTTTCAATTTTAATCTGACTTTTTCCTAACATTGAAAGTCCGACAAGGTTCTACATGCTTTTGGTTGTACCTAATTTCGGTTGTAGTCGGAAAACACCCTATACACCGGTTTAGGGTATCAAGGAGGTTACCTGTATGGAGTTCTCCTGGAGGTTGAGGTATCGAGTATTGGACGAGATACTCTGAGGAACTTCATTTAAGCCTTTTCTGGTACAAATCACTCGACTGGCTTGATTGGAACAGCTACAGGGAGCAGGGCAGGCGGGACTGGCTTCGGCCAATCTAGGTCCGAGGAGGTGTGGCCACAACAACAGTTGAACCAACCAGATGAGGGGGGAGGGGCTGAAAAAGCCTGTTACCATAGCAGCCTGCATGGCAACTGAGTCATGTCCTGCCCCTTTCCTAAAACAAAAAAGGCAAACAGTGAGTGCCAAAAAGCCTCAAAACTTCTTAAACGGTAATGGACGAACGACATCCACAAAACAAGAGTGAGAATTAACTTTTTTTACGATTAACTGGTGGAATCAGGTATCTTGTGGCATCAACGTGTAATCCACACAGTTGTCAACAGCACTGGACGCTGCTACGGGAGTCTTCTGCTTGCCATCAGAATCATCACAGTCAGCAATGGCCTTGCTTACTGGAAGAAAATACACGGGGAGGGTGAACGAGAGAGAAAGAGGACGAGAGAGGTCAAAAACTGCATATATGTACAGCTTATCGTATTTCATATAGCTAAGGGTGTGAGGGTCAGTACATCAGCAAACTAAAAACTCTGACCTGTGCAATTAAATGTTGTGACCTCTAGCCCAACCAGAGTAGAATTTAATTTCAGTTCATTTTTAATGCTTTGTTTTTTATTATTTTTAAACCTTGTAACACAAAACGCTTTCATTTTTTCTCAAACCTGAAAAAAAACCTTCCAGACTCGGACTGGTCTGGCCTTCACCGAAAAACTTTGCGGTTTAATGTTTAATTTAACTAGTGCTTCAGACTGGTTGAAGGCTACAGGTTGTCCTGTTAGAATTATATCTCACTATAAAACTGTCTTTGGGAATTAGTTTTTAAACGTGCATGTATGGTTCTGTAAACAGAAAAATAGAAGAGAAAATGTTAATATAGAATAATGCAAAATTCACATGGTTACTTGGAAACAGACATTCAGTATAAAGAAATGTGTGTGCAACCACTGAGCTCTACAATTGAAGAGGTAAACAACTCCCATGTCTGAACACTGATGTTTACTATGAATAAATCCAGAATAATGCTGATATAAATGACCCATGACGAATGTTGGATGACAGTAATGCAATAGCAGCAGAATATGTTTGTATAAACAGCCTTACAACTAAACATTTAGGCAAAATGGTGTTTTAGCATATACTAACAGACAATAAATATGCAAGAATGTCAGTAAATACTGCTTAAATTTAAATATTTTTAAACTTTTTTTTTATTAAATTCTACAAAAATGTGTTAAAAGATGGTAAATTAGTAAAAAAAAAGTACTCTTATTATAGGGTAAGACCTAATGCTGTTCGTTTTTATACCCTCACCTACAAACCGACAAATCAAGAAAACCATGTTTACACACTCTAGTAAAAAAGTAATAGATTTAAAAATGCATTTGTTTTATACTAAATATAGATTAAGTCTATCAACATATTTATTGACATATTGCTCAAAACTTACTGATATAAAAATTGTAATTAAACTTTATTTGGAGTAATACTTGTGCACAATGCACATTTTTTATATTAACCCTAAAATATGTTTTAATGTCACTATTGATGAAGATTGTATGATCTTTAAATAATATTTAAAGTGTACCTCAAGTGTTCCTTGCAATCGTTCCACCTTAGCACAATCAAATACACTGAAGTATATCTTTAGTTGGACTTCTGCACAATTAAAGTGCATTAAGTACAACATTTGTTGTTCCAACTTAGCAGACTTTAAACATACCAGTTTAGTATGCTAGAAGTAGAGTTGCAGGGTATTTTTATGAAGTGCATAATATTTAAATGTATTTGTAGTATACTTAGTATGAAATAAATGTATTTAAAATACATTTTAGTACATTTATTTTTCACTGGGGCAATATCTAAAATTAAATTTCTTCGGTTTTGATGTTATAATGGAAGCTGATACACAATTTTTTGGAACACAAGTAAAACATGCAAAGCAAAAATAGTGTAATATTGCAACAATGTAGGTGTGCAGATTTATTTCCCTTCAACTATTTATTACATTTATCTAATAAAATAAAAACACTAAGGCACTTACATGACCATACGCATAATGATCTAAAATTATGCACAAAAAACATCCTACAAACCCCCAAGCACAAGAAAACATGTTTTTATGAGAAATGATCAGGTTTTTATCCATTTTTACATCAAAGCGTAAACAGGCATGCGCAGAGCGCATAAGCCTTCGGAACACCGGTAAGTGTATTTACATGCAGATCGAGGTAATGACAAAAAAAAAAAAAAAAAAAAACTAATGCCAAACGGCTTTGTTTAAAATGTATGACCTTTAGCTGATAACAGAACACTTACTGAGTAAAACCAGAGTAGGACTGTACGTATAAACAGGAATCATCTATTTCAAACTAACGCAAGAAAATCCTACAATTTCAAAATAGGATTTCAATATAACATCGTGTCATAATATGGCTTTAACATCTTTGTCCATCACACGCAGGCGCATCTCGTTTGTGTGTGTGTGTGCGTGTGTGTGTCACAGGTGCGGTGGTGCAGCTTCACTGTAACCATGACAACGCTAAATTGATTTGCAGATGCTGGGTGTCGGAATCCGGTTGGGTGGCGGCGCTCTGTTTGCACTACGGCTTCGTTAAAAGCAGCCACAGGCCAAAGAAAACGAGTCGAATGCACAAATTAAACGTCTGTTTCATAAGCCGTTGTATTGGTTATTAATTAACCTTCATAAGACATCAGATGCGGCGATCTCCATCATGACGGACAGAGTCCGCAGTGGGTCTCTTGCTCTTATATGAGAGAAAATCGGTGCATCTGAATGCGTTAGTGACTGCGGCGTCTTAACGGAGACCGTCGTACGCGCGTGAAATACACAAGTGAGGCCCCGACACACACACAGACACACACACACAGGCTCGCTCGCTCGAAGACGCGCAACAAAATGGCACACGGGTGTCTGTGTAATTCACGGATAATGAGAAAGAAAAATGCAAATCGAGTCGAGCCGTCATTTACATCGTCGATGTATTCCAAACGGCCAGATTCATTTCTATAAATAAATATCGAAATAAATAAATAAACGGAATAGCAGATAAATAAATAAATAAAACGAAGGCTGAATGAAAGATCTTACCGTTCTCCTCTCATGCATCCATCACATCATCCGGATCCTCTTCTAATGAATCATACACATCATAACCATGTGGAAACCTATTAAATCAAATCAGCGTCCGTCAATCATTCAGCATGAACCTACTAATCCATTTGACATCATTCGATATCGTGCATCAGATCAAATGCATATCGTACCTTTTCCTTTCTCCTCGACGGATCTTCTTCTAATGATTTTTCCCCCCGTTGATTCGGCGTCTCTCACAGATCCGGAGCGCGTCAGTGTGCGCGGACACGGTGAATATATAGTTAACAGATCATACCACCGCTGGAACAAAAACGATGCAATCGCTCGCTGTAAAGTGTGAAAATCGAATGTAATTTGATTATCCGGGGTATGAGGCGCACAAACCTACTGGCGCATTTTTCTAAGTGTATGCAGGCAGATCGTGTGCGTCGTGGCCGTACAGAGGGACGGATGCTGCACCCAGCGCAACATCTTACGTAAAGTCCGTAGCGACGGTCCTGAATACAGCGACCAGCTGAAGAACGGACCACTGAGACATGCACAAAACACACCTGCTGTAGCCTGTTTCCATACATCCATGCATTCACACATCAGCCCATGCATTCATCCTCGGTTTCATCTCGGCGCATCACTGATTCTACACTACTAAAGCCTAACATATGTATTTAAAATGGCAAAGCTGGTTGTCTAAAGCAGTGCTTCTGAGCTGCTTTTGCTTCAGAGGTGCTGAAAACACTGAAATTTGTTAGTATTAACTTTAAGTGCATAGGCAAACTAAATGATTAAATGACAACTAAATGTCAGTCGTTTTTGGTTCCTCAGTGGACCCTCGTGCATACGTTGTACCTAAAAATCAAACAAATATGAAACTGAGATGTTACGTCTCCAGTGAAATTGGGTTGATTCTACCAAAATAACGGCTAATATCTGCACCAAAACAGTGTTTGAATGTGTGATTGATTATAACCATTTTATGATTCATAGTTAGCAACCCTATTGTATTTTACATGACATTTATGCATCTGGGAGATGCTTTCATCTAAAGCGACTTGCATTGTATTTCAAGGTGCACATTGTTTTCCAATGCATTCCATTGGAATTGAACCCATGACATTGATGTTGCAACCTGTTAATAGCATGCCAAGTGTGACCCAGCCAGTTGATTTTGTGGGCTAAATGAATTTTGTGATCCAGGATATAATGAATATCACTTTCATTTGATTAATATTTAGTTCACAAAATGGCTTTAGTAAGTAATAGCATTTTGACATGAAATACAAATTCATTTTAGGCTCCATAACGATCCACCCTTCGAAAAGCACTTATCTAACTGATGTTTAAATTGCTAGTTTTGTATCTTGAGCTACATATAAACAACATTTATATTTGTTAATTGATATCTATGTTTGTAATAGACACTAAATGTCTGCCAGAGATGACAACCATGATGCAGTAAGTCATTTAAGTTGCTTGTTCAAAGTTCAGCTCCAGGGTTTTCAATCAGGGGGCTGTGAAGGTCCTGCCTGTGGACAAACATAAAAACAGGTCATTTTCTTTCTTGGTTCTTCATCAGATTTGGAGAAATGCCTCACTGCATTGCTTGCTCACCAATAGATCCTCTGGAGTGAATGGGTGCTGTCAAAATGAGAGTCCAAACAGCTGATAAAAACATCATAATAATCCACAAGTAATCCACACCACTCCAGTCCATCAGTTTACATCTTGTGAAGCCAAAAGCATTTGTAAGAAACAAATCTATCATTAAAACATTTTGAAGTCCATAATATTGCTTTTTCCAGTGAAAACGATGCTTCATCTGAATTAGGAGAGAAATCTGCACAGATCAAGCATCGTTTAGAAGCCAAAACAGCTCTAAACAAATATGCTGGTGGATTTTGACGTGAGAGACAACAGAAGATGGACTTTTTCACTGGAGGAAGCGTTATTATGGATTTACCCTGCTGAAAAATCCAGCATTGCTGGTCACCAGTATAAGGTATGTTTTGGTTGCTGGTTTGCTGGTCCCCAGCACGGTAAATAGGTGTGCTGGTGGACCAGCATAAGATATGTTTTGCATGCTGGGACCAGCTTGGGATGCTGGTGTGCTGGTGGACCAGCATTTGTTGTCTTTTGGGTGCTGGTATAATCCCACACAAGACCACAACAAAACTTGTGTATGTGTTACGCATCACATTTCTTTTAAAAATGGTTTGTGTTTGTAGTTAAAGATCAACACAATTTTCCAAAATAATTTTAAGAAATGATTTAATAAAGAAAAAACATGTTGCTAGTTACATGTTTGTCCCCATACCATAGCTGGCCTACTGACACTGAATGCTGCAAGACCATGCTGGTGAACCAGCATCATCAGCTCCATTTTGCTTGAGAACAGCATGGATATGCTGGTCCACCAGCTAGACCAGCACTATAGCAGCATAAACCAGCCTGGACCAGCACAAACTTAGCACCATACCAGCATAAATCAGTCTGGACCAGCACTATACCAGCAATATACCAGCATAAACCTGGTATACCTGGACCAGCACAAACTAACACTATACCAGCATAAACCAGTCTGGACCAGCACAATACCAGCATAAACCAGCTTGGACCAGCACTATACCAGCATAAACCAGTCTGGACCAGCAATATACCAACAAAAAACCAGCCTGGACCAGCACTATACCAACACAAACTAGTACTATACCAGCATAAACCAGCCTGGATCAGCACTAACCAGCACAAACTAGCACTTTACCAGCATAAACCAGCCTGGACCAGCATTATACCTGCACAAACTAGCACTATACCAGCATTAACCAGCCTGGACCAGCATTACACCAGCACTAACTAGCATTATACCAGCATAAACCAGTCTGGACCAGCAATATACCAGCCTGTACCAGCATAAACCAGCCTGGACCAGCATTACACCAGCACTAACTAGCATTATACCAGCATAAACCAGTCTGGACCAGCATTACACCAGCACTAACTAGCATTATACCAGCCTGGGCCAGCACTAACTAGCACTATACTGGCACAAACCAGTCTGGACCAGCACTAACCAGCCTGGACCAGCACTATACCAGCACTAACCAGCACAAACTAGCACTATACCAACATAAACCAGTCTGGATCAGCAATATACCAGCATAAACAAGCCTTGACCAGCACTATAGTAGTCAACATTTGAAGTGGATCAAAAAAGTTCATCAAAGTTGTCCTAAAACAAGAATGGGTATTGTTTTGGTTTTAGGACAACTTTGATGAAGGTTTTTGATCCACTTCGAATGTTGACTACTGTATACCAGCATAAATAAGACTGGACCAGCACTATGCCAGCATTAATCAACATAAACCAGCTTGGAATCCACCATTTTTTTAGCAGGGTATGGACTCATATTTCAGCCAGAAGGGATGGTTTGAAGTTAAAATGATGGATTTGTTTCTTAGAAACATGTAGCTTTCCTCTTCTCAAGATGTTAACTGATAGACTGGAGTGGTGTGGATTACTTATGGATTATTGTGAAGTTTTTATCAGCTGTTTGGACTCTCATTCTGACGGTACCCATTCACTGCAGACCATGCTACATTTCTCCAAATCTGAATCGTGGATAGCCTGAGGGTACATAACAGTACATATTCAGCAAATTTTCATTTTTGGGTGAACTATGCTTTTAAATAGAGGCCACAATATTTAAGTTATTAATTAGATTTAGTTTATTTAAAACATTGCCAGGAATGGAAAATGCATAATTTGAATTAACACAGGCAGGCCTAAAAACATACACAAGTACGTTTTTTGCTATGTAAGCTCAATTTCAAACACCAATTTATTTTAAAATTAAAATTTTAGTAAGCTTTTTCTTTTTGGTGGTAGCTTTGTGGTCCCTACTTAAGTTTGATGACCGCTAGTAATGCTGATTCTCTCAGTAAATGAATTAATGAATAAACAGGACGTCTTCAACTGTCGTAATGGTGCTTGGCCTGCATGTTGAACATGCTTGTGGTAGTTAGTTCATATTAGCGGCCCTGTTTGATCTATCCTCCGGTTCTATGTTGAACTCTGTCTGCGTCCCACACACTTGTGTCCTCCAGTATGTATTATGACTTAATGATAAGCCATCTACCTCTCTCTCTCTCTCTCTCTCCCTCTTTCTCTCCATCCCCCTCCCATTAAGAATCCAGTCACACAGTGGTGCAGTGGATATTCTGCCTTCCCTCACCTCACTCGTTCCGTACAACACGCACAGATGCGTGCACACAAATATAAACAAACAAACAATACAAGACTCCCCCGTTCTGCGTGGTCTATATCACTCCCTCTCGTTTAAGGCCAAACTTGAGCTGTGTCATCAGTTCTGTTGACGTTTTTTACGCATCTGTCGTGCGTCGGGTTTCTGCTCTCACAATGTCACGGCCGCGTAGATGTTCCTCAGTAATTCCGCGTGTTCATTTTTCTTCCAGTGCATTTGTACTTCAATATCTTGAGGCGTTTTGTGTATGTTTTCTTCTCACTGAGGCTGATGATGTGGGTTTTCATGTATGTATGTGCGTTCATGTGGAGGACTGTTTGTGTGTTGTGAATGAGTTCTCTGTATCTCCCTCACCGAAACGCGATGTGCTTCTGTTACTAATACCGACGCGATGGCCTGCTACGTACGGACATGTTTAGCTTAGCTTGGCACTGATATTATTAAGCATAATTATCTCCAGAACCTGTATTGCACATCTTATTGCTGTAAAAATTATATCAAAATTACAAACCAGTTTGTTCATCCCAGCCAGTTCATTTCCTTCACATCTTAAATAGTATACAAGATCTGTCAATCCATTAATTGTGACTAACTGGATCCAAAATAAAAGTTTTTGTTTACATAATGTGTGTGTACTGTGTATATTTATGTATTTATTAGTGCTGTCATACGATTAATCACGATTAATCGCATCCAAAATAAAAGTTTTTTGTTTACATAATAGGCTATGTATTGTGTATTTTTATGTTTAGTGCTGTCAAACGATTAATCACGATTAATCGCATCCAAATTAAAAGTTTTTGTTTTTATAATATGTGTGTACAGTGTATATTTATAGTGCTGTCAAACGATTAATCACGATTAATCACATGCAAAATAAACGTTTTTGTTTCGTGCTGCCAAACGATTAATCAGATCCAAAATAAAAGTTTTTGTTTCGTGCTGTCAAGCGATTAATCACTATTAATCACATCCAAAATAAAGGTTTTTGTTTATATAATATGTGTGTGTACTGTGTATATTTATAGTGCTGTCAAACGATTAATCGCTATTAATCAGATCCAAAACAAAAGTTTTTATTTTGTGCTGTCATACGATTAATCACGATTAATTGCATCCAAAATAAGTTTTTTTATATATAATATGTGTGTACTGTGTATATTTATAGTGCTGTCAAATGATTAATCATATCCAAAATAAAAGTTTTTGTTTTGTGCTGTCAAACAATTATTTACAATGAATCGCATCCAAAATAAAGGTTTGTTTATATAATATGTGTGTGTACTGTGTATATTTATAGTGCTGTCAAACGATTAATCAGATCCAAAACAAAAGTTTTTATTTCGTGCTGTCAAACGATTATCATGATTAATCGCATCCAAAATAAAAGTTTTTGTTCATATATAATATGTGTGTGTACTGTGAATATTTTGTGCTGTCAAACAATTAATCACGATTAATCAGATCCAAAATAATTTTTTTTATATAATATGTGTGTGTACTGTGAATATTTTGTGCTGTCAAACAATTAATCATGATTAATCGGATCCAAAATAAAAGTTTTGTTTCGTGCTGTCAAACAATTATTCACAGTTAATCGCATCCAAAATAATAGTTTTTGTTTACGTAAGATATGTGTGTGTACTGTGTATATTTATTATGTATTTATAAATACACACACATGCATGTATATATTTAAGAAAAATATGTTACGTTTACATATTAAATATGTTTATATATAACATATAACATATATAACATATAACACAGTACATACACATACCTTATGTAAACTAAAACTTTTAATTTGGATGCGATTAATCATTTGACAGCACTATTAAACACACTCATGCATGTATATATTCATGAAAAATAAGTTTATATATTGAATATGTTTATATATTATATAAATTATATGAATATAAATATATACCTGTAATATTGTGCAAACATGTATTATGTAAATAAAAACTTAGCTAGATGCTAATGCTCATCCAAACTAAAACGTGACAAGTGGGTTGGTTGGTATCATGTCTTACTAACTCAAAACTTTATCATTACCAGTCAGATGATGAACTTTTGCACCTAGTATAATGCCAGAAACATATTGGACACAAGTACGTGAGTGCTGACACAAAATATTAGCCATTTTATCGTTGTGGTAATAGTAAAATGCCCCAAAATGGCACCAAATTTATGCTGCTACACGAGATTAATAAATGATTTGTAATTAAAAGCAGTCAGTTAGTGAACTAATGATGCTATAAAATTGTGGATCTTATAAAGTTAGTGCTTGCAGATTTATACACACTCAAATAAAATGTAGAAGTAAACTAGCATCATGAGTGAACATTTTTAAACACTAACATTTAAAGTTTGTGATTTAATAAATTAATACTTATATTAAGCAACAATGCATTAAATTGATTAAAAGTGAAAGAGATTCTGGAATGATTTTTGGAGGATCATGTGACGCTAAAGACTGGAGTAATGATACTAAAAATTCAGCTTTGCATCTCAGGAATAAATTAAATTTTAAAATATATTCAAAAACAAAGCAGTTATTCTGAACTGTAATAATATTTTAGAATATTACAGTTCGTACTGTATTTTTGGTCAAATAAATGCAGCCTTAATGAGCAGAACAGATTTTTTTTCCCCAAAAAATACTTTAAAATTTTTCCAACCCCATGCTTTTGAATGGCAGTGTAACTGAACTGCATATTTTTCAAATGCATTAAAAATATTTAAAATAATATTTCATGCATACAGTTAAGCAGACAAGCTTTGGGTTTTTTTTCTCTTGTGTGGAAAACAGCATTAAAATAGATTGAGAGATGTGATTTCAGATCCACCACCAGAGGTCCCTGTCATTCCAGGATTAATGACTGGTTGCTATAGTTACGCACCTGTTCCTTGTTGTTTATCCAGATACCTGTTAAAATTCCTTCTTTGCCGGTTCAGGTCCTGGACGCTGCGGTGTTGTGTGTCAGAGCATAGAAACGTTATTTACAATTTCATTCAGTCCAGGTGCTGATTTCTGCAGGTAAAATATAATATAGATTTGACTCCGATGATAATGGAAGCTGTTTCTCCAGTGCCCCGTAATCTTTCTAACAAGCTCCTACTGGTTTTTGTACAACCCCTCATTAGGCAATATATAAATTACAAAGAGGGCGTTTCTTGACTCAGCTTGAATCATTTGCTGCTCTCTTGGAAGTTTTCCAAAAGCATAGGAGGGAAAAATGTGTTAATTAAAATGAATGACATCCTATATTATTAAATAAAGAGTTAAAGGTTTGATTCATGAAAGAGAATTCATGTTTTATTTTCAGTTTGGTCTGTAGAAACACCGGCTGTAGTTGTTTTTACCAAAGATATGGCGGACCGAAAGTATTTGGACACTTAAAAATCTTTTATGTCATTGCATTAGATAAAATATCAAACTAAGTGTAACTTAAATACAATTTTCAAGCAAAAATACATTTTTATTAAATGATAAAACAATAGATATTGTTGAAAAAGTCAAAGAAAAGTGAAAAAGTTAGTTGTGAGAAAAGCTCTTGGTGATTTCTAATGCAATGACATTGAAATTTCTATCGTAAATAGACGTTGTTGTGCCTCAGTGATGATTGATGACATCATTTGACAGGCAGCACGTAATTGGCCGGATAAAATCCCTCGACTCCGCCCTCCTTCACGCCCCAGCACCAGCCCTGATCATCCTCTTCCTCCACCTTGAGGAACTCCTCACCTGTGAGAGAGATTCACACCTGTTAGCTCCACAGCTCCACACTCAGGGTTACAGGTGAACTGCAGAAGCTCCACATGATCACCTGCTTTGAATGAGAGTTCATCAGGCTCCTCTCCAGTGTAGTTGTACAGCGCTCGAACGCGCACTCCTCCGATCATCACCCTGCGCCAGAACAGACACATCTGAGGAGATTACACTTCTGCTCAAATCCTGATGCATGCAAAATGAGTGGTATTATTTATATACTATTATAATATTTATTAATATTTTGCATTATCTTTAAAAATATATATTTTTTTAACATTTTCTAAGTTTGTTTCCATCTAATATTTATATTTTATTTCAGTTTTATTTCAGTTAAAGAAAATGTTTTTTTTTTTTTTTTTTTTTTTTTCAGACTTTTAGTTAAATAGTTATTAGTCCAGTTGGTTAAAAATGCTTAATTAAAATATAACCAAAAAAGTTTGTTTTTCCATGTAATATTTATATTTTATTCAACCTTTATTTAAATTAACATTTTTTTTTAATAATTTATGCACAAATAAAAAACAGAAGTACATTAGCATATTCATGAATGAACATTTTAAAACATCTAACATTTAAAAAGGTCGGTAAGATTTTTAAAAATTACGTTTGTAAGAAATTAATACTTTTATTCAGCAAGCATGCATTCACTTAAAAGTGAGAGTATAATGTTTCTAAAGATTTCATGAATGATTTCTGAAGGATCATGTGACACTGAAGACTGGAGTAATGATGCTAAAAAAATTCAGCTTTGCATCCCAGGAATAAATGTTATTTTAAAATATATTCAAATACAAAATAGATATTTTGAATTGTAATAATATTTCACAATATTTCTGTTTTTACTGTATTTTTGGTCAAATAAATGCAGCCTTGGTTGAGCAGAAGACAAAAAATGTAAAAAAAAATGAAAATAAAATAAATTATTTTAAAAATTTTGTTACCTGAAATAAAGTTTGAATAAAATATAAATATTACATGGGAAACTTTCAATGAACCTGGAAGACATTTTTGGTCATTAAACTAAATCTTGAAAAAAAAAAAAAAAAAAAAAAATTACTAAAATGTTTGTTTATGTTTTCCAAGGTTAACCGTATGTTTTTGTTTATAATTTTATTTTAGTTCTATTTCAGTTAGATAAAATAATTTTTATTAGTTTTAGCTTTAGCTATTTAGGTGGAAATAGAATAAAACAAAAAAAATACTCCAACATTATTTTTGTGACAATTAAATCTGACCTCAAAATATCATTAAAATGCTTATTACTTTAATGCATCTGGGCATTTTACTTTTTTAGTTATATAAATTACATATTGTTATATCACATTATAGTTTTAAAATTACCTTTAATTTCCTAATTTACTATTTAACCTATACGTTTAATTTATAATATAATTTACTATTTAACCCAATTAATTGGAATGCACAATGAAAAAACATGATTTTTGGTCAAATGTGTTTAACTGTCATGAAAATAGTTTCTCATTTTATTCTGGAAATATTTTAATGATCTGCACATGTTGTTGGAATGTTTCATGAAATCCACGTTTGGTTTAATCTAGTCATTTTGACTGTTTGAGACTTTGTTGAGATCTCTTGAAGCTCTAACGGAGACACTGGAAGGTTTTTTGATCAGCAGAAACACCTGAGAACCAGGAAACTTGTTTTTCTTGCTACTAAAAATGCATCAAACAAAACCCTTGCAAACCCTGATTAGCTCTTCCTCAAAAGCATTCATTCAACCCACTAAAAACCACTTACAGTCGCTGGCATTGACTATACTTGAAGCACAGTTTAGACCTTCATTAAAAAGGTGACATTCACAAATGTGAATCTGTCCAGGACTGGCTGTCCTCCAAGACCAAGTGTCCGTGTAAGAAAGGCTGTTTTAAGGAAGTCCATCATGCCTAAAGCAGTTACAGGCCTCAAACCGGGCCAGACAACAGCAAAACACTGGAAGAGATCGCACCTGGAGCTCAACCAGAAACACGCTGGAGGAAGACGACTAAACCAACTTTGGGCCTTCATGATTACGCGCTGAAGATCGTCAGAAAACCGTTCCAGCATCACAATGAACACGGCAGTGGAAGAAACATGTTTTATACATGCATCTCTAAAAAACTCATTAATAAGTAAAACAACACAAAAACTTGGAGGAAAAACACTCAGATTTAAAATATTCCGTTTTGCAACAGGGCAATGAGCTGAAACAAAACACATAAACTAAAGAGGTTTGAAACCCAAAGATGAATGTAACCTACAATTGTTAAAGAACTATTTCTACCTGATTTAACTTGATTTAAACTCATTAAAATGACTTTTGTTGGTATAAATTCATGTATTTAGATAAATTCAATGATGTGAAATTATACTTTTGACTTTTTGAATAAAGCCTTTAATTTTTTTAATGCTGAAATTCCAACAAATAAATAAATGAACATATAAAATAAATAAATAAATATAAAATAAAATAAATGAAAATATTAAAAAATAATAAATTAACAAAAATATAAAATAAATCTAATTAAATAATAATAATAATAATTGAAACCCAAAGATGAATGTAACCTACAATTGTTAAAGAACTATTTCTACTTGATTTAACTTGATTTAAACTCATTAAAATGACTTTTGTTGGTATAAATTCATGTATTTAGATAAATTCAATGATGTGAAATTATACTTTTGACTTTTTGAATAAAGCCTTTAATTTTTTTAATGCTGAAATTCCAACAAATAAATAAATGAACATATAAAATAAATAAATAAATATAAAATAAAATAAATAAATGAAAATATTAAAAAATAATAAATTAACAAAAATATAAAATAAATCTAATTAAATAATAATAATAATAATTGAAACCTAAAGATGAATGTAACCTACAATTGTTAAAGAACTATTTCTACTTGATTTAACTTGATTTAAACTTGTTTAAACTAGTTTTGTTGGTATAAATTCATGTATTTAGGTAAATTCAGTGATAATACTTTTGACTTTTTAAATAAAGCCTTTTAATTGCGATACCATTTTTAGTGCTGAAATTCCAGCAAATAAATAAATAAAATCTAAAACACATAAAATCTCAAATAAATAAATAAATATAAAATAAATAAATGAAAACATAAATAAATAAATAATAAATTATATATAATAATAAATACAAAATAAATAAATGAACATATACAATAAATAAATAATAAATATAAAATAAATAAATGAAAATATAAATAAACAAATAATAACTTATTAAAAAGATAAAATAAATAAATATAGTTAAATAATAGTAATAATAATAATAATAATAATAATAATAATGCTTAAAATAGAATATTCAATTAAAATTTTAAATCTAAACATTATTTTTATATAAATAAATAAAAATATTAAATAAATAAATGAAAATATAAATAAATAAAAATATATTATTATTATTATTATTATTAACATAAAATAATTCAATATTTAATTCTAAACATTATTTTTTCAGTAAGGTTCCATTTGTTAACATTAGTTAACATGAACTAACAATACAAATCACTTCTAAAGGATTTATTAATCTTAATGTTTATTAATCTTTCAACATACATTATATACATTTAATTTATAAATATTAAACATACATATATAAGTGATTATATGTAATGTTAAATGCAGTATAATTTTTTATTCATTTTAATTTATTCCTTTTTGTATTTAATTGATGAAGTGATTGAATGATTGATTCTGCATTAAATTTAGATGTGGGTAAATGTATGTATAATATAGTTCTGTATTTTATTATAAGTAGTATATGTCAATATTTTTAATGGACCTGAGCTAACATTGACTACATTTTGATTAATATTAACAAATTTATTAACTAAAGGGAGCTTACTGTAAAGTGCTACAGAAAAAAGACTGCACTATTCATAGACTGCATACTGTGCCAACATGCACTGAATCCTGCCTACTATTTTTAAAATAAGCATGCATTATGCAATAAGCATTTTAAACAGTAGTACGCTAAATTGTTGTCACATGACCTCATGTTTAATTCAGTGACCGCCGATATCATGCCAGAAACAAATGTTCTAACTTTGCATTTTTAATGCATTTTGTGCAACAACATCTCTGCCTAGTCCAGATGAAATCACCTCCAGGTCATTCATCAGAGTGAAAATAAAGGTCTGCATCACACGCCACAGGACTGAACAGCGTAGACGGCACATTTTGTCAAATGACACACTTCACCTCTGTGACTGCAGCTCACAATCAGTCCTCATCCAGCCTCAATCAGCTCAGCCGAGACGCCGACAGAAGGAAACCCGAAGAGATTCGCCGCTCTAATTGAGCCGCTGCTCAATACTTACACATTTCATTTCCTAATCTGATTCCTTCTAATTATTTTCTAATTAACTTGATTTAATTAATATTACCTTTGACATTTTAATAGAGCACTTTGTGTGCAAAAACTCTCCGTTAAAGCAGAACATTACAGGTGAATAGGACAGACGTTTTAACTAATATGTACACTTTCCCACTTGATTAATCACATACATTAACGCAATTAATTTGTATTACAAGTTTTCTAAAATTTAAATAGCCATTATCTAATTAAATATACACAAACGTGCATGCATTTTCAGAGCCAGGTTAAAAATTCTTGTTTCATTTAGTGTTCAGGATCTGTTTTTATCACTCCATAAATCAGAAAATACTGTCAACAGCCAGAAAACAATGAATTTACACCCTGTTTTTGGGGATAAAAACTATAAATCACCCCCTGTGTCAAAACATTCAGAGCATAAGGAGGAATAAAACTAAAGTCTGGTGTATGTAAGTGGAGATTTCTGACTCATTTTGAGAAAAGATGTTTAAATATACAGTATGTATTGTAATTGGAATCTATAGATGCAAATAGAAATCAACACTTAAAAGTGTATTTTGGATGTTTTCTTTCCACTAGTCTGGAAGTAGACAATTTATGGAAGCAAAATACATTGAAATAGTTCAAAAAAAAGTTTAAAGATCAAAAACAAATTTGTGCATGAAAAACTACACATATAAAACATATGTGTTTTAATATATATGTATAAGCACTTTATTGCATGTGTGTGAGCTTACGCTTTCTCCTCAGTTCCTCTGTGTGTTTTTGGTTTCTTTCCTGGTTTCTGCTTTTTAATCGGTGGGTTCCATTCCTGTGCCCCCCCAAAAAAAACACACATAGTTGAGATTACAAAACAAAAACACAAAAAAGGCAATAAACTGCAATATGAAAATAGAATAAAATTGTTGTGTAGTTATTTTAAAGCTCAGAGCAACACTAAATTATGACTCTTTGTGGCACAAAAATATAATAAGGATAGTTCTGCTCATAATATCTCAACGCATATGATCACACGCACCTCTATTTTGGGCCAGTCCGTCGGCATGCCCGGCCCGTGGTTGTTCTTCCACCAGCGGAGATCGTCTGGTTCACTGATGGACATGAGTGTGTGATGCAGCTCACCGTACACTGCTTTAATACTGAAACACACACACAATACACATAAAAACACATGACAGTAAACAAAATTGCAGCTAATAAAAATTTTCAATAGTAAAATACTAAAAACTTTTTATTATATTATAAATTATGTTTTTCCAACAAACTTGCATCTTTGCATGTCGCTGTTTGCATTTAAAGAATACATATATATTGGTACTATTTTGAATTAGATAAAATAATTTTATTTTTATATTTACAGTTTTCAATTAAATTTTACTTTAAGTTTTAGTACTTTTGTTGTGATTTTTTGTTTTTTAAAATATGTCTACATACACTACCAGTCAAAAAGCTTTTGAACAGTAAGATTCATAATGTTTTTTAAAGTCTCTTCTGCTCACCAAGCCTGCATTTATTTCATCCGAAGTAAAGCAAAAACTGTAATATTTTTACTATTTAAAATAACTGTTTTCTATTTGAATATATTTTAAAATGTAATTACTGTGATTTTAAAGCTGAATTTTTATCATTACTCCAGTCACACGGTCCTTCAGAAATCATTCTAATATTCTGATTTGCTGCTCAAAAAACATGAATTATTATTATTATGTTGAAAACAGCTAAGTAGAATTTTGTCAGGTTTCACTGATGAATTCAGAGGAACAGCATTTATCTGAAACAGAAATCTTTTGTAAGATTATAAATGTCTTTATCATCACTTTTGATCAATTTAAAGCATCCTTGCTAAATAAAAGTATTACTCCAAGCTTTTATAGTGTATAATGTTATAAAAGCTTTTTATTTCAGATAAATGCTGGTCTTTGGATTTTTCTATTTATCTAAGAATCCTAAAAAAAATGTACTCAACTGTTTTAAATATCGATAATAATAATAAATGTTTCTTGAACAGCAAATGAGCATATTAGAATGATTTCTAAAGGATCATGTGACACTGAAGACTGGAGTAATTATCTACTAAAATTTAGCTTTGATCACAGGAATAAATTACATTTTAAAATATATTCAAATAGAAAGCAATTATTTTAAATAGTAAAAATATTTCATAATATTACTGCTTTTGCTGTACTTTAGATCAAATAAATGCAGGCTCGGTGAGCAGAAGAGACTTTAAAAAACATTTATAAACATTATTAAACATTATTTATAACTGATATTTTATTATAGTTAATGCTTATTTTATTCAAAGTAATGAAGTCTTTTATGGTTTTAGTAACTATAATAACCCTATATATGTATACATATCATCTACTGCAGCTGAAATAGCTGAAAACAAATATTTAGTTTGTTTTCTTTCAAAATGTACTAAACGCTTTCATGTCAGATGAAGTGTAATTGTTTTAAATTGTTTAAAATTTTTACATGACCTTTATAAGGCCACTGACAATATTTTAATCAAATGCTTGTTTGTGTTTTAAACCTCTCGTTGTTGGTAATGTCAAGGTGTCTGTGAATGGCCAAGAAGGCCTGCTTCAGGAAGCTGATCCTCTTCCTCTCCTCCTCCTGTGATTGGTCAAACACAGACTCCATTTCCTCCATGTATCGCGGCGCGAATCCAGTGACATCCTCTAGAACCTTCTCGTAACGATCACGTGCCTGCAAAAACGCAAATTTATTAAGTCATAAATAACAGCAACTGGTGTTTGTTTATGCAGTCTGATCGCTGAGTGACCTTGCTGCGCTCCTGCGTGGCTTTCTCTCTGGCCTGCTGGATCTTGGACAGTTTGCTCTCGCTCAGTTTGGTGTTGTGTTTGGCTTGATTCTCTTTTTCCTGAGCGCTCTGCTCTGTCTGACATGACTTATGATATGCCGCACGAGCCTTTTCCAGCTAATGGAGACACGAAGATTTATTATTAGTATCATGTAGTGCTTTTCATATTCTGTTCAGCTCTCAGTTATGCTGCTAAATTTTATGCACTGGAAATAGTATTTTATATTCTCCCTTAAAGTTTCTCATTGAAGTTTCCAATGTATTTTATATTATAATGAAAAAAAAGGGTTTAGACACTATTTTTCACTAAGAAACCACTAGTAAATTTCACAATTAATTACAAAAAATGCCATGTAACACACTGAATTAAAAACTGAATTAAAAACCAAATTGAAAGTGAGACACTGCAGGTGAATAGGGTAAAAAAAAATTAACTAATAGCTATCACCTTACTTACCCAGTTGTTGACTGATTACTTATAATTGCAAACATTTTTTGTATTACAAGTTTTCTAAAATGTCAGGTTAAATATGCAAATGAGGCATTATTTAATATGCACTAATTTGCATAAATTTCTAGTACAAAAATCTAAACACCGGATAAAGTTAGTTTCAAAATTCTTGTTTATTTATTTATTTATTTATTTATTTTTATTTATTTATTTATTTTATTTTTTTTTTTGACATATTAGAGTCAAATGTTTTTACAGAGGGAATTTTGGGCATCTAATTTTGTCACTCCATAATTCAGAAAAAAAAAAACTTACAACAGACAGAAAACAATATATATATATATTTTTTTTAATATCGAGTCGAATAAAATGTATAAAATCAAGCAAATTATATATGAACAAATCCCTCTGTAAAAACCTTCAGGATATAGACAGGAATAAAAATGTAAAGTTTGGTGTGTGTAAGTGTTACTGAAGTGGAGATTTATGACTCAGTGTAGGTGAAAATCTCATTTTTTGAGAAAACGGCCTATAAAAATATGTATTGTAATTGAAATCTATTGACACAAATAGATAAAGTGCTATAAAAAGAAACACTTAACAGTGTCGTTTGGATGTTTTCTTTCCACTAGTCTGAAAAAACACTTTAAGAAAAACCAAAAAGCCCAAAATCTCAAACTTGACAGGTGCATGAAAAAACAGCTTTTTTGCCTGCAGTGTCTCACCTTAAAGTAGAAAGACAGATAAAAATATAATAAGAATAGTAATATTTTATTGTAAAAAAATCTTTCTTTTATTTACAACTTCTTATATATATATATATATTAGGGCTGTTAAACGATTAATCAAGATTAATTGCATGCACAAAAATATATTATATAAACACAAACTTTTATTTTGCATTTTATTCTATATATCTATATACATGTCTTAAATGTTATGTTTAAATATGCTAGTGATAGATTATCTAATTAAATATGTACAAATTATTTGCATACATTTCCAGATCAAAAATCTGTACAGGTTAAAAACACTTATTTTTAAATTCAGATTTTTGTTGACATATTACAGTTTTTATAGTGGGGATTTTGGAGAATCTATTTTGTATCACTCCATAAATCAGAAAATACTGTCAACAGGTGGGGAAAAAAAAAAAAAAACTTATTTGTATCATGCTTTTAGAAATAAAATGTTACATATATCTGTAAAAATAAAATGTAAAAATGTTACAAATGTTACAAACCCCTCTGTAAAATCCTTTAAAATATAGATAATTTAATATTTCTGTCTAGAAAAAAAAAAAAAAAATATATATATATATATATATATATATTGTGTGTTTCATATATATATATATATATATATATATATATATATATATATATATAAGAGTTTTCCTTTAATATACTGATATGTCAGGTCAGTAGTGAAAACAGTACAGTTGATTAACACCTATTAACCAGCAACTGTCAGTGTACGTCTACTATCACCTTCTTTAATCGTTTTTCCCAAGGCCTCTGAGCGCGTGAGAAAGCCGCCGCGAGATCATGCGACTCTTTGAATCCGCAGAACATTTTCCGCGGGAACGTCTCCTTCTGCCACGAGTGAATGCGCTCTCCATCTTCAGAAACCAGAGACTGGGAGATTGACGTGTGAAGGGTAGACAGACGCTCGGTGGACGAGAAAAAGCACTGCCAGGCCCGCATGAGAGACCCGTATAGCGGCCCTGAGAGACGACACACGCAGCAGTGAAAATCAGCTCAGTTACAAAGACTTTTATTCAACTATGTTACACTGAACACAACTGCAAATCTGAGTTGTATGTAAAAGAGCAACTTTGCATAAAAGTCATACGAGCAAAATAAGGGGTAGAAGATAACAGAAACTTCAGATTAAAGCAAATGATGAAGCAAATGTAATGTATTGTCTAATTAAATATGTGCTAATTTGCATACATTTCCAGAACAGAAATCTGAACATTGGATAAAGTTTACATACGATTGATTTTTAATACTGTGTTGTTACCTGAATGATCCACAGCTGTGCTTTTTTATTTAGTGATAGCTGTTCGTGAGTCCCTTGTTTGTCCTGAACAGCTAAAGTGCCCGCTGTTCTTCAGAAAATTCCTTCAGGTCCCACAAATTCTTTGTTTTTTTTTTTAGCATTTGAACCCTTTCCAACAATGACTGTATGATTTTGAGATCCATCTTTTCACACTGACAACTGAGGGACTCATATGCAACTATTACAGAAGGTTCAAACGCTCACTGATGCTCCAGAAGGCAAAACAATGCATTAAGAGACAGGGGGTGAAAACTTTTGAACAGAATGAAGATGTGTACATTTTTCTTATTTTGCCTAAATATTATATTTATTTTCATTTAGTACTGGCCTTCAGAAGCTACAGAAGATACGTATGTTTCCCAGCAGACAAAATAAGTTAAATTTAGCCTGATCTTCAAATCCAAAAAGTTTTCACCCCCCAGCTCTTAAAGCATTGTGTTTCGTTCTGGAGCATCAGTGAGCGTTTGAACCTTCTGTAATAGTTCCATATGAGTCCCTCAGTTGTCCTCAGTGTGAAAAGTTGGATCTCAAAATCATACAGTCATTGTTGGAAAGGGTTCAAATATACAAAAATGCTAAAAAAACAAAGAATTTGTTGGACCTGAAGGATTTTTCTGAAGAACAGCAGGTAGTTTAACTGTTCAGAACAAACAAGGGACTCATGAAAAACTATCACTGAACAAAAAAACAGCTGTGAATCATTCAAGTAACAACACAACAAGAATCAAGTGTATGTAAACTTATGAACAGGGTGATTTTTATAAATTCAACCATTATTTTCTCTAGTGGGCTATATGTAAACATCTTTTATGTGAAATATCTTTATTTAGGTCAGTACTAAATAAAAATAACATGCATTTTGTATGATCCCTCTTATTTTGGTAGATTCTGCAAGGTGTATGTAAACTTTTGACTTCAACTGTATTAGCGTAATGTGTTTTTTCTCTTTTTAACATAAATCAGAAAATATTGTCAGCAACTAGGAAAAAATATACTTTTTACCATGTTTGATGAATAAAATGTTACAAAACTTTCTTAAAAAATAAAAAATATAAACAGGTATAAAATTATAATTAAAAACTATAATCAATAAAACGGTTGCAATACAATCACCAGGTATATGTATTTTGGATGTTTTTTTCCACAAGCCTGAAAGACATTATGGAAGCAAAATCAATGGATCAACTAAATTTAGATGAGTGATTTTTGCCTTTTTACCTACAATAATTGTGCAAATTGTTTTACAAAGATAGCAAATACTCAAATACATTCCAATTTAAGATAACAGAAGTTGGCTCAAATATTATGCAAGTTTTAATATGGATGTGATGTGGAAGTCTGTTTTCAGCAGTAAATTAAAACTAAAAAGGCAATTGTGACTTTTTCTGAAAATTCAGACTTGTGTGATATAATTGTCTGACTTTTTCAGATATATACTCACGAGTCTCAGTGATTGATTTCCACTTGTTGCTCCATTCGGTCAGCTGACGGGCGTACTGTCGCTCCACATGAGCCCGGTCCTTCATACATGCGATGATGTCTTTACAAGCCTGGTACGACTCTGATGTCCTCTGTACCGTCTGCATGTAATTTCCTGGCTAGGAGACAAGAACAGAAGGAAGCTGATTTTATTTTCCTGTAAATCAATCTATGCTGAACTAGTAGCCATAGTATTTTTGGTCCCAAGTCGAGTTGCATTTTTCATATAGCGCTTCATACAATACAAATAGTTTTATTTGAGTGTGATTATTACATGTGAAAATAAAAAGAATTGAATATAATAGTGTTTTTTGTTTCACCTTCAATATGTAACAAATTCTTGTATTTTATAGCAGTAGTTTTTCCTTTAGAAAACTAAAATATCAGTATCTGCAGAAATTATTCTGAATAATCGGCTATCGGTATTGGTTGATAATTTTCGTCGGTGCATCTCTAGTATCTATAGTACTCATAGTAGTCATATAATTTGTAATGAATTTTTCGATTTTTCAGCCATTTTGTGTATTTGAACCCTTTCCAACAATGACTGTATGATTTTGAGATCCATCTTTTCGCATTGAGGACAACTGAGGAACTCATATGCAACTATTACAGAAGGTTCAAACGCTCACTGATGCTCCAGAAGGAAACACGATGAATTAACGATGAGTGAAAACTTCTTGAATTTGAAGATCAGGGTAAGTTTAACTTATTTTGTCTGCTGGGAAACATGTAAGTATCTTGTAATGCATGTAAGTAACATGTAAGTATCTTCCGAGAAAAAAAAAAGAATATATATATATGATATTAAGGCAAAATAAGAAAAATGTACACATCTTCATTCTGTTCAAAAGTTTTCACCCCCCAGCTCTTAAAGGAACACTTCACTTTTTTTGCTAATAGCTTAGCATAGATCATTGAATCAGATTAGACCATTAGCATCGAGCGAGATGCTAACGGTCTAATCTGATTCAAGGATCTATGCTAAGCTATTAGCAAAAAAAAAGTGGAGTGTTCCTTTAATACATCATGTTTCCTTCTGGCGCGTGAGTGAGCATTTGAACCTTCTGTAATTAAATTAATTCAATTAAATTGAGATCTAAACCTGTGAACTGAGTCTCCCATGAGAAGCACTATTTTGTGTGGCAGAGCATCCAAATCACTCACTTTTGAGGTTCCATCTCAGCTGTGATGCTGCCTGTGTAGGGAACAGACAGCAAAGCAGCTCACTAGGCTTTGGAACAGCCTTTATCTTACCATCCAGAAGCTGATTTTGTTGATATCCTCAGGTTGGCCTGTTGGAGAATCCGCCATGGTTGCAGCTGGCTGCAAAAGAGACAGTTAAACCAGTCTGATCACATTTAAGTGAGGAGGGATCTGCATGCTTCATTTCATTGACTATAAATGCAATGCACTACTCAGTAAATGTCCAAAGTTGTCCGCCCAGCCCAGTTTCTGCTTTTTGCACCAGCCTCGAGCCGCTGTTGCCCTACTTTTACTTCTCGTCACCTCCTGAACTATCAGAACCCGTCTTGACATGTCAGGTGACATTTATTCAGGGGCATCTGGGTTTGTTTGCTCATTCTTTCCCACAATCCTCCAAAAGGCTTTATGGCAAACAGACGGCCGCTCGGCTGCAGCATTTCACAAGCTTTTGAACCTTCTGCACATTCGCGTTTTCCCGAGCCGGATGTTTCCATCTTCTCTGCAGGATGAATTGCATGCTGCATTTTTAAAGCGTTTGTTCAAATCACTATGAGCAATAGTGTTAGTGATGCTAGACTTGGCAAATAGCACTAACAAATGTAGATGCTCTTGAAAAGGAAAACACTTCACCTGACAAGCCACTTAATTCGTTTGGCCTCATGCCACGCAGTATAACAATAGTCAACATTTTAGTCGTGTTACTTAAAACAGAGACTTCACAGTCTAAACACATAAATACGACTGTGAAAAATGAAGCACACTTTAGCATACTTATACAAAGAGTATACTTGTTTTGTACATGCTTTAAAACAGTGCAAAGTAAATTAAATGTTTTTAAAAACTTATTTGCATGTAATTTACAAATGCATTACAGTTATTTGGACTTAAAAGTGTTTTTGGCACACTTAAGTAAGACATAAGTGCATCTTTATATGTCTTTTAAATATAAAGTTTACTGCTGAATGTACTGACAATCATTTCTTGTAAACTTAAATATATTTTAATGCAAATGAAGCTTATATATCTTAAATTTAAAATGTTTGTACTTATGAAGTTGCCGTTTAGTGATGTAGTATCAGTGATACCAATAATCAAGTTCTTTTGTATTAGTATGTTAGTCAACACATCAAAATAAGTGTGTCTTAAAAGCATGATAAAATATTAAAATAGTGTACTTTAAAGTAAAATTTTACAAAGTGCACCTGCAAGTTTTTAGAATTACAATTTTAAGATTAGTAGTGCACCAAAAGTGCACATTAAATACGATTAAATGCATTTATTTTTCACAAGGGTAACAAAAACTAAAATGGTAAGGAATTACACCTGCTGTGGTTTAATGTCTAAAAACACTTGGTAACAGGATGCAAAATAGTAAATGACAACAGCAACAAGTCCTGCAGCCTGCTTGATAAAAATACCTAGAGTCTGTAGTGCAGTGGTTATGAAATTGTAGTCTACAAATTACTGCAATTAAAAAAGACCTAAATAGTCCTACAAATGAATGGACCGGTAAAAGTGAGGTCATTTGAAATGATATGAAAATGACAGCCGCTGCTATACAGCATAGGTTTAAGACTAGATAAATATTTACACTTAATATGCCTAAATGCATGTATTTGCACTGTTAAAAAAAAAAAAAGTCTGGCTTTCTGGCCGTAATCCAGAGCATGCAACTGTCCGTGTGAATCACTCCAGGGACTCGTTGCATGCGAGACTGCAACTGGATATAGACAGTTATGATGTTAAACATCTCTGAAATGTGCTGTCAATTTAACATGGTTAACACTGACAGAAATCCAGAAACTCATTGTGATAATGCTCACGAGCACAAACTAAGCAAAATCACACAAACTAGCCAAAATCATGAAGGGATGTCACTGCATCTGCATGTATTAATGCACATGTTTATGAGCGTACTGTAAGGGCGTGTCTATGTCTGTGTGTGTGATGCTACTGGAATCTGGGATCAGAAATAGATTTCACCCCCACCCCAGAATTCCATCCAGCAGCCGAGAGACTCCAAATAAACACGAGCTGGTGGGTCGTCTTACACACACACTTTATAAAACACACACTCTGTGCAAAATACATAACAGAGTCAGAAATGCATTTTTTGAGGGCTGATATTTTCCCTCTAAAAGCGATTTTCTATTTATAAGAGGTTATGTTGTTCCAACACAATGCTCACTTTGTCAAATACTTACAACACTCTCAGAAAAAAGGTACTAAGCTGTCATTGGGGTGGCACTATAAAGTACAAAAGCTAATATGTACTAATATGTATTTTTAAAGTACTGATACATACATTTAAGGTACTAAAATTAACTATTTAGGGGTAAATAAGGCATGTAAGGGGCAAATACGGATGTACCTTTTATTTATTTATTTGAGTATGAAACAATTATTTAAAATGATAACTACAGAACTAAAAACCCATAAATAGAACCTAGAATAAAATATTTTGAAATTGTAGAGAACCATAATTTTTGTGACCATGGACCACAAAACCAGTAGAAGGGTCAATTTTTTGAAAGTGAGATTTATACATCATCTGAAGCTGAACTAATAAGCTTTCCATTGATGTATGGTGTGTTAGAATAGGACAATATTTGGCTGAGATACAACTATTTGAAAATCTAGAATCTGAGGGTGCAAAAAAATCAAGATATTGAGAAAATCGCCTTTAAAGTTGTCCAAATGAGGTTCTTAGCGATGCATATTACTAATCAAAAATTACATTTTGATATTTTTACGATAGGAAATGTACAAAACATCTTCATGGAACATGATCTTTACTTAATATCCTAATGATTTTTGGCATAAAAGAAAAATCTATCATTTTAACCCATACAATGAATTGTTGGCTATTGTTACAAATATACCCATGCTACTTACAACTGGTTTTGTGGCCCAGGGTCACATATGGTAAGTGACTAATACTGTTTATTTCTGACCATGATACATATTGTATTCAATACATACAACATTACAAATACAATCTCTAAAATATGAAGGAATTGCATGGGAATAAAAAAAAAAAAAAAAAAAAAAAAAAAAAAATCAAATATCAAAAAAAAAAAAAAAAACTCATAAACCTTAAAAAATATATCATTTTTGTTACTGTGAATATCAATCAATTTTTAGTCAAGTCCAAAAACATAATGGAAACATTTCTTCAGGCTATTTGAGCACTGATCTATCGATTAAACTCTCTGTGTGAGCTAAATATACACTATAAAGCTACTTTTGCAAAGCTGTGCATGCAAAATGCCATGACTGCATGTGCCAAAGTTGCTTATTTAACTTATTAAATGCTAATTTCCTTAGTTTGTAAAACTAATTCACATACAACACTATCCAATCAATCCGGGTAACAGACTTCATACCATATGGATAGCTGACATGTCAAACAGTGATATGCATCTAAAACTTTTTAGTTTTTCTAATTTATGCTTGCTAATTTTATCATTTTAACTGAGAATGAACAAACTATTTGTACTTTAAAAAATACATTGTGTCAGCACAACCATTTTGTCTAAGTAGGGTGCAAAAAGTGTTTTAAAAAAATAAAAATGATGTTGCAGTACCTAAAATATACACTTTTTTCATACACACTTTCTGAACTCAAGTCAAACTGAACAGCAAAATAAAAAGCAAAACTGACCTGTCACTCCAAGGCTTTTTTCTTCAGTTCTTTGGCTTGTTCTGCCCTCCTTCAGTCTTTCTCACTTCTCTCCCATGTCTGTCTGTCTCTCACTGTCTGTCTGACGTTCCTCCGTGTCTGTGCAGTCAGTCAGCTGTTGCGGAGGTGCATATGTACATGCAAGTGTGTTTTCCTTCTCTCACTTTCTCTCTCTCTCTCTCACACACACACGCACACACACACACAAACAGAGACATTCTCTCTCATCTCAGTGCAAATGAGTTGTCAGGTGTGAAATTTAAGTGTGTTGTAGAATGTGAGAGTTATTTCAGCTCTGTCAGTCACAGCTCAGAGCGAAAAACTGCCAACATGTGAAGCAATTAGTATGTACGGTATCAGTGTTCACAGAGCAAGTTCATAAGTTCAAAAGTAAACAACAATATAGCCTACTTACAACATAATGCAGTTTAACATTTCTATAATCAAAACATATGACGTGTTTAAGCACTCAACTTAGTATAGTAACATGAATGTTGACGATTGTTTATTATCAGAGTTCATCACCTCGGCAACAGCAGCAGGACAGTGGCTAGTGTCATGTGATCTCTACTGCATCATACGCTGTCAATCGTGGCCTGTGGGAGTTTAAGGAATAGTTCATCCTAAAATGAAAAAGTCATTATTTACTCACCTTCATTGTTGGTGGTACCTTCATGGAAGTGTTCAAGCATACAATTAAAGAAATAGTTCACCCAAAAATGAATATGTGCTAAAAAATAGATTAGATCATCCAAGATGAGTTTGTTTCTTCATTTGAACAGAGAAATGTAGCATTCCATCACTTGCTTAGTGAATGGGTGCCGTCAGAATGAGAGTCCGAGCACCTGATAAAAAACATCACAAAAATCCACGGGTAATTCACACCACTCCAGTCCATCAATTAACATCTTGAAAAGTGAAAAACCGCATGTTTGTAAGAAATAAATCTATTGGTAAGATGCATTTAACTTTATTACTTCCAGCTAAAATATGAGTCTATAATCCATAATAACACAGTTTGCAAGCAAAAACAGTCCAAAACTGCTCAAAATTTGATAGGTGATAGGCAACAGGAGATGGACTTTTTCAAAGGAGGAGGTGTTATTATAGATTTGTATTTTAATCAAAAGCAAAAGTTTTAAAGGAACACTCCACTTTTTAAAAAAAAATAGGCTCATAGTCCAACTCCCCTAGAGTTAAACAGTTGAGTTTTAGCGTTTTCGAATCCATTCAGCCGATCTTCAGCAGTAGCATCTCGCTCAAAAATGACCATATATAATGACAATATTTTTCCTATTTAAAACCTGACTCTTCTGTAGTTACATCGTGTACTAAGACGGAAAATGAAAAGTTGCGATTTTCTAGGCTGATATGGCTAGGAACTATACTATCATTCTGGCAAAATAATCAAGGAATTTTGCTGCCGTACCATGGGTGCAATGATATTACGCAGTGCCTGAAAGTGACCGGCACTAAGTTTGTGTAGATGCAGAGTTGCAGCCGGCAGAGTTGATGGCTGTGTAATATCATTGCGCCTGCTGCACCCATGGTACGGCAACAAAGTTCCTTGATTATTACGCTGAAATGAGAGTATAGTTTCTAGCCATATCGACCTAGAAAATCGCAACTTTTCATTTTTCGTCCGTTTTTGTACACAATGTAACTACAGAAGAGTCAAGTTTTAAATAGGAAAAATATCGAAACTCGTTGGTCATTTTTGCGCGAGATGCTAACGGTCTAATCAGATTCAATGATCTATGCTAAGCTATGCTAAAAATGCTACCGCCAGACCCGGAGATCGGCTGAATGGATTCGAAAATGGTAAAACTCGACTGTTTAACTCTAGGGGAGTTGGAAAATGAGCCTATTTTCAAAAAAAGTGGAGTGTTCCTTTAAGTTAAAAACGTCTTAAAGATGGATTTGTTTCTTAGAAACATGCAGGTTTTGGCTTCAGAAGATGTTAATTGACGGACTGGAGTGGTGTGGATCACTTTTGTATTATTATGATGTTATTCTGACGGCACACATTCACTGTAGAGTATCCACTGGTGAGCAAGTGATGCAATGCTACATTTTTCCAAATCTGATGAAGAAAAAAACTCAATTACATCTTGGATGGCGGTTTTGAGTGAACTAGTAAAGCATACAGTAAAAATAGGCTTTAAAAGCTGCAAAAATTTTGGTCAAAAAGAGATGAGAATAAATTCAACAAGAGAATAATTTATTCAAACCTCTTAAGCAGAGCTTATGTATCATCATATTCATCAATTATTGTACAGAACAATAGAAATATCTGATATTTATATATATATATATACTTTAATTCTGCATACATTTCCATACACACACTCACACATACATATATATATATATATTTCCTTTGTTCCTATTTCCTTAAATATATTTTCAAATGAAATGGAGTTACGCTTTACTCCTATAAAACAACCACCACCGCCATAACAAAACACACATACACACACACACACACACACACGCATAAACACAGAGTCTGTGTTAGTGTGCATGCGTGTGTGTTTGTGTAGGTTAACAAGAGCGCACTTAAGCAATATAAACGATGGGTTCTTTCATTGTGTTCTGATCTTTGGAAGACTGATTCTGCTTACGGTATTAAAACGCTTACATACTTAATCCTTATATGGTTATTATTGGCATTATGATGACCTCTTTTACTGCTTAAAGTCAACATGGAAGTCTGCAACCCATTTTACTTTCATAAATCCAATATATCTGAGTTAAAAAGGCTAAAAATGCTAAAAATGTAAGGCAGGACTTGATTGCAAATCGATTGAATGGTGAAAAGTGTCACTGGCAAATTATATTTTATAAGCATTAAGCATTAAAAATGTGTATTAAAAAGTAAAAGGGGTCATTCAGGTTTCATGTTGACTTTAATCATCATATTATCAGATGAATTAAAGCCTGCACGTCAAGATGCTAAAATATGCACAGTAGCCTCATTTGTATTAATATAATAATATCATATTACTAAAATTCAATACACCTCTTGATCTCGTCATCCCAAAAAACAATGAAAGAAGTACATTCTCTCTGTCTCTGATTGCCTGAAGACGTTTGGCCGTCTGGCTTCAGCTGGGGCGACAAACATTTGCTCACGATGACTTTATCGTTCACTCTGCGAGCGTTCGAATATTTCATAGCGCTTCTCCATTGCAATCATCCCCACCTCTGTCCTTCAGCGGAAGTCTTTCCCTCTCATCCCAAGTGCTTTTTGTCTAACCCCATTCTCTCTTTCTATCCTCTAACTGGTTCTCTCTAATTCTCCCCTCTAGCTCTGAGTCGCCTCATCTCTCATGCGTTCGTTCTGCCCTTCAGAAGAAACAGTGGAGACAGAGAAAGCAGAGGAGAGCCTAGAAAACATGGAAGGGGGGAAAGAAACAGAAAGGAGGCAGAGCATGAGGTAAGAAACCAAAGTGCTCAAGATCATCTACAAACTAAAATGAATTCGAATGAATTTGGCATTCAAAAGCAATTAAAGTTATATAAATGAGCAGTATGTAATTATAGGGCACGTGTCAGTTGTGCGGATTCAAATAAATGCCACGTTTAATGAAAGGAATGAGCTGTAATTCGACTGATTAGATCATTTTTGTGGCCTTAAATGGAATATGAAAAATCATAACTTAATGCATTTGTTATAATATACACTACTAGTCAAAGGGTTTGGTCACACGACTGAATTGTCATGTTCTTTTGATCTAAAGGCTTGTGCATTTCCATTTCTAAAACTACAAAATGAAAGGACACGAGACATCAGGTAGTGTCATAAAATTGGGACTTAGCATGCTTTAACTCTGAAATGTGAAGTAAATTAATAATAATAAAGAATGAATAGATATGTCCAAACCTCTGACTGGCAGTGCAAAATAAAATACGCATACATGATCTAGAAAGGAAATGGGTTTTGTGATCAAATGAAGTCCTCCTTAACTAAACTTCTTTTAATAAACATCATCTAAAGCATACAAAAACATCAAGGGCAGGATATTTATTCATTGTTGAGTAAAGCTGCAGGCAGAATTATCCATGCAGAGCTAAATTTTTATGAAATGGTGGACCATTTTTAGAAAACAAATATAAACGGCCCCCTCACTACTTCTGTCTACTTTGCTTTCTGATGTTCTTTTGCTTGTTCATCAGTCCCTCGTCTAAACTTCCCCTCCTCTTTCTATCTCACCTGTCTGTAAGTCTCTTAAGCGCACGCTCAATGTTCATGCGGTGTCCGACCCGACTCACGCCCAGATCCAGGAAGTCCTCTTTTGTCAGAGACGGCAGGTGGGAGCCGTCAATCTCGTTGTCGAGAAAGCGCTCCCGGTGCTCTGCCAGATTCAGGTAAGTCAGCCAATCAGCAACGTCGTATTTGCTCCAGTAGGGGAGGGGCTTAGACACAAAAGGCTGATTGGGTGGAGGAGGAGTTAAAGGCGGGTAGCTCATACAAGAGGGGGAGGAGCCTCCGGACAGGAAGTTGGTAGGAGAGAGAGAGCTGGAGACCAGCGCGGGGTTGGGAGGAGCCACAGGTGACGGGAGTGGGAAGAGAGGAGAAGATTGCGGAAAAAAATGGTCTGAATATTGATGGGCGACTCCCAGCGGGGGCGTTAAGGGGGGTTGTATTTCATACGGAGAGCCGTAGAGCGGCGTAGACGGAAAGAGAGGGAGCGAGGACGGACGTGGAGGTCCAGGTTGCGGATGGTCCGAGCAGGAAATGAGGGGACTGGGCGCTCGCCGACGCTGGGTGTACGAATGAGATTCGGAACGGCGCAATTCCGGTCCGGAGAATTGAAACTCTGACACCTTACCGCGATACTTTGAGCGATGTTTTGGAGACAAGGGATAGGGGGAGTAGGATGGAGAAAGAGGTGGATGAGAAACAGAGGAAGGAGAAAGAGGGGCGTGAGAGAGAGATATCGGGGAAATGGGAGGATGAGGTAACGATGGAGGAGAGAGGGGTGCATGAGCCAGGGAAAGAGGAGAGAGGGGGGCATGGGGCAGCGACGGAGGGGATAAAATCCCGTGTGGAAAGGAAATGGGAGAATTAGATGGCGTCCAGTCTTTCAGAGGAGGTGGAGCCGGAGTTGGGGTGAGAGGTAACGGGGTCGGGGTTAACGCTGGGGTTAGAGACGTTACGGGAAGAGGAGACGAAGGTACAGGGTTAGGGTTCAGAGCCATAGTGGGGCAGTTGGATGTTATAGAGTTAGGGGGAAGGTTTGGAGAGAAGGAGCGCTGGAGAGACGCCGCAGAAGCAGGGAGGAGAGGTGCACAGCCAGAGGGATCGCCTGGAAACCTGTGAACGAGAAAATGAAAGTGTGTAAAGCAGAAAAATAACAGTATTACTCATTTAAATCAGAAAAATAGGAATAAAACTAGATGAGAGGCATTCGCCAGTCAAAAAATTGCCACAACAATGCTAAGGTGTTGTAAAAGTCTGCCAGGGATTGCTATGTGGTTGCTAAAGAATATTAAGAGGTTTTAAGTTTTTGGGTTGCTACACTCTTAAAAATAAGGGTGCTTTAAAAGATTTTTCACAGCACAGCAGTCCACAAAGAGCAATTCAGTCCTTTTTCAGACCTTTTTTTTAATCTGAAGAACCTACTTTCGCCAAAAAAGATCCTTTTGCACAACAGATGTTAAAGGTTCTCTATAAAACCATTTAAACAAAAAAGGTTCTTCTATGGTATCCTGAAGCACCTTTATTTTTAAGAGCGTATGATTTGAGATTTGAGATGAGATATACATTCAGAACAAAATTTATTCAGACACCTTCAACATTTCTCACATTATCATAGTTTATTCACTATAGTTTAGAAAATGGTAATGAAATATCACAAGAACTCTTGATAATGTCAGGTAACTTTGATAGAAAGGTATGTAATGGATTACAATCAACCAAAATATCAGACAACTGTTAGTATGACAATATTTACACAACTATCAATACTTTGTTGACCTGTTACCAAGCAATGCTTAATTTTGTTTAGTCTGTGGTGTAAAAAGGTTGCATTAGCAATTAAAGAAAAAACACATAAGCAAAACATGGTAAGGTCAAAGTGTCTGAATATTTTTGGTTCCAAATTTTTTATCAGTTTTACTGGTAGTCCACTGTATAAAGAATTTTTAGTTATAATATGTCACAATATATTTTGCTATCCTCTCTTACATAAATGAACTATAGTGTCCTGCATCCACTAGTAAAAAAAAAAAAAAAAACATAATTATATCTGGTGTCTGAATAATTTTAGGTTTATTGTATATATATATATATATATATATATATATATATATATATATATATACACACACACACACACACACCACACACACACACACACACACATATATATATATATATATATGAAGAGGTCTAAATCCATCTGACGTATTTCTTTAAAATTAGCATTTCTTTCTGGTTACTTTGTATAGGTTTCTATGTAAGTACTGGTACTTCTGATTGGGCTGAGGCTGGAATTTGGCGAGTTTGAAGTAAAAGTATTTGATGGACGTATAATATGCGTCAGGCAATCTCATTCACTCAGTATCATTATCTCATTTTTGACCGAGATGGCTTTTAGCTGGTTTTGCATCTGAACCCTTCATATATATATATATATATATATATATATATATATATATATACCTGAATCAGATACCAGATATAATTTTTGCTATTTTTTTACTAGTGGGTGCAGGACACTAATTTTAGGATGACTGTATATATATATATAGAGAGAGAGAGAGAGAGAGAGAGAGAGGTGAACAAAAGCTTTTCAGTCTGGTTCTCATGAGACAATTAATAATAGTAATAGTAACCCTTTTTTTACATAATAAAATAAACCAAATAATAAATATTTTAAATTAAAAATGAGTATTAAATAAAAATTAATTTACTTTATAATCCACTTAAAATGCAAATATTCATTTATTTATTTATTTATTTATTTATTTTTTACTTTTTTTAATATGAATTTGGCATAATTTTCAAACCTAAAATCAGTAAGCTTTTATTTTGGCAGGTTGTCAGTGAATAAAATGTCACAGTTTTGCATCTTTTCTCTGAAAGCGGCAGCACATACAGTGGCCTAAATTTATACATTCAGTTTGAATGTATCATTAACACCTGTCAACCATGTTGGTGCACAAACGAATGGTCTGAACTTATTTACATAACCCACTTTTTATTTTGGTCAGGCATGTGCACCACTTATGTGCAACCCTATATGTATATATATATATATATATATATATATATATATGTATGAAGAGTTCATTTGCAAAAACAGATAACTTGTTTGATTAAGTAAAAATAACAAAAAAAAGCTACAGCTAACACAAAACACAATTAAAACAAAAAAAAAGTGTTTTGAATATTTTAAAAATGGAGTTATCTGTTTTTGCAGATATATATATATATATATATATATATATATATATATATATATATATATATATATATGGCATGTGTGCACCATGTTGTGAAACCTGTTTTTTTTTTTCTTTACCTACAATCCATTTGAGATACAGTTGGAGGAAAAAGGTATGTAGTCAATATACAATTGTACATCAAACCACATGAGGTAAGGTAATTCTTGAAGGGTTCACAAACTTTTTCTTGCAACTGTACTGTATATCAGAAAGAACATAAGTGTCTTTTTATTTTCACAAGATGTCTCACCTATGATTTGGCGGCGGTGCCTGACCCTGCCAGCCACCGAGCTGTTGTAGTTTACTGCTGAGTTCATTTATGATGCTGGCCTTAACGTTGGAGAGAGGCGAGTTGAGACGACGATCCATAAACGTTGGCATCTTCACTGCAGCGTCGCCTGCTCTTCCCTGTTCCTGCTCGTCCTCTTCCCTTGACCTGTACATGTTGGGAGCGGTGCTAGCCTGCCGCTGTAGCGGTCCGGGTCGTCCGTTTTCTGTGTGCACGTGATATTTTGACATATTCTGAGTGTGTGTTTTTGCAAGTGGCGGGTTTGGAGGTTTCGATCTATGTATGTGCGGTTTGTGTGGTTTTTGAGCGAATTTATCGGTGTGTGAAAGAGACGAATCCAGGGACACTCTTCGGTCTCCTTTTAATCCATCCCCTACTATTCCACTCTCCATGCTTTCTCGACGCCCTCCTCCCCTCTCCTTCTCTCGGCCGCCTTCATGTTCTCTTCTCTCTCCAAAGTTTTCCATGTGGTGATCACTGCTGCTGTGACTATCCAGTTCCTCGATTCCAGAATCGACCACAGCTTCTGACCAATCACGCCCTTTAAGTGCGGGAGGAAGTCTGTCACCTGTGATAACTGATGTACTTTCCAAAGGCATTGTTGTGGTGACAGTCATTACAGCTGCAGTCGCAGCCACAGTGGAGTATGACATAGAAATGTTAGCGTGGCCTTGCTGTGGGTAGAAAAGCGGGAGAGGCCGATGTAAGGACATAGGGTCAGATGAGGTGGTTGAGGCGGAAGGGGAACTCGTTGAAGGGAATATCTGAGGAGAAGGAAGAGATGGGGAAAGAGCCGACTGGGTCAGATTGGCCACCTCACTGTCGTAAGATGTAAGACTAGAAGCGGCAGAGTCTCCCGCTTGTGGCGAGGGTAAAGGTTGGGGTTGGCTGGTGTTTGGGTGCTGGGAATAGCTTGAGGGTTGGGACTGGGGCGGGTTCGCGGGAGGTATTTTGGGACACAGCTGTGGCGGGGGGATTAGAGGAGATGGTGGGAAAAGAAATGGATGTACCACAGCAGAAGGATGGACGGGTGTCTGCTGTGAGTCAGCTTGCGTGTTGTCTGGTAAGGACATGGCGTCTTGCGGGGGTTTGGACAGCGTTTGCAGAGACTGTTGCTCCTTGGGTGGCTGAGATCCTGACAGCTCCTTCTGTTGTTGTTGTTGATTATATTCTGTTGTTCCATGGGTGTCTATTTCTATTCCATTTGCAAACTGTATAGGGGGAGGTAGGGGCTCTGCAAACACGAACTCGTCGTCCACATCCACAGATGGAGCAGGGGGTGGAAGCATCATCACATCGCCACCCTCTCCAACCCCTAGATTCTGCCCTCTCTTTGCATCCTTCTCTCCCTCCTTTTCCATCCCACCTTCTCCCATCTTATATCCTCCCCTATCATCCTGGGAATTACTGGTGGGATTTTTATCAGATGTGCCAAGTTCATTCTCCTTACCTATAAATGAAGGCCTGCGGGGAGGAGGCTTGGGCGGTATCCTCTTGTGACCTTCCCTTTCTCGGTCCCGCATGTAAGTGTGGTACTGATTGGCTCTGTTGTCTCTGTCCTGAAGGTGGGCCTGGTACTGACTTGCTTGATTTTCTGTAAACCGCACCTTTGGTGCTCCTCTGTCCTCTCTATCCGAAACATTCTGTTCACTCCATTCCAAGCTACCCGTCCCACCACCACTCAATCGAAGCATTCGAGGCGACTGGGGGCGACTCTGTGGGACAGGCCCACTTGCTGTTGGAGAGGCACCACTAAGATAGAGAGAGGTGTGTGATTGGTAGATGTAGAATGGAGGAACAGGTTTTTGGTTTGAAGGGGAGACAGCGGACGGAAAGGCTCCGGTGCTGGACATCTGCCGCCCGAAATGGCGTTCCTCTCTACGCGTACGCCGGTCGTCTTTCAGCGCACGCTCGCGTGCTGCCAGAGCGAGTCCAAGTGGGCTTGTTGGGTCTAGAACCTTCCCTGTCAATGGGTGGATGAAGGTAGTGGCTTGATGAGGTGTAGCAGATGCGTACTGTGGCAACCCAAACGCAGGCGGCATGCTTAAGGCATCACCGGAGATCAATCCCTCATCGATAGACTTGGAAGAGCGCAAACGAGCCGAGGTGTTTGCCTCCAATGAAGTCTGAGCAGACTCCTGCTCATCTAACATATCCTCCTCAGAGGAGTAGTAGAAGGAGGTGCTCCTCCGACGCGAATTGCGGTAGCGTTCGCGTTCCCGCTGTGCTGTGCTCTTGCCCAGCATTTCTAGTTTGGATGGGATACCAGGTGGTTGAGGTGGAGTGGGCGCAGGAGCCACGATTGGGTTTTGAGGCTTTGCCTCTTCCTGCTCTTCATTATTCTCAGGAGACGGCTCTGTGTCCTCACTGCTTGCACGACTGCTGTGTCCGGAGCTGCTGGTAGATGGCGCTTTCACAATAATCGTCGGGATCGAAATGGAACTTTTTTCTAACTTTTCTCGACCAGTCTCCTCCACTTTGCGCTGCTTCACTAGCAGCCCCTTTCCACCTTGCCGACCTGCAATCTTGGCCACCGCTGGCGCTTGGTTCCGCTGTGCGGTGGATTGTTTGGGCCCCACATCAGAGGGAGGCGTGGCATTGCTATAGCCACGCCTCAAGCCGCCCATTCTTCCTCCTCCCATCTTGCTGGTATCAGTTTCAGCCTGTGGAACACAATATTTCAAAGTCTTAATGGGATAGTTCACACAAAAATTTAATCACCCTTGTGTTGTTCTAATCTCTTTTGGACCACAGAAGATTTTTTTAAAAACGTCTCATGCGCTTGCCCATATAATGGCAGTTTTTGGCAAACAGCATCAGGCTTTTAAAAAAAGACGCAAAAGTAGGTAACACTTTTTTTAAGGTGTCCTTGTTACACGTTACATGTACTTACTATTATAACAATTAATTATGCATAATTGCATGCAAGTAACCCTAAACCAAACCCTAATCCTAACCCTAATCATATACCCTAATCCTAACCCTAATCATATACTAAGTACATGAGGTTAAATAATATTACTCATAATAATTATAATTACACTGTAACAAGGACACCTTATAATAAAGTGTAACCCAAAAGTATCTCAGAATTGTCCCATGCTGCACGTGCTCTACATTCCATTGTTTTTTTGGGTATATGATAGGGTTTGGTGAAAAACAAACCAAAATTAAATATATTATTAAACAAATATCCTATTGTTGCCCGTTGGTCTCTGTGCACGACCGCACATTCATGAGACTCTAATAGCGCCAGAGTTAACTCCGACTTGATGGGGAAAAGCACACAGTTTTTCACAGTTGTGAAAAACCAAGGTTAATAAAAACGCATTAAATGAAATGCAATCCATGTACTTTCCTCACTGAAGTAAATAAATCTCTTGTAAATTCATTACAAGTCAACCATCATTTTCACAATCATGATAACTGGAGTTAAGGTCCTGAGATGTTTAACTCAGTAAAGAAAGCACACAGATGCTTTATTCTATGTGCTGTATATTTCATGTTGCATTTTTATTAAACTTGATTTTTTTTATAACTTGTGTGCTTTTCCTGACGAGTCAGAGTTCAGAGTGTACTGCTGCACTAATAGTTTCATGAGTCTCGCAGTCATGCACAGAGATCAACAGTCAATGTCAGGATATTCATTAAATAATATGTTAAATTGTTTTTTAACACCATTTACCCCTGAACACTTGGAATTAGGGCTGGGCGATATGGCCAAAAAAATGTCATGCTAAAATTTTTCATATCAGTCAGTATCGATAATATCACAATACATTTCAAATCGTTATTTCTTTCAAGTTTTAAGGCAGATTTTTGCCTGACTTTGATGACGTGCATCTTCAGCACACTGCAATATTAATAATATTAAATATTTTTGTCAATTAGAAATGCATATTTGACAGTAGCGACAGTAGAAGTAGCTTGAGTTAGGATACAGATGTAAATATATGTTAATTTTTAAAAGTAGTAACATCTGTAAAATTGTAACAACCTAAATTTTATATGGTGAAATGTAATTATTGCTGTTTGAGTTTTAGTAAAATTAAAAATTAAAATTAACCATTAGTCTTCCATAGTGTCATACATTTAGATCGTAATAACCACAGTTAAAACCACAGATATAGCACCTCAATACCATGGTGAAAGTGTAACTATATGGTTTCTAGGTATTTGTATGAAAAAGAGTAGTGTAAATACATTTAATATAAATGCAAAAACGCATTTAGTTTAAAGGGATAATTCACCCAAAAATGAAAATTCTGTCATTAATTACTCACCCTCATGTTGTTCCAAAAGCATAAGACCTTAGAACTTCATCCTCAGAACACAAATTAAGATATTTTTCATGAAATCCAAGAGCTTTCTGACCCTCCATAGACAGCAAGGGTACTACCACACTGAAGGCCCAGAAAGGTACCAAGAACATAGACAAAATAGTCCATGTGACATAAGTGGTTTAATCGTAATTTTATGAAGCTACGAGAATACTTTTTGTGTGCAAAGAAAACAAAAATAACTTTATTTAACCATTCTTCTCCTCTGCGTCACCCTTGTCGATGTTCTTGGTACCTTTCTGGGCCTTCAACGTGGCAGTACCCTTGCCGTCTATGGAGGGTCAGAGAGCTCTTTGACTTCATCAAAAATATCTTAATTTGTGTTCTAAAGACGAACAAAGGTCTTATGCGTTTGGAACAACATGAGGTAATTAATGACAAAATCTTCATTCTTGGGTGAACTAAGCCTTTAATCACCGAAATACTGCAATGATATTCCATTACTCCTTAAATACATTTAATACAAGTCTACATTAATAACATAATAAAATTTGATATGAATATCCCACATTTCTGCCACAACACAATGGTGCAGTTAGTGTTACTACAGTAAATCTAAGGTAAATGATAGCAATCTGTAGACTGAAAAAGTCTTCGTTGTGCACAGTGTTTCTCCAGCGTCATCTTCCTTTAAACTAGTTTAAATCACAGAGTCATTTGTGTTCCTCGCTGAATTCAAGCACTTCACACTGGATCTCAGCGCTGTTTAGTCATCACGTGACTGAGACTCATCATCTGCTTTAGTAAGCTTGTGCTTTGCTGCCGCTTAAACTTTGAGCCGAGCGGATAAATGGTCCATGTTTCGTTCTGCCTTTGGCGCATAAACATTATATCAAACATTTATCAAACTCTTGTTTGAAAAATACTTATGGAATATATGGCATGTGTCACATGGGACCATTCTGTGATACTTATGTGTCTATTTTTAAAAGCTTGATGCTGAGCACTATCCAATGCCATTATATGGATGAGCATGCACGGGACAGAAAGAAGGGCGTTAGAACAACACAAGGGTGAGAAAATTATGACTTAATTTTATTAAATAATGAAATATGAAATATTTATGAAATATTCCTTTAAAGGGGTGCTATTATTCTTTTTCACTTTTTTAACTTTAGTCAGTGTGTGGTGTGTATCTTTGGGCATAAAAAAGATCTACAAAGTTACAAATCTCAAAGTCCACTCCAAAAAAAGGAGTGTTTTATATACAAAAAAAGGTATTTCCTTTTTAAAAAATCCCTTTTCAAGAACTACAACGAATGGCTCCTTTGGACTACAACGTTTGCTTTCTGCATACAATGATGTCACAACATGGTCTATTAGAATATCATTAAATTAAATTCCGCCCACGGAAATTCGAATTGGACAGTAGGGACGAGGTGGGGGATTAGCCTAACTTTAGCGATGCAGCGCGGAGAACCGCTTCAACGAGCCGCAGCGTGGCGGGTATAAACACAAGCATTGACTAGAGTGGCCGCATCAGAGCAGTAACGCGCCGCAGACGTGTGCAGTGTGTGGTAAGAGATTTTTTCATCATACAGTGTAGATAGCTTCACTTATAACGTGAGTGTTTCTTTAAATGCATAAACTTGCATTAGAATAGGCTAGGCTAATCAGTGATGATGTTCTTTGATAATGTTAGGCTGCTTTTAGCCTTATGCTGGAGCCGGTTTCGGGCAATGAAACTAAGTATGTAAATAATTAAATATATTACCACGATAATATCATATATTGGCGTTCTCGCAGGCTAACGACAGGACCCAACTCTACTGTAGCGTATTATTTACTCACCATCCATGCATCCTAGGTGTATATGACTTCCTTCTTTCAAATGAATGCAATCGGGAGATAAATATTAAAATTTATCCTGCCACTCCCAAGCTTTAAAATGGCATAGAGGGGTGTTTCTCCTCATCAATCCAAAACAAGTCTAATAATATGAATCCATCCATAATAAAAAGTGCCTCACACGGCTCCGGGTGGTTAATAAAGGCCTCCTGTTATTTTTTGTAAGAAAAATATCCATATTTAAAACGTAAGAATCACTTTAATCTAGCTTGCGCTAACAGTTGTACACGGAACTTGCTTCTTTGACAAGGGGCGTGGCAGTACTGAAACACAGTCTAAGCTGTTCACCAATCGCAACGCAGTGGGACAGCTAACCAATCACAACACATTTTGTTTTTCGGAAGGCAGGCCTTCATTAAACCCGGAGCTAATCGAGCCATGTGTGCCAGGCTGGGAGAAATGTATTGTAATAATGTACACTATGTTAAAAATAATGCGTTTTTCGAACCACCAAGCAATGTTCTAGTACACCCCCAAAACAAAATCAAGACTTTGTAAAAGAGCATAATAGGACCCCTTTAATACTTTTTTTGTGGCAGTATGTCCAGAAATAATATGACCAATGCCACTTTTTTGACAAGCGAAATTAAGCTCTTACCCTGCGGTTGGGTGGGACCCTGTGCTGTGTCTGGCTATGAGGCATGTGGTGTGATGGAGGCAGAGGAGGGACAGCAAAAAAATGTGTTGGTGCCGCTCTCCTGTCTGTGTGGCCACCGGCAGACAGGGGCGGCTCAGGCGCTGAGGTGTCGGGCGGAGGGGGGATGTCCTCTGGTCCAGGCACAGAAAGACTACGAGACAGCTTCATGGTGGGAGGATGGAGATGTACCCTCTCCTCCTCAGTCACTCCTTGGGACAGAAGACATGCAGAACACAGTTCTATAAAGTGCACTAAGAATTACAGTGCAATTGGACAGAAAAGCGACAGATGCAACATTTAAACTCACCCATGGATTTCTGACGCATCATCATAGCACGCTGAGTTGAATGGCCTGATGAAAACTGGGCTTGGTTATAACCATACCCAGACCCTGATGACATCACGCCAACACCTGATTGTTCAAAAGTTTGCTGTAAAAAAAGGAAAAGGCTGATGGGATGGAATATTTAACACATTTCTGTGCTGCCTCTCTTTGCCTTGTAACTCTATTTCCACACATTAAGTGCTTGTAAATGTACTTTTTCAGCACCTGCAGAACTGAAGTGGTATCACTCTTGCACTTATTACAAGGTGAAAACCCTTACTAACACGACTGTGCAACAGCTCAGGCAATCGAATGCTAGTGGTCATCAGTGTTAGGCATGTTACTTTAAAAAAGTAATTACAGTGGCTTGCAAAAGTATTCGGCCCCCTTGAACTTTTCCACATTTTGTCACATTACAGCCACAAACATGAATCAATTTTATTGGAATTCCACGTGAAAGACCAATACAAAGTGGTGTACACGTGAGAAGTGGAACGAAAATCATACATGATTCCAAACATTTTTTACAAATAAAGAACTGAAAAGTGGGGTGTGCGTAATTATTCAGCCCCCTGAGTCAATACTTTGTAGAACCACCTTTTGCTGCAATTACAGCTGCCAGTCTTTTAGGGTATGTCTCTACCAGCTTTGCACATCTAGAGACTGAAATTCTTGCCCATTCTTCTTTGCAAAACAGCTCCAGCTCAGTCACATTAGATGGACAGCGTTTGTGAACAGCAGTTTTCAGATCTTGCCACAGATTCTCGATTGGATTTAGATCTGGACTTTGACTGGGCCATTCTAACACATGGATATGTTTTGTTTTAAACCATTCCATTGTTGCCCTGGCTTTATGTTTAGGGTCGTTGTCCTGCTGGAAGGTGAACCTCCGCCCCAGTCTCAAGTCTTTTGCAGACTCCAAGAGGTTTTCTTCCAAGATTGCCCTGTATTTGGCTCCATCCATCTTCCCATCAACTCTGACCAGCTTCCCTGTCCCTGCTGAAGAGAAGCACCCCCAGAGCATGATGCTGCCACCACCATATTTGACAGTGGGGATGGTGTGTTCAGAGTGATGTGCAGTGTTAGTTTTCCACCACACATAGCGTTTTGCATTTTGGCCAAAAAGTTCCATTTTGGTCTCATCTGACCAGAGCACCTTCTTCCACATGTTTGCTGTGTCCCCCACATGGCTTGTGGCAAACTGCAAACGGGACTTCTTATGGTTTTCTTTTAACAATGGCTTTCTTCTTGCCACTCTTCCATAAAGGCCAACTTTGTGCAGTGCACGACTAATAGTTGTCCTATGGACAGATTCCCCCACCTGAGCTGTAGATCTCTGCAGCTCGTCCAGAGTCACCATGGGCCTCTTGGCTGCATTTCTGATCAGCGCTCTCCTTGTTCGGCCTGTGAGTTTAGGTGGACGGCCTTGTCTTGGTAGGTTTACAGTTGTGCCATACTCCTTCCATTTCTGAATGATCGCTTGAACAGTGCTCCGTGGGATGTTCAAGGCTTGGGAAATCTTTTTGTAGCCTAAGCCTGCTTTAAATTTCTCTATAACTTTTTCCCTGACCTGTCTGGTGTGTTCTTTGGACTTCATGGTGTTGTTGCTCCCAATATTCTCTTAGACAACCTCTGAGGCCGTCACAGGGCAGCTGTATTTGTACTGACATTAGATTACACACAGGTGCGCTCTATTTCGTCATTAGCACTCATCAGGCAATGTCTATGGGCAACTGACTGCACTCAGAACAAAGGGGGCTGAATAATTACGCACACCCCACTTTTCAGTTCTTTATTTGTAAAAAATGTTTGGAATCATGTATGATTTTCGTTCCACTTCTCACGTGTACACCACTTTGTATTGGTCTTTCACGTGGAATTCCAATAAAATTGATTCATGTTTGTGGCTGTAATGTGACAAAATGTGGAAAAGTTCAAGGGGGCCGAATACTTTTGCAAGCCACTGTATAGTTACTAGTTACTTCTCACAAATAGTAGGGCTCTATGAAATCCGTTTTATTTTTTCCCAAATTCTGTTTTTTCCCGTTTTAATTTTTCTCAACTCCTTTTTAATGGTTAAATTAAATGTTATTAATCAAAGAGCATGTCTAATTAAATAAAGTCATGAAACTTATACAATTTCACATCAATTTAATAAACGTTTAACAAAAATGACAAGTTTAGGGCCCTATGAAATGTTTTTATTTTTTTTCATCATATGTTTTATTGTTATCAAATTCTGTGTTCAAAAATTCAGTCTAATTATTTGAATGCATATTTGATTTATTGACATTTATTCTTAAAATAGCCTTATGAAAGGTTTTTTTTTATCCTCAGAAATTCTGTGTTGTGTATTTAAAATGTTCTGGTTATCAAATGAAGGCATAAAACATTAATTTCATTTATCTTTTAATTTTTGAAAATTAAGCAAACTTTCTTTTGGCAAACAAAGGGGAATTTACTATTAAAATTAAAACATGGAAGAAATGTGTGATTATACCCTAAAAAATAATGTTTGTTTCATTTTAGTAGTAGTAGTAATAGTAGTAATATACATCTGGCACAATGTCTTCAAGTTAAACCGGACTTTTATTTTGACGGGTTGCTGTGTCAACCTTACATTTCTGTGTGTATATGATATAACACTAGTTTTCCTAAAATGGAACGGTCAAATGCTCATAAAGTGACTCTCAGCAGATATTGTTTGTGTATTTATGTCCTCATTTAGTGAGACGACAGACGCTGAAATCACCGCAAGCGTCACACGCTTCAGTGTGTGTAGTGAACAAAACCGCTCGTCTGCTCCATTCATTAAAACAGAGACACACAGAACATGCAGGATTCACATTTGAATGGTATTTTTCTGGCGTAATATTTACAGATACTAGTCCATATTCCGGTTTGATTTAAGTGTAATGACCTACTTTTGATTAATTCAAACTTTGACAAATTCCGTGACATTCCGCATTCTTCAGTAAATTCCGTTTTTTATGACTGGATTCCACGTTTTCCGCATCGCCGAAATCATAGGCCCTAAAATAGTAACTGAGTTACATCATTATAAAAGTAACTAATTTCCAGGGAAAGTAACTATTGTGTTACTTTAAAAAAAAAGTTTAAATATGTCGAATAGCTTGGATGCCCCCAATATTAAATATGTTAAATGAATGAAATGGACACTAACTAGAATAAATGATTATTATAAAACATTGTACACTAATCTACACTATTTTAATGTTGCTGTGGGACAATGTGAGAGACACCTATCAAATTTAAAAAATTACTGTAACTATTATCAACCCTCTATGGACAGCCTGGCAATAGAATCGCCATTGGCTAGGAAATTTTTTTGTTTATTCACCAGACTAATATTAAATATCTGATATACTATTATATATAAAGCTTAATGGCACAGTATTTTAAATATCTGAAAGTACATCAGTCAGTCAAGCATTTTAATATGATGATAATTTAGCATTAAAATTTAGTGACCATGTAAAAATGCATATTTGTCATGTTGTCTGAACTTAGGACTGGTGGTGGTGCTTAAGATATTGTTTGTTATTTAGTGTTTCTATAAAAAAAAGGGAAAAAAATAATAATACTGATAAGATTCTACGAATTCTACTACTAATAATATACAGTGAACTAAGGATTAATGAGCCGCTGGGTTCATGAATATTAATCACGTTGTATGCATTCACTCAAACTGATTTGCTGAAATCAAAACAGGGATGATAATAGGTGAGCACCAGCCAATGAGATTGTCGTTTGCGTATTAGTTCCGTCTACTACCGGAAAAACCGTCAGTTCTTAAAAGCTGAAGAATTCCAAAGGAACTCTGTTATTTTGACAGGGAATACAACAAAGAATATTATTTTCATGTAGCGCATCAATTCTGCATGGTATATAACTAGAGTTTACGGTTTGTCTAGAGTTTACGGTTCGTCAAATATAGGTAAGCTGTGCATCCATTCAGTTGAACTGAAAAATAAATTTATAACAAATTATAGTGACACCGCATTTTATTATCAGTAACGGTAACAGCATTGTAACGGGGAAACAGTCATTCATTTGATTACTTGTTACTGAAAAAAATAACACTGTTAGTAACACCATTTATTTATAATGCCGCTATTTCCATCAATGGTGGTCATATGTAGCAACATCATACAAAAAAGCCTTTTATTTCACCAAAACTACTGTTTCAAAGCTGTATATAACGCTTTTCAAGCATTTTTGTAGCTACTTTTTCTAACAGCAGTTGTTTTTGATGTCACATGCTACTGTGCACACAACAGCTGAGTGAGCTGATGCAATAATCAAACAAGCTCTCCCAAACTTCTCTCTCATGTGTGAAAATGAATTGTTCTGTTTTGAACATTTCACCGATTTAAGTCCCCACAGAGCATTTTTGCTCTTTTTTATGCCTAAATATTTAGATGTTCATGCTGTTGTTTTTTTAAGATGCTTGTTAAAGTTTATGCTGATTATAAATGACAAGAGATGTCATACTGACCGAAGTTTAAAATATGAGTAACTTGACTTCAAAAGTAGCTTCCTCAACACTGTCAAAAACGCTGTGTTAGAATAGAGATGTTACCTCATTAGCGTTAAAGCCCTTGTTTCGTTCCTTCTTGCCCCCGTGACCTCTGTGACCCTGAGAGTCTGATGTGCTAATTGTCTGCTGAGCAGCGGCTAGAATCTCATCCAGCTTGTCTGGAGAACGACAGGAGAAAACGTACATGCTATAAATCATGAAAACTTATTTATTGCCTTTAGTCTTTTTATTAAGACTGAAGGTGAAACCATGTGCATGTACTGATATATACTGAAGGATTGGTTCACTCCTCAATTAAAATTTCTGAATAATTTACTCACCCCTATGTCATCCAAGATGTTCATGTCTTTCTTTCTTCAGCTGGAAAGAAATTAAGGTTTTTGAGGAAAACATTCCAGGATTGGTCTTCAATGGGAGCAAACGGGTTGAAGGTTCAAATCTGTCTAGTAAATACATTTTTCAAAATCATCAAAATTTCTATACTTTTTAACTTTGTCTGTTTACTCCGGTTCATAATGGTAGGGAAGGGCAAAAAACTCTTAAAGTCTTATTTTCTCCTCCAACTTCAAAATCATCCGACATTGTTGCTTTACCTTTTTTGTAAAGAGCGTTTGACTTTCTTTGCACGTTCGCTTTGTAAACACAGAGTCAGTACTTCTGCCTAGGTCACACGTGACTTTTTCAACGTGACTATTAAATGCCTAAGGTCAAGCTAGTGCAAGGTGAGCATCTGTGGTTAGAAAGTATATACATTTTTATTCCTTTAGAAAATGACCAATCGTTTCGCTAGATAAAACCCTTAATTGAATTGTGTTGAAACTGCAGTTTGGACCTTCAACCCACTGATCGCCATTGAACTCCACTATATGGAAAAAAATCCTGGAATGTTTTTCTCAAAAACGTTAATTACTTTTCGACTGAAGAAAGACAGGAGTGAGTAAATTATGATGACATTTCAATTCTGGAATGAACTAATTTAAATGTGGGAGGCAAAAGTGTGTATATAGAGAAAAATGTATAGCAGGAGATGAGATATAAAAAATGCAAAGGAAGGATTTCTTACTAAGGGCCATTTGATAGACGCTCTTCTTCTTTTCTGGAGCCTGAGAGCTCTCTGTATGATCTGAGCATAGAGAAAACCACATGCAAAAAATGAACACACAAATACACAGAAAGCTACACATGCATCTGACCATAATGATGCTAATACAGCTGAGGTCAAAAGTTTGCATCCCCCTTTCAGAATCATTAAAAATATTATTTTACCAAAATAAGAGGGATCTTACAAAATGCATGTCGTTGCTTATTTAGTACTGAACTGAATAAGATATTTAAAAAAAAAAGTAAGATAAAATAATACTTGAATTTTAAAAAATGACTCGGTTCAAAAGTTTACATCCCCTTGATTCTTAATACTGTGTTGTTACCTGAATGATCCGCAGCTGTGTTTTTTTGTTTAGTAATAGTTGTTCATGAGTCCCTTGTTTGTTCTGAACAGTTAAACTACCTGGTGTTCTTCAGAAAAATCCTTCAGGTCCAACAAATTCTTTAGTTTTTCAGCATTTTTGAGTATTTGAACCCTTTCCAACAATGACTGTATGATTTTGAGATCTTTTCACACCGAGGACAACTGAGGGACTCACATGCAACTACTACAGAAGCTTCAAACACTCACTGATGCTCCAGAAGAAAAAAAACATGCATTAAGAGCTGGGGGTGAAAACTTTTGAACAGAATGGAGATGTGTACATTTTTCTTATTTTGCCTAAATATCTTTTTTTTTATTATTATTTAGTACTGCCCTTCAGAGGCTACAGAAGATGTTTCTCAGAAGACAAAATAAGTTAAATTTACCCTGACCTTCAAATACAAAAAGTTTTTACTCCTCAGCTCTTAATGCATCGTGTTTCCTTCTGGAGCATCAATAAGCATTGTGCAATGCAACTATTGCAAACTTTTGATCTCAACTGTAAAAGCTTACAAGGAACAAACACACATGCCAGAGAAACTTGCCAGAGGAATTTCATTAACTGCTCGGCAACGCATCCTATGTGATAATCATACTAGCTAGAAGCAGTCATGATACACATTCGTGACCCTGGACCACAAATTTATACAATAATACATGAGCTTTCCATTGATGTATGATTTGTTGGGAAAGGACAATATTTGGCTGAGATACAACTCTGATTTGAAAATCTGGAATCTGAGGGTGCAAAAAAATCTAAATACTGAGAAAACTGCTATTAAAGTTGTCCAAATGAAGCTCTTAGCAATGCATATTACTAATCAAAAATTGAGTCTGGATATATTTATGACAGGAAATGTACAAAATATATTTATGGAACGTGATCTTTAATTAATATCCTAATGATTTTTGGCACAAAAGAAAAATGGATCATTTTGACTCATACCCATTTTGGCTATTGCTACAAATATACCCGTGCTACTTAAGTCTGGTGTTGTGGTTCAGGATCACATTTCACCACCCTTATGCATTTGAAATCTGACATTTACAGACTCATAAATGCAAAAACAAAACAAAAATCAAGTCACCTGGTTTTTTCTTCCATGGTGAGGCAGCTGTAACAGGAAGTGAGTAATAATTTTATAATGGTGACAATGTAATATTTCATGTGTGGTTGTTTTATAATCATCTCAAATTATTCCCTTGCAACAGTACTAACACTGTCAATACCCAGCAAGTATTTTTCTCAAGTTTGCAGTCTATTTTCAGTTGTCATGGAAACAAACTAAGACGAAAACTGACAGCCAACAAATCTTATAACATGTTTTCACTGTCGTTGACAAGAAACAAATTTCATAACTAATACATGTAAACTGCATACTGTTGTTTATTGCCTAAAATCTAGATTGATAAACTAATGAACGACATTAATAACTTTGATACATTTTATATAAGACAGATTATCCAACCAAAAGAGGACATTATGAACGCTCTACAACATTATGATAAGATTAAATAGTTAATTTCATAAAACCTGTCAGAAAAGATATATTTCACTCTTACAACAGAAGAAACAAGAAATAATTTTTTGCTTAATGAAAATGAGGCCATTTTTGTTTTGTTTTTGCATTATAACATTTTTTCATGACCCAAAAAAGGACTTTTTTTTTTTTACAGTATTTGTTAAGGATAAAAAGAACTATATTAGATTAGAATCTCATTAATGAGAGTCACTGTTGAGAATAGCATTGTGGGGAAAAAAGTAAAACATCCAACAAATGCGCTCAATTTTCATAAAACAACAATAAATTGCCTCTGTGTGTGTATATATATGTATATATATGTATATATATATATATATATATATATATATATATATATATATATATATATAATCATTATTATTATTATTATAAAAATATATAAATAATATAAAATGACAGACCTTTCTCAACTGTGTGCAAAGAAGAGAGAAAGACAAACAAGCAAATTATCAGTCAAGTTGACAATTGAATGCATGATATCAGAGTTTTAGGATAACAGTAAATGTTTAATAAATTAACATGCATTTAATGGGTTTATTTGTATGTGAGCTGTGTTTATGCGTTTGCAAGACTGTACCCATCTCCTCCAGTTCTGAAGTCATGGATTTGGAGCGCAGAGCTATAGCCGGAGGGGTCAGCCGCTTACTTTGCTGGGGAACTGAAGGGAGAGAGAGCGCTGTAAAATCAAATCAAAAACTGCCTGCAATGCCATTCATTCATACTCCCACAGACAAATCCACAGTGAAAACGCTCGCTGACCTTTCTTCTTAGGCATTTCCTCCATCTCAGGATTTCGCGCTACCATGACGACCTTCACCATCAGACTGTTCCCGCCCTGGCGAATCATGTTCACCACCTGCCTGTGACCCACCTTCACTACATTGATTCCATTCACCTGTGAAAATGCAGCCATAATATTGCAATCAAGAGTAGCTTAAGATCCATTGTAATACATATAACCATTCAAAAGTTCGGGGTCAGTGCTTTTTTTTAAGGAATGAATACTTTTATTCAGCAAGGATGCTTTGAACTGATTAAAGGTGACAGATACAATGTTACAAAAGATTCTATTTCAAATAAATGCAGTCCTGTTCATCAAAGAATCTGGAAAAAATGTATTACATTGTATCACACATATTGTATCACTAGAATGATTTCTGAAGGATCATGTGACACTGAAGACTGCAGTAATGATGCTGAAAATTCAGCTTTGATCACAGGAATAAATTATATTTTAAAATATATATTAAATGAGAAAACTGTTATTTTAAATCGAAATAATTTTTCACAGTATTACTGATTTTACTGTATTTTTAATCAGATAAATGCTTGGTGAGCATAATTTTTTTAAAAAACATTAAAAAAATCTTACTAATTATAATTTTGAACATGTATATTCCAAATTTTCAGTTTCTACTCTTTTTTTTTTCAATCAGTAAGATTTTTAAAGGTTTTTAAAGATGTTTCTTATGCTCATCAAGGCTCCATTTATTTGATCAAAAATACATTAAAAAAAAAACAGTAATATTACAAAATGTTATTACAACATCAAATAATGTTTTTTATTTTAATATACTTTAAAATGTAATATATTCCTGTGATGCAAAGCTGAATTTTCATCAGCCGTTACTCCAGTGTTAAGAGTCGCATGATCCTTCAGGAACCATTCTAATATGCTGATTTATTGTCAAAGTTATTGTCAAGTTGGAACCTGTGATACTTTTTTTCAGGATTCGTTGGTCAATAAAAGGTTAAAAACAACAGCATTTGTTTAAAATAGAAAGGTTTTCTAACAATATACACTACTGTTCAAAAGTTTGGAGTCAGTAAATTTTTATTCTGTCTTTTTTGAAAGAAATGAATACTTTTATTCACCAAGGATGTGTTAACTTAATAAAAATAGCATTGATAGCATTGATTTACATTGTTAGAAAAGATTTATATTTTGAATACATGCTGTTCTTTTTTTAACTTGTTATTCATCAAAGAATGCTAAAAAATGAATCACAGGTTCCAAAAAAAACTGTTGATAATTCTAATAATAAATTAGCATATTAGAATGATTCCTGAAGTATGACACTTAAGACTGGAGTAACAGTTGATAAAAATTGATCTTTGCATCACAGGAATAAATTATATTTTAAAATATATTCAAATAAAAAACATTATTTTATATTGTAATAACATTTTGCAATATTACATTTTTTTTTTGTATTTTTCATCAAATAAATCCAGCTTTGATGAGCATAAGAAAGAGACATTACATTCTAAGTATTACTGATCCCAAACTTTTGAACGACAGTGTAAATATATATATATATATATATATATATATATATATATATATGAAAGGAAATTTGATTTGCAGTTTAGAAAAAGAGAGAGAAACACAAGTGGGCATCTTAAGCATTATCATCAGATCTGATTCAAAATCATTCAACATGATTCACGCATTCCAAATTAACCAGCTGGGTACCATGAGGTGAAGGTTTTTGCTAACAGGGCGATGCGTCTGGAGACACGTCAATAAAAATATATTTTATAGCACTTCATAGTCAAGATGGTATATACAGAGAACACAAGATTTACGTCATCTGCTCTTCCAGAATCAAATTAAAGTAGGTAACACAAGTATCACAGTGAGGTTTATCACCTCTGTGTAGGTGTTAAGATTTGTTCAGCACCTCACAGACTGGAGGCTATACTGCTAAACTAGTTTTGGCTTTTGCAGCTAAAATTTTCTATAGCTCTTTACCTAATACTAACTAGTTTTAATGGTTCATTAAGTGTCTGAAACATGGTGGTGACATCTTTGGCTAACCTCGATCAGGAAGTCCCCCATCCGCAGGCCGGACCTCCATGCGACGCCCCCCTCGTCGACAGACTCGAGGTACTGCAGAGCAGGAAAGGCTGGAGTCGGGCTGAACTCCTCAACGGGAGTCTGGGCTGGAGATCACAGATCACAATCACAGACGTGATCCGTCTATGTCACGCTGTTATCAAACTAGAAAAGAGCTCGCTGATGTCCATCACTCACCTTTGGCCCCTCGGAGTACAAAACCGAAGCCTTCATTGTCTTTTTTCTGCAGAAGTACAGTTTTCTCCTTTATGATGTAGTCACTGTCAGGGAGAAAAGAGAGAAGCTCATGTGAAAGACTCATAGATGCGCAAAAGTTACTCTGATGGGTCAAGTTTGGATCAGAACTACTGTAGTTAACTAAAATTATAAAAAAAAAAAAAAAAGTTACAGAAATAAAATAAAATAAATAAACATTTAATTTCAGTTAGTTGAAACATTTCTCATTTTCATTTAGTTTAACATGATGTAAAATAACTAAAAAGGAAATTAAAAAATATTTTTAAAAAGCATACAGACATTAATTATTTAATATTTATTAATATTACAAATAATACTAATGCAAAAATACAAAGCAAAAATGGAAATTTAAATGAAAAAATAGAGAAAAGATAATTTAAGCATTAATAAAAAAAAAATAATAAAAATGGAAATGAAAAAAAAATTAACTAAATCAAAACAGTAAAAAAAATCCCAGTTATACAAAGAAAAAAAATTACTTGCCATTACATATAATAATAAGAATAATGAAAAAACACAAAGTACAAATAAAAATGTTAATGAAAATGGGAAATAAAAAATTAAAACTAGTTTAAACATTAAAAAAAAATAATATTTCAAAAAAAAAAAACTAATTCAAAACAAAAATCAAAAAAATAATACACAAAGGAAAAAATTACTTGTCATTTGAGAATATCACTCTCAATCAGTTATTAACTAAAACTAAAATCATACATCAAACATTTTATTTTTTTTATTCTGAAATGGGAAAAGTAAACTTTTATATTTTAAAAATAGAAATATTACTAATTTTAATTTAGTTTAAACTCAAATACTAATTTACTAAAAGTACTAATAGACATATTTAAAACAAAAAAATAAAAATGACAAATACAACAAATACTTTTTAAATGACGCATATATATATATATATATATATATATATATATACACACACACACACACAAACAGATAACTAAGTTTTTAACAATTAAACAAATAAATAAAATTAAGCAAATAAACAAACAAAAAATAAATATATACATATTTATTAATGTTACTAAAACAACACTGCACTGAATCCACTGGAAAATCTTGCTGTTTTGGAAAACGACAGCCAATTTCTAGCTGTTTTTAGGCTGGTAAATCATCCTAGACCAGCAGCAAACGAGCTACACTTTAAAGTGGTTAAGCTTTTTGTAAAACTGTGACTGGTCAACCAGTTAATATCCAGATTTCATAAGCTAATGACTAGCTTGGACCGATTAGAAACCAGCTACCATGTTTCAGAACACAGCTACTAACTGAAGCTCAAAAGCAGAAATGATTCTGAAACGTCATATATGTTGGGTTTACAGTAGCAACGGTAGTAACTATGGTATTTTGGCGGACACTATGGTTACCATGGTGAGTAGACGTGTGCAGCTATTTCAGCGCAAAGACAATGACAGTTACAGACCAGCATTATGTTTTGTCAGCTCAGATCTTATTTTATGAACATAGTCGTATGTCCTGACTGCAAAATCAATGCAAAATATGATGCTTAAAACAGAACTTAACAACTTGCTAAAGAATTAACACATAAGAAATTCATATTCCAAAAAACATTTCAATTTGGACCAGAACGTTTATGAAATACTAATACAATAATAACATCTGTTGCTAGCATGTACACAGCCGTTTTATAATGTAATACAAAACTTTTGATCCAAAAATTAGCTTTCATCTCCTTATGTGGATTAAAATGGTTCTCAATTAACTAAATCTATGAAGCAATGACTTTATTGTGTCTCTTCTCTATTAGGTAAATCTGTAGTGATACTGCAGTCCTTATTATTGTCTTCCACAGTCATACTAATAGGTTCCCCACAATTCTGTAGATCCATCATGGAAGCAGCACAGAAATACTGACGACCCACAAAACTGGCAAGCACGAGGTTTAATGTTATCTAACAACAAAACATATCAGCTGTACCTGAATGAAAGGAAAAATATTGTGATGCATAATGATGATACGCTTGCACTGAGCAACCATCCGTTTAAATGCATGCATATGCATCATTTATATTTGTATACAACGTTTTGTAAATAAAAAGACTGCTGAAACATTACATCAGTTCATCTACTTCAAAATCTCGTGTTTGACTCATTGTGTTACTTACCATATCTTTGTTTTTATTTGTGAAATTTACTAGCGATTTCTGAGTGAAAATTGTAAATTTGACACCAAATTATTTTCTTTGACCATATTGAGGTCTACTTAATTTACAGACGCTAATAGTAACTGATTACATGTAATCTGGATTACATAATAAATATAGTATATTGCATTTTAAAATGCTCAATCAGATTACAGTTACTTTTTATGGATTACATGATTACGAATTATGAATTTTATTTTCAATTTTTCTGATTTACTCAAATATCTTTTCATCAACACATAAACCGTCCACAGTACTTTTATTTACCACAGTTTGGGAAACCCTGGAGTAATGTAATGTTTATTGCATTTTTGATGTTGATAACAAAGAATGAAATATATGTTGTATCTCTTTGCTTTATAGCAATTATCCCATTCAAATATATAAACAAGTTAGGACAAAAGTAATCTAAAAGTAATCTGTTTTCCCTAGATTACATTACTTAGTAATCAGCAAGGACTACAATTTCAAGTAATCTACGCAGCACTGTAAACGACATACTTTAGCCTTCTAGTTCTTATATAAAGCTACTTACAAGATAAAACCAAAAGCCTACAAAAGAAAAATGTTTACAATTTTAGAATGAACAAAATCTGAATTTTCCCAACTAATTACAAAACTAGATTTCCTTACCTAACTAACAGACTTATTATGACAAGCACCTACTACAAAAAGAAAACATTTTTATCATTACAATATCTGATCAAAATAAGCACATATTTATGCCACATTTGATCATTTCAGCAGCATCACAACAATTAGCAGCAATGGAAAACTAAAACAAGTTCAACTTCTGTAACTAAAGAAGATTACTGTTCAGTGCTCTTAACCTCAGCTAAACATTTTTTTCTGAAGTTTTCCATTACAAAATGATTACATGACAAGTTCGCCCATTTTCTACTTAAATGTGGTTCTCAACAGCATCAACACATCGCATCTGTGTTGGGATAATGGTGGAAAAATACAAATGACAAAGAGTTTGGATTGAGCAACCAGCCGTTTAAATACATACGTGCAATCACATACACTTCATCTGTTTCACATCACAAATGCGTCACTATACTAAATTGCTAAATTTAAATGAACCCAAACCAAAACCTACTACAAAAGCTTAAAAATGTAGGAAAACGGTACAAATTTAGCAATTTAAAATCCACATATTCATGCCATATTTGTGAGAATCACAACATGCAAACAAATTAATATTCAGATTATTAGCAATGTAAAACCAAAGTTCGTTTTTGCGTCTGAAGATTACATTTTAACACCTTTAACTTGAGCTGAACGTATCCTTTTTTAATTGCCATTATGATTTCCCATTACAAAATCCTCACATGACAAGTTTGCCCATTTTCTAGAAGTTGATCCGTCTCGAATTTTAATCCAGCCCGGCAGCAGCATTTTCCTACTTAAACACCGTTCCCAACGGCATTGCATATCGCATCTGTGTATGACAGCGGGAAAGATAGTGATGCATAAATGACGATACGCCAGCAAGACTCACAAACATTCATGCCGTATTTGAACCCCGCAGCATCACAACTTTCTATGATGTACTGTGTGTTTCACACACATACACACACACACACACACACACACACATACACCCATAGTGACTCATACCCTTTCAATGACTCAAAAACACACATACATGTCACATGAACTCATTTAAAACACTAAAACACACACAGACAGCAAAAAAATGTTTTCTGACGTGTCACTGCCGTATGCACGATGACAGCCACATTCACGACTCGTACACACACGTATAAACATATATACACACACGCACTGTAAGAGAGAGAGGGATCTGATTTACGATAAATGACCAGACTGTACACACACACACACACATACAGATGATATATACTGTATATGAAAACATTGATTCTGCTCAACAGTCTGTCTGCTACCTCTTCAGAGCATCCATCTGCCTCTCTCGCTCTCTCTCGCTCTATCTCTCTCTCCGCAGCGACAATAAAAGAACGGAGCAGCCGATACCTGTAAATGAACCAGACGCTGCGGTTCTGGGGACCGAGCGAGGGCCATGAGGATGAGAGGGAGAGAGGGAGAGACAGGTCTTTCTCTCCGTATCCCCCCATTGCCATGTCCCCCCCTCCTCGGAGTCCTCCTCCTCCTCTCCGGCCCCTCGTCTCTCAGCGCGCACACAGCCAGAGGAGGAGAGGAGGAGAGAGAGAGAGAGAGAGAGAGAGAGAGAAAGAGAGAGAGACACCGAGCGAAGCGAGACACTACACGCTTAGGAACGACGGAGGAGGAGGGTGAGAGAGAGAGAGAGAGAAAGGGAGGGTTTAACAGAGCTCACATTCAGTCACTGCGACATTCAGAGAGAGACAGAACGAGGAGGGGTTGTGTGAAAAAGAGGAGGGAGAGAACGAAAGAAACGAGTGTGGGAGAGAAACATGCTTTAAAGGAATAGTTCACTCAAAAAACAGAATCCTGCGCTCGTTTTAAACCTGTGTGATTCTCTTTCGAACGTCGAACATTAAAGGAGATGTTTAGCTGAATGTTCACGCTGCTCTTGTCCATATAATGAAAGCATACAGTGAGCATGTGGCCTCCTGAACACATGAAGCGCAGACAGAAATGTAACATTTGCATTCATGCAGTTGGCAGAAGCTTTTATCCAAAGTGACTTGCATTACATTAACGGTACATATTTTATGTAGCAATGCGTGCATTGCCTGGAAATTTAACCCACTGCATTGCAAACATCATGCTCTACAGTTTGAGATGCAGGAAAGCATCAAACAGGTTTGATTTAGTTTTTGTTTTGCAACAGTTTTTGTTTTAGACATAAAGTGCCAAAAACAGGATAAATATATCAAATTGCTTCCTGAAGTCTTATGACTTCAAACTAAAACTGCACTGCATGCATTGACTGGGAATCGAACCCACTGCATTGCAAACATAATGCTTTATTGTTTAAGGTACAGGAATGCTCAATTTTAATTGATACATTTTCCAATTGCAACAGGTTTGATGCCAGTGATGCCAAAGGTGAATTCTCGATAGCTTCTGCTTTTTGGTTGCAGTTTGTGTTGCAGAAAGTTCCAAACACACCATAAAAGTATCTTACATGACATATACTGTGGCCTCCTGAAATCTTATGATAGCTTTGCATGGAGCAGACTGAAATTGCATTGCATGCATTGCCTGGGAATTGCACCAAGTGCATTGCAAATGTCATGCTCTATTATATAAACTACAGGAATGCTTTTTAATTGATCTTTTTTTTTTTTTTATCATGGCAGATTTGTTGTTAGTGTTGACCTAAGGTAACTTCATGATAGCTTCTTGTTTCAGGTTACAGTTTTTGTTGTAGAGCCAAAAACAGTAAAACGCATGTCAAATGACATATACTGTGGCCTCCTGAAGACACATGATAACTCGATAACTCTGCATGAGGAGCAGACTGAAATTGCATTGCAAGCATTGCCAGGGAATCAAACGCATGGCGCTGCAAACATCATGCTCATTTTAATTGATAATTTTTCCTATCATGGCAGATTTTACATCAATGATGCCAAAAGTAATTTCTTGATGGCTTCTGGTTTCTGGTTACAGTTTTTATTGTAGACAAAAAGGGCCAAAACAAAATAAAGTATCTAAAATGACATATACTGTGGCTTATTAAAGTCTTATTATAGTTCGCATGAGAAGCAGACAAAAATTGCATTGCATGCAATGCCCGGGAATCGTACAAATGGCGATTGATACATTTTCCTACTGCAACAGGTTTGATGGCAGAGATGACCAAAGTAATCTGACAACTTCTGGTTTCTGGTTACAGTTTTTGTTGTAGAAATAAAGGGCCAAAAACAACATAAAAGTATCTCAAATAACATATACGGTGGCCTCCAGAAGACACACAATAGCTTTGCATGAGGAGCAGACTGAAATTGCATTGCATGCATTACCAGGGAATCAAACTCATGGCGTTGCAATCATCATGCTCATTTTAATTGATCATTTTTCCTATTATGGCAGATTTTGCATCACTGAAGCCTAACATAATTTCTTGATAGCTTCTGGTTTCTGGTTACAGTCAAAAAACAACATAAAAACTAGAGATGCACTGATCGGGTGATACTGATTGTTGGCCGATACATCGGTGCATCTCTAAAAACAACAACATAAAAGTATCTCAAATGACTATGGCCTCTTGAAGTCTTACGATAGCTTTGCATGGAGCAGACCAATATTGTATTGCATGCACTGCCTGGGAATCGAACCCATAGCATTGTAAACGTCATGCTTTGTTGTGTGAGCTACAGGAATGCTTCATTTTAACTTATCATTTTTCCCATCATTGGAAGTTTGATGCCAGTGATGCCAAAAGTAACTTCTTTACAGCTTCTGGTTTCTGGTTACAGTTTTTGCTGTTGACAAAAAGGGCCAAAAACACCATAAAAATATCTCATATGGCATACACTCATGAAGTCTTCTGATAGTTTTGCATGAGGAGCAGACAGAAATTCAACATTTATATTTATGCATTTGGCAGACGCTTTTATTCAAAGTGACTAATATTGCATCAAGGTACAAATTTTATATAAAAATGAAGACACTGGCTAAAAATCAAATGAATTGCGTAGCAAACTTCAGGCTCTTTTGTTTCAGCTACAAGAATGGTTCATTTTAATTGATAATTTCTGTCCTATCATGGCAGGTTTGACGTCAATGATGCCAAAAGTAATTTCTTGATAGCTTCTGGTTTCAGTCTATTTTTGTCATAGACAAAAGGGCCAAAAACCACCATTAAAAGGTCAGACAATACTTTGCATGAGAAGCAGAAAGAAATTCAACATCCATATTTATGCATTTTACAGAAGCTTTTAACCAAAGTGACTAATATTGCAATCAAGGTACACATTTTTTATAAAAATGCCTGCATATTACCTGGTAGGTGCAATGATGTACTGTTTGTGGAGTAGGAATGCTTAATTTAAATGGTTAAACATTGATAATTTATCGTTGATTGTTCCTATCTCAACAGGTTTGATGTCAGTAATGCCAAAAGCCATTTCTTTAATGCCATGAGATGCAGCTACAATGTAGTAATATAATGACTCAACTGCTTTTATGATACTTTCATGGTGCTTTTCTGGCCTTGACAGCTCCAGGTTACAATCTATTTTTGTAGCTGATAAAAAGGGCCAAAACACACCAAGTCTTTAAAAAGAGGACAGCATATCTGTGTGGCGTTTCTCACTGACGCATACATTTTTGATGGAGAAAAAGATTTCCAGTCAATAAACGACTTAAATATGGTGTGTGCCTCAGTCTAAGCATCATATGACTTCAGAAGACTGGAAATAATGAGAATACAGACTACTGTTCAAAAGTTTGTGGTTAGTTTTTTAAAGACATTAATCAGTAATGATGTTCAGTTTCAAATACATGCAGTTCTTTTGAACTTACACCAAATTATAAAGCAGCACAACTGTTTTTACCTTTGATAATAATCAGAAATGTTTCTTGAGCATCAAATCAGCATATTAGAATGATTTCCAATGGATCATGTGACACTGAAGACTGGAGTAATGGTGCTGAAAATTCAGCTTTGCATCACAAAAATAAATGACATTTTAAAATATATATACATAGAAAACGGTTATTTTAAATTATAATAATATTTCACAATATTACTGATTTTATTGGGTTTTTTTTTTTATCAAATAAATGCAGCCCTGGTGAGCAGAAGAGACTTATTTAAAACATTTAGAATCTTTCGGTCACTAAGAGCTACATAAGGATAAAGACTGGACAAAAAAAAATAACAGCGCTGTGGTTTGGAACGACATGAGAGTGAGTAAATAATAACAGAATATTCATTTTTGGGTGATCTATTCCTTTCATACAGAACCGGAGAAAAATTGTGGGATTTTGATGAGTGGGTGAGAGATGCGAGCGGATACTGGTATTCACCGCACACACTCGGCCTGCATGGCAACAGATGATCAACACTGCTTATATGTGCACGGACACACACACACACACCCATGCATACACACACAAACACACAACACAACGTATGCACACAATTTTACATATCCACTGCGTTTCAGCTGATGCACGGTACGTGAGAAAGAGACAGTTCAGAGACAAGAGAGCGGGAGCAGAGAGACAGAAGCGGCTCACACCGCATGTGTTAATATTCCACATGAGAGCCACAGATCCAAACATTGTTGTGTAATTTTTTGAAAGTGGCTGTGACATTTGCATAGCCGTCTAGTGGAGGCAGAGACTCGCTTTTCGCACCTGCCAGCAAACGTTTGAAACAGGAAACAGCCGCTAATCTTTTTTGTGGTGATTCCATTTGACAAAAACCCATCAATAGATTTAAATGGATCAACATGTATAGTTTAGTTTCGTACTTGAGCACAGACAGACACAGTTTATCACAAAACTAAGCTAGAAAAGCCATTTCTAATCAGCGTTGCCGTGGAATTGGGCTACTTCAGCACTGTTGTTGCGGGTTGTCTTTCATGTCCGGGTTGAAGCGATCGCAATAATGTAATATTTAGCTCCTGAAATGCTAATTTTACAGTGGAATCCCACCAAAAAACATATATTTTACCTTCCCGGAATGCAATTTTTACCATGGAAACTCGATAGGGCTGGTTTTGTTGAGAAAACCTGGCAACCCTGTTTCTAACATAAAAAGCACAGCACAACCTAAGTGACACCACTTTAGTTCTGTTTTTAACATATATATTGTCATAGAGAGTTAACTTTTAGAAATGAACTAAATTAATAAATAGTTTGGGGGCAGTAATTATTTAAAAAATAAATATTACCTATATTTAAAAAAGACGCATTAAAGTGATGCTGTTCTTTTGAACTTTCTATTTATCAAAAAATCCAGAAAAAATATTTACCATGGTTTCCATAAAAATATGAAGCAGCACAAGTGTTTTCAACATTGATAATAATCAGAAATGTTTCTTGAGCAGCAAATCAGCATATTAGAATAATTTCTGAAGGAACGTGTGACACTGAAGACTGGAGTAATGATGCTGAAAAATCAGCTTTGATCACAGGAATACATTACATTTTAACATATATTCACATAGAAAACGGTTATTTTAATATATTTAGTAATAATATTTCACAATATTACTGTATTAAATATAGCCTTATGTAACATTTATATTGTATAATAAATATGAATATGTGTGAGTGTGTGTATAAATAAATTTGTCATTTTAAAAAATGTAAATATAGAACATTTCAAATAACATTTAAATTAACAGACTATATAAATTAAACAGATGGATACGTGTCTGTTTAACTCAAATTTGAATATTCAAAATCTGAACAACTGAATTCAGATTCCGTTTTGTTCCCACCTGGGCACTTCAAGACCATCGTACGTTCCTACTGTGTAATGACGAAACAGTTTCCTCTTCGCCTTCTCATTGCGGCTCTCTGAAACACACACATACACACACCCAGTCCGACTGTTAGCACATGTAGGCGTGTATATCTGTGTACGTGGAAGTGTGATGTATTCAAATTGTTGTGATTTTGCATATTCGTGTGCTGTGCGCATGATGATTATGTGAGTAGGCAAATTACCACAGGGAAAAGCTCTTGGGGACATCCTCAAAAAAAGAGAAAAGACCCTTAAAGGCTTTAAAAAGAAACGAAAAAATTCACTGCTGTGTTTTAGGATTATGGTTTGTTGACATTTTACTACATATAGCTTCATTTGTGTAGAACAGCAGGGTTAAAATTCATAACTGAATTTAGCAGCTCAGATGGCTTGATCTTGTGAGATTTCGATGAGAAAAATTTTAGTCCATATTGTCCAGACTCTAAACCCAAGCACTTTTAGAGACACTGTTGAGACTTAAAGGCTCATTTATTTCTGCTTTATCGCAACAGACACATCTGAGATATTAAAGAGGGTTGAGGTGTGATGTTGTATGCAGTACCCGTTTGCTGCTCCTGGTTCTGGGGCAGCACCTCTTCTACACAGTCCGCAGGAAACCAGCCTGTGCGGCCCTTCACTGTTCCTTCCCAGAATCCCCCTTCACCTACACTCAATACTGAGAGTGTTTGACAGCTTTAATGAACTTTTAATATTTAAGTTTAACATAAAAAGGCATTCGCAATACACAATAGAAATGCAAGACAGAACTTGATTTTATCATGCAACTTATACTGACTTAACTTATACAGAATGGCATAAAGAGTCCTCCTGACCTTTGACCTTGTCCCCTTTGCTGAGGTTGATCTCGCGCTCACCATGAGCAGAGTGAGAACGCGTCGCCACAAACACGCGACCCGGAACGGCGCTGTACAGGCGTTTCCTCTGACCTCCTCTATAACAGACACAAAAACACATGGACTATCAGTGCTGGTACTGGTAACTAAAACAAAACTTGTTAAAAATCTGAAATAAAATAAATAAATATTAAATCAAAAAATTAAACTTTAAAAAACAAACTTATTTCAGTTAGTAGCCAAGACAACACTTCTAATTTATGTTGACATACTAAAACATTTTGAAACATTTTAAATTTTGAAAAAGAAAAACATAACATATATGTTATACATATACATATACCAATATTATATGTATGTATGTATGTATGTTTGTGCATATATACACATAAACTTAATAAAATTACAAGAACGACTAAATGACAAAAACACAAACTTATACTTTAAAAATGTAAACAAAATAGAAACTACCTTTGGCAACTAACTGAAATAAATACGTTCAAGCAAAAGTAAAACTATTAAACTAAAATTAAAATAGAAATTTAAAAAATAGAAATAAAAATAGAAAAAATAGAAATATAAAAAATACTAAAAATGACAAAGCACAACAATTTTAAATTTCTACTACAACTAATAAAAAAATATAAATTAAAGCTATACAAAACTATAAAAAAAAAACAACACAAAAACACATAAACATATACTTTAAAATAGTTAAACAATGTTAAGAAATATTGCCTTTGGCAACTAACTCATAATGTTTAAGCTAAAGTACCAAAATAACTAAAACTGAAATAAACATAAAGGAATGCTAAATAGAAATATAAAACAATGAAAACTGCAAAACAACTAACTGACATAAATATGAATAAGCTAAAGTACTAAAATATCTAAAACTAAAAAATATATAAATTAAATGGGAATATATAAATGAATAATGAATATGAATCAAAACTTTACAGAAATATATATTTTAAAAACTACCAAAACCAAAAACACAAACTTATGTTTTAAAAATGTAAATTAATAAATGACATACTACATTACAACTTCATAGAAATATAAAAAATACATATAAATAAAAAAATATTTAAAAAATACTGAAAATGACAAAACACAACAATCTTAAACTTCTACAACAACTAATAAATAAATATAAATTAAAGATATAAAGAAATATATATATTAAAAAACTATATATCAAAAAATTACAAAAACACAAAATTATACTTTAAAATATTTAAACAATGTTAAGAAATATTGCCTTTGGCAACTAACTGAAAAAATGTTTAGACTAAAGTACCAAAACAACTAAAACTAATAGTGAAATAGAAAAAAATTAAAGCTTTACAGAAATATTACAAAAACAAATGTAAAATGACAGAAACATAACACATTTATACTTAATAAAAGCTCATTTAACATGTCAATAAATACATAAATATATAATATATAATAAATAATTCTATAAAACTAAATTAACACTGGGACAGACAGAGGAATACAGAATACAATGTGAACATGCAGGCAAAAAGTTGTATCATATCCAAAGTAATAAAAAAATAGTGTAGGCGGGTGACTTTGTGCATTAGTGCCAATGAATAATGTTGGCTCGGCTTTGTTTAATAGGGTAAGTTTCCAAGGATTTGATGCAGGAATGTGATTGTAATAACTCCTTAGTGTTTGGATCCCATCCATGATTGAACACCGTGAGACCAAACCCTCAAACAAAATCAGTATTTCAAGGATGTTACCCAAGTATTCAAGACAGTAAAAGACTGCAGAAGTAAAAGTTTAAGAATCCACTTTCTAGACTGAATAAACTTCAGATAGATGTATAGACGCCACAGAGTGAATGTTTTAGCTCGATGATTGATTCTTGTACACAGCAGAAAGTGTTTGTTTCTAAGCCACTGAGTAAGAATTAACTCAGTATGGCAGTGGCGCTTTGGCCAGGAGCCGAACAGAGCAAATCACGATGTGCAAAATAGTGAGTCAGAGCTTCTGTAATGTACCATAAGAGAGCAACAGAAATCAACACTGACAGTTTAACATATAAAAACACCACAACCAAAGATCTAAATGTGCATTTACACATGAAATGTATCCATATAATCAATGAGATTTCTTTGGTTATCAATACAAGAGGTTTTCCTGTAAACTGACCCTAATGTTCACGCGCTACTGAACAGCTAATGTTGTGTGAAACCGTCTCAAACGCTATAAGCTAAAATACAGTATGATGAATCCCAAGACAAAACGTCCAGGTCACATTCTGCCCCAAAAGAAAAAGAAAGAAATAATATTTGGCTTAAAATATAATTAAAACAAAAATAAAACCTATTTTTTGGGCCATTAAAACTGTCATGACATTTACAATTCTCATTACTTTAATGCATCCAGACATTTTAGATTTGCATTTATTTTTTGTTAATTTACTTATGGTTATTATTTATTTATTTACTTATTTTCACATTATAATTTATATATTTATAAATATATATAAAAAAATCTTATTCTGATTCCAATTACTATAATATAATGTTTTTTCATTGTTTCCTTTTTAAATTAAATTAATTAAAGGCAATACAATAGATAATTAAAATAAATTAAATTAAATAATTAAATTAAAAGCAATATAACAGATATTATAGTTGAGTAAAAATTATAAACGTCTAATTAAAATAAATACTTCTAAAATTAAAACAATTAAGATAAAACACTTTTTTAGGTGTTTACCTGCATGTCACATATAATAATATTTTTATATTACATAATGTTTGAACATTACATAATGTTTTAATGAAAAAAAAAAAAAGGCTTAATTTGCTTAAAGCAATACAGAATTTCTTATATTTTCTGTTGTTTCTGGTGTGAAATTTAACCAGGAAAAGTTCCTGACAGGTTGTTTATTCAAAAGGACGTTTACCAGCACTGAAATCAAACGACAGTGCAAATTGAAAGAAAACAAATGTAATTACACCCCAAGGCATCCTGGGAAATTCATTTATTAATTTATGATGGCCTAAGGTGATTCTCATTTCCATCGGTTTGAACTTGGCTTAAAAAGCAGCTCGTGGTTGCAGGAGCGGCTCTGGTTTGCTGTGCTTTAGGCCTGCTGAGAGGCTGATGATTGATTTTGCAGCACAGCCTGAACTGTTCCCAGTCAGGAAGATCTGTGCAGTTTGTCATAATTTGCAGTGTGTTCAACACAGAGCGCTGGTAAGTAACTAAACTGGAGGCACTTCTAACGTTTCCACAATATTACAGCTTTTCCAGGAATGAGACAAAGAGCTACAATAATAGATAAATAAGTTTACTAGAAAGTCTCGCTCTCTCATGTGAAGCATTACAATGTCTAATTCATTCATTTAAACAAAGCTGAATAAAATAAGTAAGAATTATTAGATTAAAATGAAAATTAGAAAAGTTGTTTTGGCAAAAAAATACATTTACGCAAGAACACTATAAAATTATTATTTTTTTTAATTATAAAATGACAAAAGCACAAAACAATAAGTAAATATTAAATTAAAATATATATTAAAATGAAAGCTAATTAAAACAAAAGTGAACTGTTAAAATGTATATTTTAAATCTCATTTGTATAATTAAACATAATTATATATTTATTTAACATTGTATTTTAAATTGTTTACTTTATGTATTTATTTTTTCTATTTTTTAATGTACGCATCTTTTATATTTATCTATTTAATCACATTTATTTAAATCTTATTTTTATTCATTTATTTTATTTTTATTAAATTAAAAATCTCATTTGTAATGTTTATTTATTTATTCACATTTATTTAATTTGTTTAATTATGTTTAATTAATTAATTTTTAATTATATATTAATTTAATATATTTATTAAATGTATGTATCTTTTATTTTTTTATTTAATTACATTTATTTAAATCTTATTTTTATTAGTTTTCTAAAAACATGACATTTACATTTTCATGTTTATTTATTTTTTTTAAATGTATTTATTTTAAATCTCATTTGTATAATTAAACATAATTATATATTTATTTAATATTGTATTTTAAATCTCATATAATTATATATTTATTTAACATTTTATTTTAAATAATTAATTATTTTACATAATTATTTTTTAAAGCAAGTGTGTCACGAAGTAACACATTTGCTTAATGCCCGCCCAAGTTCCACGTCGCGAACAACTTGTCCGCCCACAAACAGTGAAATTTCCATGTGGTTTACGTCACATGGAAATTTACACGTACATTATACAGAAGACGCTGTATCATACGCTGTGAGTAAAACTGTTTTATATTCACTTCCAAAAGATGAATCTACAAAGATTGTATTTTCTGGCGATCGTTCAAAATACGTAGTTGTGTATGTTAGGTTGTGTAACAACCCTGCACATGTCTTGCTAACCAGCTAAATCACTTTTGTAGTTCTGTTGTTCAGCTGTGGACCCACTGTAGTCTGAAAATTTGTGATTGATGAAGCTTGTCTGTCTCATTAGTTGAAGTAATGATAAAGGATGGCGTACGAAGCGGCTTTCACACCGAATGCGGAAAGCGCTGTGCTTTGAAACCCATTCGTTTCAATGTCTTCCGCCCTGCGAGGACGGCTTGTTTCTGCCTCGACCAAAGCGGACACGCAGCGGAGCGCGCACGCCGCGGACAAAGTTCAAATAAGTTGTTCAAATAAACTTTTGCCGCTGCGCTCTGAAGGGCTGCACTGAACCCAGCGGCCAGCGCAGCGCTTTCCACGTTCGGTGTGAAAGCCGCCTTAATGCATTATAGAATGTTGAAGTTTGCAACATAGAGGTGTGCCCGATTCGCTTACAAAAGCAAATTGCGAGCACTTTCCAAGGTAGACCGTGTTAACTTGTCGATCAGCCACTTCAGTCGTTTCATCATCAGACTCTGGCTCGAATTGGTATGGCAAAATCGATGCCATCTTTTTATGTATTGACAAGTATCCAAGGCTGTCAGTCAGTTATGGCAATGGGCGTTTCGTTCTCCGACACGCTGTACGCGGTAGACCAATCATAAAGGACTGCGCCAATCACAGCAGTGAGGGCTCACGGAAAGGAGGGGTTTAGAGAGACTGATTCTTCGAACTGCTTCGCACGAGTCATTTAGGAATCATTTAGAAATGGGGTAAAATTAAATCTATTTTTGGAGAAAACTGAAGTGTTTTTTGACCTTGCATACATGTAAACCTGTTTTGGGAGTCTATTAAAACAATATTATCAACCTTTAAAATGGCATAATAGGGGCACTTTAATGTATGTATCTTCTATTTTTATTTATTTAATCACATTTATCTAAATCTTATATTTATTTTTGTATTTTTACATTTATTTTTAAGTCTCACTTGTATTATTAATGATTGATTTTGATATATTTAATATTTTCTTTTTTTATTATTATTTATGTACTTATTTTTTCTATTTTTATTCATTTATTTAGTTTAGTAAATTGATTTGTTCAGAGGGTTCATGTAAAGACTGTTGGTCAACAACAGTGGTTTTGACAATGGTCAAAAATGGTCACCAGTGACAGATTTTGGTATCTAAACTTACCCCTGCCTCCCTCGTTGCTTTTGCTGCCTTTCCTCCGTCTCTCCTCCCTCTCTTCCACGAGACGGGGATCGAGTTCGTGCTCCGCGGGGACTGCTGGAGCTCCTCAAAGCGAAAGAGGCCCGGCGCTGAGTCTGATTGAAACGAGAGAAAACGAATGATTTACCGACTGATGTCTGTGCTCGTGTGTTCCCTAGATGGCCAGCGGGAGGTTAAGGACTACCTGAGCAGGTGGCATGCTGGCGGCAGCGGCGGGCAGCACTACGGGATCCATGAGCGTCGTCATCGTGTTCTCGCTCTTGGCGCGGAGCAGCGGGTGAGGATGCTGAAGGCCGGCCATTATGGGTTGATTCAACATACCGTCCATAAAGAGAGGAGCGTATTTGGGAGTTTCCAAAAATGGAACTAATGGGACAAGAATCAGCAATTAGAGAAGAACAGAACATATAGAGATAGGCTGTGTTCCAAAACCTAGTGAACTGCCTTGATGTCTACATAGGCAGCTGCCTTCAAAGGAACTTCACAAGCAAGTGATTTGGAAAGATTACATAGGCAGAAAATAATGAGGTGTGTTAAGAAACACGACTGAGAATTGATTCAAATGGAGCTTGGCTTTAGCAAGTTCATAATAGTGTTATTTTAGTATTATTTATTTACTTTTATAGTATTTGTTAATATTTTGAATTAGCTTTTATTTTTATATTTTCAGTTTAGTTTTATATATATATATATATATATATATATATATATATATATATATATATATATATACACTATCGTTCAAAAGTTTGGGGTCAGTACATTTTTATTGTTTCTTTTTTTTTTTTTTTTTTTAAGAAATTAATACTTTTATTCACCAAGGATGTATTAAGTTAATAATTAAAAGTTTATTAAAAGTTAATAATAAATAATTTACATTGTTATAAAATATTTATATTTTGAATAAACACTGTACTTTTTAAAGTTGTTATTCATGAAAGAATCCTGAAAAAAAAAATTACAGGTTCCAAAAAATATTTGGCAGCACAACTGTTGATATTATCCAACATTGATCATTCTAATAATAAATCAGCATATTAGAATGATTTCTGAAGGATCATGTGACACTTAAGACTGGAGTAACAGCTGATAAAAATTCAGCTTTTCATCACAGGAATAAATTCTATTTTAAAGTATGTTAAAATAAAAAAACATTATTTTATATTGTAAAAACATTTTGCAATATTACTGTTTTTTTTCTATATTTTTAATCAAATAAATGCAGCCTTGATGAGCATAAGAGACTACTTTAAAGACTATTACAAGTCTTACTGACCCCAAACTTTTGAACGGTAGTGTATATATATATATTTTTTTATTATTTATACTTTATTTTTACTTCAATTTTAGGACAAACTTCAACAAACTTTTTTTTTTTTTTCAGTTGGGTTGATAAGTTTTTCATCTAATATATATATATATATATATATATATATATATATATATATATATATATATATATATAATATATATACATATATATACATACATATATATACACACATACATATATTAATATTATATATATATTTTTGTTTATTTTAGCTTTATTTCAATTACCAAAAATTTATACTGTTTTTAATACTTAAGTTATATGTTAAAACTAGTGGTTTTAGTAACAATAACAATGCTAATGATTCAACACTCCGATAAGTATAAAAATTAAAAATGCACAACACAAAAGATTGTGTAAAATGGTCAATTAGATTCAATTACTGTTTATCAGTACTTTAATTTTTTTATAATTTTATTTATTAATTTAACAATTTTACCTAAAATTTAATCTACCAGCAATGCATTATGGGTTTTGGCTTCTTTATGAAAGATATACATGATTCTGCCTTCCAAATTGGCCAAAATAAGGTATCTTTGTAGGCAACAAAATCATTTCTTAAAGAACATTTCGGAAGAAAACTATGCTATACTTATTGCTTCTTTCTGTCTTTTGCACATTTTAAATATCAACTTACCAACATCTGCATCATTGTGATTTTTGATGATTTCTCCAAGTTCAAAATGGCCAGACATCACAGCAACCTGTTAAAAAAAGCATTGCAATATACTTTGCAACAATGCAATCTTTCATATAAGGACAATCTTTGCAATTCTAGGAAACATGCACTCACCATTTTGATTATTTATCTATGTATATGTCTTGCTTGCCTTATGTTTAGTACAGTGGTGAAACATCACACATGCATGAATAGTATAATAAGTAATTTTGATTAGAACTATTAGAACATAGATACCTGAAAAGGGGTTTGACCGTGTTTGTTCTTTATCTCCTTACTGGCTCCTCGGTACAGAAGGACCCGGGCGCAGCTCTCCTGATTGGACAGAGGAGATTCTAAAATCAACATTTATTTACCTGAGAAGCAAACTGAACTGAGTTTATGATTAAAAAGACCAAATCTGCCACTGGGCTCAGAAAAAATCTACTTAATTCAAAGGGAAAACATGTTTTCATTCCCCAATGACAGATATTTGTACTTGTGTTAAACATAAACTCTTTTTAAAAACATACATTTTTTTCAATTTCTCAGAAAGCAAGGCTTCATGTCTATATGACACACAAAGAACATAAAAATTCTTATAATAATAATAATAATAAATAAATAAATAAATAAAAGATATAATAAAATTAAAACAAAATTTAATTTAATTTAATTAAAATAAAAAAAAATAAAGCTAATTAACTAAAATATAAAAATTAATTAATATTAAAATAAGACTGGACTACACCATAAATAAGATAAAACCACCATTGACACATCTGTGTTGGCATTTACTGTCAGACGGTTGATTACCTTGTTGTAAAGGGCACATATGTGGAGGGCAGTGTTTCCTGATGCATTCTGGGAAGTGGTGTCTGCCCCGTAGAACAGAAGGTGTTCTAAGTGTTGGGCGAATCCGTGCTGACACGCCTACAGTTGAGGGAACGAAACACAGAGGTTAAAGAAAAAATATGACATCCATTTGTTGAGAAAAGGTCAGAAGAACAAGGAAAAATCTGAGGAACAACCAAAAGAGGGCAGTAAAGTGGGCAGAAGTGCCATATCTTTCTGTTGGAAGTGATTATTACATTTTTTTGTTGAAACTAAAATTCTGATACATATTGCTATACTTTTTTACAAATACAAACATTTTTATTGATTATGAATATGTGACCCTGGACCACAAAACCAGTCTTAAGTAGCACGGGTATATTTGTAGCAATAGCCAATAATACAGTGTATGGGTCAAAATTATCAATGTTTCTTTTATGCCAAAAATCATTAGGATTTTAAGTAAAGATCATGTTCCATGAAGATATTTTGTAAATTTCCTACCGTAAATATAACAAAACTTCATTTTTGATTAGTAACATGCATGGCTTGGCTAAGAACTTCATTCTGACAACTTTTGGCGATTTTCGCTATATTTCGATTTTTCACATAGTTGTATCTCGGCCAAATATTGCCCTTTCCTAACAAACCATACATCAACGTATAAATCTCAATTTCTAAAAATTGACCCTTACGACTGGTTTTGCAGTCCATGGTCAAATATGTGTTAGAGTGTTACCACATCTTGTTTTTAATTTATATTTTGAATTGCTTTTTATTTTTATGTTATCCACTTTCATATATTATCCATCATTTTCATTTTAGCTAAAATGTAGTTGTTTTTTAGTTTTTCTTTTATCATATTGACCACTTTGCCCCAGTATTATTTTGATTTCACAGAGATACTATTTAATAAGTTTCTACATTTTTGTCTATGTATTTATTAATTTTTATCGTTCAAGTTACACTAAATGAAAACGTTTTTATTTTATCCATTTTCATTTAAATTTTAGTTGTTGGTGGGGTTTTTTTTTGTGTAATTTTGTTTTTGTATTTTTTTTTTAGTTCAATTCAATTCAATTTACCACTCTGCCCCAGTATTATTTCAGTATCACTGCGATGCTATTTTAGTTTTTATTTTTATATGGAATAATTATTATATTATTTTATACAACTGTTTTATATTATTGATAATTATATATATTTTTAGAACTTGTATATTATTTGATATTATTTTCAAGGAACTTTTAGTTGAAGTTTGAATCATTTTTTCATTTTTATTAGTTTTGGTTTTATTATATTTTATTATTTTAGTATCATTGAGATATAATATCTTTATTTTTATTTTGTCAATTTTCATTTAAATATTTTTACATTTTTAGTAAAGTCTCTAGTTTTTTTTATTATTATTTATCTATGTAGTATTTATTTTTATTTATTTTTTGAAGGTAAATTAAAGGTAAATGAGAAATGTTGCTTTGGCAGCTAGCTGCAATAAAATACCTTTTTTTTCTGTTAACATTTATTTTAGGCAAAAAAAAAAAAAAGTTGCTTAATGGTTTTAGTTTTAGCTTTGGTTAACTACAATAATCCCGCTCTGCTCTCTAGATATTTGGTACTGGTCATGAAAAAGAGTTTGAACTTTTTAAGTTTAAATTAATTTTATTTAATTTCTCCTGATCGTTCTGCTTATAGGCCGGAAGCACACAATTAAATTTCTGACTTAACTTGGGAGATAAATATGCATAATCATTGTTGTGGGAGTCGTACCATGGTTGTGTGTGGGGAACTGGCAGGTACTGAAGGTGGTTGTGAATGGGGAAAATCAATATATTAAAATATTTTTGTACACAAACAGCTTAGAAAGGAAAGAGAAAAGAGCAGAGAATTAAAAAGAGAAACGTCTGTTTAAAATCAGGCAATGGACAGACAGCAGAAGACGATGAATGAAATGAGAGATGAGAGATGGGTACCTGTGAACTCCAACCTCTCCAAACGCCTCTTCATGTCTGATCTATGGAGAGAGAGAGAGACAGACAGCGGAGGACTATGGACAGTGTCTGCTGGATGAGTCAACAGCACCTAGACGCCGTTCTTCATTTGTTGAAGACATTTATGTACTGTACTGCGATTGGGCTCTAGGATTCATGCCGTTTCAGACTCAGTCCGCCCACAGTGGGTTTGCTGACCCGCCGGTGTGCATCACACAGAAACACAGTGAGTCTTATGACGTCGGTGGTGAGGTGTAGTGGTTATATCTCAGGGCTGATGTGCTGGAAGGTCTCTATCCATGCGCTATCACTGCTGTGCCTAAAGCAAAGCTCTTAACTGCAGGTTGCTCCAGGGGGACATGAACTGTGATGAGTGCACTGGATAAAAACAGCTGCTTAATCACAGCTTCTGGCATGATTCTGCTTTAGGATTTAACATGAGGCAATATGTACAACCTGAAACAACAATCCTGAATTTTATAGTTTCACATACTCTGCAATTGAAGTGTTATTTCAGTCCTATTTATTTTTTTATATTATTCAAGTTTTAGTCATTTTATTATATGCGATTATCATTTTTTTTAGTATTTATATATATTTCTGTACACCTTTAACAGATATATTTTTAAAATTTCTGCTTTAGTTTTAGTCATTTTAATATGACTGAAGTTTTAGTCATTTTATTATATGCTATTGACATTTTTATCAATTCTTTAATATGTGTCTGCACAGCTTAATTTTTTTTTTATTCCCGCTTTAGTTTTAGTCATTTTAGTTCTTAATTTATATTACTGAGGTTCAAGTAATTTTACTGTTTTTTTTTAGGTTTAGTTTTAGTACTTTTTTTTACTTCATTTTTATTTTTTATTATTTATTTAATTTAAGTTTTAGTAATTTCATTATATGATATTATCATTTTTATCAGTTTTTTTATATATATTTCTTCACAGCTTTTTTTAAAAATTATTTTTGCTTTAGTTTAAGTAATAAACTTAAACTAAATATTAGTAAAGTTTTAGCAATTTTATTATGTGCTATTATAGTTTTTATCCATAAACTGTTTCTATATAGCTTTAATTGTTTTTTTTATTTCAAGTTTAATTTTAGTAATTTTTTTAATTAATTTTTAGTAATTTTATTATGTGCTATTATCATTTTGATTCTTTTTAAATATATCTATACAGCTTAAATTAATTTCATTTCAGCTTTCAGCAATTTCAGTACTTATTTATTTCAAATGTATTTATGAAGCACTTAAAAAACAAAGTATGTACTAAAGTGCTGTACAATTCAAAAAATAAAAAATTAAATAAAAAATTAAATAGAAACAAAAAATGAAAAAACATACATTTATTATAAAATAAACGGATCAATTATGGCATAAATAATAATAAAAAAAGAATAAATATGAAATATTAATTGCCAAATGTTCTCATTTCTAATTTTCTCTGAAGATTTTCATCTGATATTTATTGTTTATTTTATTCTGGCTTTGTTTAATTTATTTTTTAATAGTTTTTGCAAACAACAAATCTCTTTAATAGTTTTAGTAAATAACAACAACTCTAACTATTTTTAAACTGTACTGAGTTTATTGTAAATACAGTACAGTTTGATCAGATGCATGTTGACAACAAAATAGATCAAGAAGTACTTCTCCATTGTTAAAAAGTGACAAAGCTAATTAACTTCACATATGTGTAGTTCCATTTTACTGTTTGCATTCAGCACTGCAACCCATTATTAGGGTACTACTACTTAAACAGCTCTTTTTTTTATTTTGCTATGTAATGAGGTTAAAAATCCCAATATCTGACATTTGATAATTGTGCAAAAACATCTTCAACAGAGGATGAACAGAGTCTAGCTGCTTACGAATACAGACACAGTGATGACCAGGATGAAACATGCACAAATATGCACAGGTGTTTAGAAACAAGGTGGCAAAGAGCATGAGAGACTGGCATGTTATTCAAATCAAATTTGAATTTTTAAAAAATTCAAAAAATTAAAGAACTCCACATTTGAATGCTTAAGTCTATTTCTAGTTGTCTAATGCTGCAAAACACACACTTTTTATTATACATATTGTGGGCCACATAGTGAAATGTAAAGAGAACCAAAAAAGAGAGAATGGTGTGAATATAAACAAAAGAAAAAAACACTGAAACAGACACATGCAAACACACAGGCTTTGACATATATTGTCTTGTGTTTAAGATAGTAGACACACCTGGTGTGACTCGTCCCAGCCGTTCTCGTCTCTGACGCCCAGCCGCGCTCTGTAGTACAGCAGAGTCTCACAGCAGGACGTTTCGCCCCCTGTCAGCACCGAGTGGTACAGCGGCGTCAGTCCACAGCGGTCTCGATAATCTGGAGAAGCTCCCAAAGACAGCAGCGCCTGGAAGACGGGATGAAATGAAGAGTTATGCATGATAAGATTTACAAAAACAACCTCATTAAAGATGCACTAATCAATATTTTGCACTTGTCACCATCAGTTTAACTTGTAAATGAAACCTTCTGGAGATAAATCGTATTTAGCTGCTCATGATCATGATGTACCATCAGTGCAGATTGGTTGTGAGCTCTGACGGCTTTATGGAGGGGTGTGAGTCCGTCTCTGGATCTGAAATCCACATGAGCCCCGTTCAGCACCAGAACACGAATCCCTTCCACGCTCAGAATCCCCTGAACCGCCAGAGTCAGAGGAGTCTCTGTGAAACAGATGAAAATAGATACTGACACTACTGAAGAACGATTTAAGAGAAGCAGGCAACACACACTCACAATGGTACACACACTCAATTTTCATTTAGAAGTTGCTAGTACATTTCACGGTTACAAAGAAACAGCTTGTAAAGCATTGGATTAAGCGTGAAATTTTGAAGCAGAAAAACTGAAAAAGTACTTTCTTCTAAAACAAACTCTAATAATCTTGGTTTTATTTAAAATTTAGAATTTTTATAGTGCAGCACCATTACAAAAATAAAATAAAATAAAATAAGCAGGGCACCTTTCTGGTTTTAAGTTTAGTTTTATACAATTTTTGTAAAATATAAAAAAATATTTAATTATATTACATTTTGCTTTATTTAGTTATTTTACTATTTTAACTTTTAATTTCTTAAAATATTTTATTTCTGTTAACATTTTTTTTATTTCAAAGGTAACACCTTACAATAAAATAAAATAAAATAAAATAAGCAGGGCACCTTTCTGGTTTTAAGTTTAGTTTTATACAATTTTTGTACAGTATAAAAAATACTTTATTATATTACTTATTACTTTATTTAGTTATTTTAGTATTTTAACTTTTTAATTTTTTAAAAATATTTTATTTCTGTTAACATTTATTTTATTTCAAAGGTAACACCTTACAATAAAATGAAATAAAATAAAACAAGCAGGGAACCTTTCTTGTTTTAAGTTTAGTTTTATATAATTTTTGTACAATATAAAATTATTTTATTTTATTACTTAATTTAGTTTTAGCTATTGTAGTATTTTACCTTTTTATTTTTTATATATATATTTTATTTCTATTAACATATTTTATTTTAAAGATACATTTCTATTTATTTTACCTTACAATAAAATAAAATAAGCAAGGCACCTTTCTGGTTTTGTTAAGTTTTATATAATCTTTGTACAATATAAAATGACTTTATTTTATTACTTTATTTAGTTTTAGTTATTTTAGTATTTTAACTTTTTTTAATATATCTATATTTTATTTCTGCTAACATTTTTTTTTTTTCTGCTAACATTTATCATTTTATTTTTAAAGGTAATTTTTTATTTATTATACCTTAAAATAAAATAAAATAAAATAAAATAAAACAATATGCGGGGTACCTTTCTAGTTTTTAGTTTAGTTTGATATAATTTTGCACAATATTAAACATACATAATAGTAGCAAGAATACATTCATATATAGTGCATTAAGAGGCAGAAAACTGGTAAGAGCTTTTTTAGAATCCTCACCTAAACATTTAATTTTCACAAAGTTAAAGACTAAATTTTCATACAGAAATTGATATAACAACATCAAGCTAATAAAAAAACTGTTTAATTATAACATCAGCAAAACACTGAACTGACTGGAGCTAAATAATGACTGAGAGCTGCTTTGAAGATGAATTGAATTTGTTTCATAATTTGATCTGAACTGAGCTGAACTAAACTTAGAAAAGTCTGTAAAAATATATACCATGTTAACATGAAAAAAAAATTCAGCATTGATTTCCTCACAGGTGTTTTACCCGTATTTGAATTATGCAATAATTTGGACATTTTCTGCCAGGACGTTATCAATTCTTCTGCTGATTCTTGTCTTACAGTGTTGTGTCCGGCTCACTGAATATACAGTTAATGTTCATGAAGTTAGCATTCATACCCAAATGGTTAACTAAGGTAGCAACCACAAATATGAAAGGATCCTCTCGATTACAGCTGACCAATGAGCTGCAGCGATATTGTGATGACATCATAGTGCCTGTGAGCAAAATACTGAACTCCTGCTTATTCCAGAACGTCGCTGCCATTAGTGCACTGAACGTCACACCAAATAAAAGCATCCTTTAAATGAAAAAGCACAAGAGATCATGAGAAGAGACTCATCATGAACATAATGAGCTTTGAGGCTAAGGTCAATGAAATGAGGATTCTGACAGGAAAACGTTCACAACACAATGACGCTCATCTGAACTGAAAATGTCAAAGGTTTAAACATATTCTTCATTCAACCTACATCTATAATGTAACTAGATTAAAAAAACAGATCTAACCTCCAGGCTAGTGTTATTTTATTATCAGTAATATACTATTACAGTTTTTGTAAATATTTTGAAATAAATTTTATTTTTATATTTTCTGTTCATTAAAATTTTTGTTAAAGTTTTAGTAATTTTGTTGTATGTTTTGTCATTTTTGGTGTTGTTTATATATATATATATATATATATATATATATATATATATAAACAAAAATAACAACAATAAAAATGACAAAAACAAATGATAAAATTACTATATTAAAATTAAATATTTTGAATTCAATTTTATTTTTATATTTTCTGTTCATTTAAATTTTTGTTAAAGTTTTAGTAATTTTGTTGTATGTTTTGTCATGTTTGCTGTTATTATTTTTTATTTTTAATATATATAATGAATACATTAATATATATACATATATACAAAAATGACAAAAACAAACAACAAAATTACTAAATTACATATTTTGAATTCAATTTTATTTTTATATTTTCTGTTCATTTAAATTTTAGTTAGTTTTAGTAATTTTGTTGTATGTTTTGTCATTTTTGTTATATATATATATATATATATATATATATAAAAACCAAAAAAATAACAACAATAAAAATGACAAAAACTAACAACAAAATTACTAAAACTTTAACTAAAATTAAAGTGAAAACAGACAAAAAAAATCTACATTTTTTTCTTTTAATTTTATTTATTAATTTATTATTACTTTTGTTTATTTAATTTTAATTGTTTTAGTATTTAGTATTGAAGTTTTTGAAATTAAATATGGTTTTAACAACACTATTTTATTTTAATGTTTATTTTATTTCAAGTAGCAAAAATGTTTTATGGTTTTAGTTTTAGCTTACACTGACTGCCAAAATAAAAGGGTTGCACTTTTTTACACAGGCATACTTGGAAGTAATTAAAGTACTACAATAAAACTTTTGAAGAATCATTTTTCTACAAGCTGCAATTAAGTTTGTCTAGGCATATTTTCTAAAGTACCATTTGGAGACTGCCAAAAATTTGGAGATTCTTGACTGACTCTTTACATATTTGTCAGTGAATCTCACCTCCGCTCTCAGTGTCATGGTAGTTGGGATCCAGTCCTTTCTCCAGAGCTTTACTCAACTTCTCCACCGCTCCGGCATGAACATAATCCAGGAACTTCTTTAGATTGGCCTGTAGAGGGAGACACACACAGACACTTCACCTCCTTCCTATACAACACATTCAACTTTTTACAAAAGACAGTTTTTGTTTTGTTTTGGTAGCTATACATTTGTTTTGTGTTTTTTTTTTTTTTTTTTTTTTTTTGTTTTCTATTTACCTTGGTGTGCAGCTTCGCTAGTTGTTTCTCATCCAGGTTTGTCTGTTTGTAGACCCGTGTCTTGTATCTGAACTGTAAGTGAAAGACACCAAGAAAAGAGGAACTGGTCGAAGCTTTGCCGGTTTACAAATTCAAAAAAACAAGAAAAATGAGAAGTTTAATACAGATGATGGGACTGTATAATTCAAACTGCAAAACAGAAATCCACCACATCCGGAGAGTTTAAAACTGAGTAAACCACTGTTTAACTCTGAAGCCACATGTATAAAATAAAATAAAATAAAATAAAATAAAACAAAATAAAATAAAATGGTTTAACTTCTTATTAATACATCTTAAGCAAACTGATAAATACAGTAGTCAACATCTGAAGTGGATCAAAAAAAAGTTAATCAAAGTTGCTCTAAGACAAGAACAGGTATTGTTTTGGTTTTAGGACAACTTTGATGAAAGGTTTTGATCCACTTCAAATGTTGACTACTGTATATTAGAGTAATTAAATAATTTAATAATTAAAAATTAAATAATTTAAATCTTAAATTAGAATTAAACTAGATCTCAATAGACAGGATGAACCATTTTCTTCATAAATGCCAGACTGGGGAAAGTTGTTTTATGTTTTATAATCATTAACTCTACATGTATTTAATACAGTTTCTGACAGCCAAAACAATGGTTTCATAGTTTAGTTCAGTGATTCTTATTTTATAACTATTTTAATGTTTAAATTGTGCTGTAATGCCATTAAAAACCTTTGCCAAATTTATTTGACATCAAACAAATCACTCCAAAATAAATAAATAAAAAAAATAATAATTATAAATAATAACAATAATAGTATACTCAGTTTTAAATTATTTTATTTAAATTTATTTGACAAAATAACCAAAGAAATACTATAAAAATTAAATATAATGAATTATTATTACTTCAACTATAATTATTTATATTAATCTGACCCATGATTTTTGTGATTTTTGAATAAACAAAACTAAAATTAAAAATATTATAAATAATTATTATTATTATAAAATCCATCTTAATTATTTTATTTCTATTTATTTGACACAATAGTTATTAAAAAAATACAAGAAAATATAAATATAATATAAATATTAATATCTAGTTATTTGAATAAACAATAAAAAAACTAAATTACACTAAAAATATAAAAACAAAAATATTAATTATGAATAATAATAATAATAACAATAATAATAATAAAATAAATTTTAAATTATTTTATTTCTTTTTCATTGACAATACTTCATAAAAACAATTACACCACAAATACAATAAAATATACATTTTTATAACAATGACATTCTTATTTGCTATTTTACTTTATTACATTACTTAACTAATATTACTTAATGTCAATGCATTAAATAATATTAACTAAAAATGAGTAATACATTTGTTACAGTATGTATTCATCTTTGTTAAAGTGAGTTGCATACTAAAAATGCAACTATTCATTGTTAATGTTATCTCAGGTCCAAAAAATATTAATAAATAAAATATTCAAAGATACAAATTTTGATTTTATTAATTTATTAGTAAATGTTTTTAGTAAATGTAATGTAATGTGAATGTAAATGAATTAACATAAAATAAGTTTAATAAAAGCTTCAGAAGCATTTATTGTTATTGCTAAACCATGTTAACTAATATTAACAAATGAAACCTTATTATGAACGATTCTTCTCAGCTGTCAATAAACAAAGCAGGTTCCTATTGTGACAACTTGCCCCTACAGGCTCAACAAGTTTTAAATGACCTGTATAATTTTTTATAGGTCAATAATGGTGGGAATGTTCAAGCTATTTTTGGGAGCATTCTAGGTGATGTTGTAGTGTTTGTAAGCCTGTGATCTAATATGAGCACCTCCAGGTAGGGCACTCCCTTCTCCAGGGACTGGGCGAACTCTCGAAGCAAGCGTTCCTCCTCCAGGAACTTGGCATCTCGTCCGTCTCCAGCTGGCTGGAAGAGGCCGTAATTGTAGACGTCCCACAACGACTCGCTGAGAGAACAAATAATCTGCTGCTTCGCGCTCCAAACGCTTGAATCGGGATCAAACCGCAAACACTTCTACAGACGGAGAGAGAGAAAACAGGTTCGAGAGAACAACAGATTGAACTGGATTTAAAGTTCAAAACTACTTTCAGCTTTATTGACGCATCTGTGATGTGCCCGTCGTTCACCACAGAACTTCATTTTGACTCATAACTCATACTGAAGTCCTGTTTGCAGTAATGTTTTTTGTAACGGATGTCTACTGGAAAGACATTCTGAAAGTTTACAAGCAGAAATGTGCAACCTGTATATCTGCATACAAGATTTTCATTGTAAATGTATTGAAAAAAAAAACTATAACAACATTTTCATTACTTGAAACAAAATTAAAAACTTATTTCATTTCAGCTAATAACCTAAACACATTAAAAGTAATAAAAAATCTGTAATAATTGACAAGATGTATTAAAAGATAATAATAAAACTGACAAACAACAAAATTACTAAAACTTTAAAATAAAAGTAAAAACAGAAAAAAGCTGTAAAATATTCAAAATATTAACAAAAACTATAACAGAATATCAATGTTACTATAACAAATATCAATTAACAAAATATTATAATAAATACTATAATAAATATAAATTATTATAATTAATAATATTATTTAATATTAAATATTATAATAATTCACATTTTTAAAATGCCACTGAAACTCATTACTGTAAACATATTTGCAGTAATTTTAAGTGGTGAACAACAACATGTCATGTATTATAAATATTAAATATTATAACAATATTATTAAAATGCCACTGAACTCCCTTACTGTAAACAATATTTTCAATATTTTGCAATAATTTTCTGTGGTGAACAACAACATAAATTATAAACATTATGTATAATTAATACTACACTGAAACCCATTACTGTAAAAACCAAAAACTACAAAAATATTATAATAATAAAATCTATTTTAAATTAATTTATTTTTATTTATTTGATGCAATAATTACTAAAAAGGCTACAAAAAATAAAATAGAAATTATGAATATTTATAATAATAATTGCTTTGTATTTCTAACAAAACACAACAAAATTACTAAAACAGAAAAAATACTGTAATACAAGAAAATAAAATATTCAGAATATTAACAAACTACAATAGAATGTTACTATAATAAATATTAATTAAAATCAAAAAAATCTAATAAATGTTAATATTATTAAATATTATAATAATTAATATTATTAAAATGCCACTGAAACCAATTACTGTAACCATATTTGCAAAAAATTTACGTAGTGAACAACAACATGTCATGTATTGCAAATAATAAATACTCCCTTATTAATTTTAAAAGAACTCCCTTGCTGTAAACAATATTTGCAATATGTTGCAATAATTTTCTGTGGTGAATAACAACATAATTTGTAAACATTATGTATATTAAATATTATAATAATTAATATTATTAAAATTACACTGAAACCCATTACTGTAAACATTGCAATACATTGCAATCATTTTCTGTGTTAAACAACAACATGCATTCCAAATATAAATATATAAATTAATAATTATTATTAAAATGACACTGAAATCCATTACTGTAAACATATCTGTAGTACGCTGCAATAATTTTCTGTGATAAACTACATGTCAAACACTATATTGAAGCTGAAACATTTAGTATTTTAAAATATTAATGACACCTGTTGAATGTGAATATGATACAGCTAATTTCTGTGTTGTTTGCACTGGAACGTAATCAATCTTTTACAAGCCCTTTCAAAAACAGTCCTTTGACAGTGTAAACCATAAACCATCCTGTATATTAAAACCCAGCAGCAAAACTTTAGTAATGTGTAGCTTTATCTGGGGATTGTTAATGTGCCGCAATTGAGCGTGTTAAAGTGAGCTGCTAATTGAGTCAAGAGTTGAGATGAGTTTAGATGAGAGTGATTTTGACATTAAATCAGGTCAGAGCTCCCACACAAATCACCAGAGGAAACTCCAGCTCAGTATGTGTGTGTTTATTTAAAATTTCCCCAGAATAGCTTGACACATACACACATGCACACTAATACACAAACGCAGTAAATATTCCTTCATTAAGGATTCCCATGTTCCCCTTTTCTCCCCTTGAATTAATTTATTTTTTAATTTTCTTCGAATGTCTTGATCCCTCCCACGATAACCTTGGGAGACACAGCAGATTTAGAGTATATTAAAGTGTTTGCATGTGTTTCTCTCAAGCTTTCAAAACCTCATTAGAAACATTTATTGTTGTACAGTGTGTGCATGTGCGTGCGTTTGGGAATGATGCGTGAACATCAGATCTTACAAAAGCATTGTTTGCATTCATATATATATATATATATATATATATATATATATATATATATATATATATAATATATATATTTCAAACATTAATTTTTATTCATTATTTATATTTCATTTATTTGAAACAATAACAGCTAACAAATTACTACAAAATAAATCAAAAATAAAATATTTATTATAAATAATAATAATAATACAATCAGTTTAAAATTATTTTACTTCTATTTATTTTACATAATAATAACAAAAACTACTAAAAAAATAAAATATTATTAATTATTATTAATTAATAATAATAATAGAATCAATTTTATCAATTTATAATTTTATTTATAATAATTTGACAACAAAAAAACATCAAACTACAACTAAAAATAAATATTAATTATTAATATTAATAACATGATGAAGATCATTTTTTTTAAATGATGATTTTCACAGCAAACAAATCACTACAAAATAAACTGAAATAAAATATTAATTATAAACAAGAACAATAATAATCGAATAAGTTTTCAATTATTCTATTTCTATTTGTTTGGCATAATTACAAAAAACTACAACAAAAAATATCAATTTCAAATTGTATTTATATTAATTTGACAACAACAAAAAACAAACCGCAACTAAAAATAAATATTAATTATTAATACTACTAATAATATTAGAATATTAGAATTTAATATTTTATTTCCATTTATTTTAATAAACAAAAACAAAAAATAAAAATTACACTACACAAATATTATGAATTATAATGCTAATAATAATAATAATTATTATTATAAAAATTATTTTGTTTCTATTTGACACAATAATTATTAGGAAAGTCTACAGAAATAAAATCTAAATTATGAATATTTATAACAATAATTGTATGTATATTTATTTTAGTAAACAATACAAGTTAAAACTACACTACAAAATAATATAATAAATATATATAATAAACCTATAAAAATAATAATAAAAATAAAAAATATATATAACTAATTTTAATTCTAATACAATACATTTTAAACTATTGTATTTCTATGCATTTGACAATATTTAAAAAATTACACTACAAATATAATAATAAAATATAAATTGTGAATACTTATAACAAAAATGTCATTATGGTCCCGTATTATTATTTATAGATGCTAAATTAATATTTGTAAACACAAATTTCTGTAACATATCTGGGGACGCAAAATTAAAGAAGCGATTGAGTAGAGAATGTGTCAAAATGATAATCAGCCAGTCTGTAGAACAGATTGTGAGTATGTGTGAATGTGTGTGAACATAAATCCACAGACCGTTTGTTTGATGTCAGGTATGCCGACGCGGAACATAATCACGGCGAGGTGCGAGTCTTCCATAGGCGTGACTGTGGTCATGCTGCGCTCCATGAGACGCCGCCGGGCCTGCTGATTGGTCAAGACGGGGTGATAGAGCGGCTGATTGGTTGTCTGATGATAAAGAGTCGGCTGACTGGGCAAATGCGGGATTCCTCTCTGGGCGGAGTTAACGGGCCTGGGCTGTCTCTCTCCTCTCTGCCATCCAATCACAACGGCCGCCGGTTTGGATCCGTCCGTCTTGCGTCCGGCCCGGTTCTGGTGTTCCTTGTCTCCCATATCGATCATCCCATTTTGTTTCAATCTCTTCAATCGCTCCTCCTCGTCCTCCTCATCTTCGCCCTCTTTATCTTCAGCGCTGCCAAAAAAACGCTTGGTGTTTCCCAGCATCCTCTGCTGCACTGTGTCAGCAAGCAGTGTTGCTGTCATGGCACTGAGTCATGCTGCTTATCGGCGTCCACCTTAATTCTAGACAAACTGAAGAAGACAAGAAACATGACATAATCAGTGATGCATTTCATTTCACTGATATTAAAATAAATTCCAGTTCTATAAACCGCCACACTTACAGAATCCAGAAAATCTTTTGATCTTTTGACCAGTAAGAAACCACTAACAACCACTCAACACCCTAGCAATGTAATAGCAACCACTCAACACCCTAGCTACCCACTAACAACCACTCAACACCCTAGCAACGTACTAACAATCATTCAACACTCTAGCGATGCATTAACAATCACTCAGCACCCTAGAAATGGACTAACAACCACTCAACACCCTAGCAACGTATTTACAACCACTCAACACCCTGGCAACACACCAACAACCACTGAAACATCCCAGAAAGAACCTAACAACTACTCAACACCCTAGCAACTTATTAACAACCCACTCAGAAGATCCAAGCAACACACTAACCACTTAATCACCCTAGAAACACCTTAACAACCACTCAAACACCCTAGCAATGCACTAACAATCACTCAACACCCTAGCAACACACTAACAATCATTTAACATCCTAGCAACACACTAATATTCACTCAACACCCTAACAATGCACTAACAACCACTCAAACACCCTAGCAATGCATTAACAATCACTCAACACCCTAGAAATGGACCAACAACCACTCAACACCCTAGCTACCCACGAACAACCCACTCAGAAGACCACAGCAACACACTAACCAATTAATCACCCTAGAAACACCTTAACAACCACTCAAACATCCTAGCTACGTACTAATATTCACTCAACACCGTAGCAACGAACAATCATTCAACACCCTAGCAACGCACTAACAATCATTCAACACCCTAGCAATGCACTAACAATCACTCAACACCCTAGCAATGCACTATCACCCACTCAGAAGACCCTAGCAACACACTAACCACTCAATCACCCAAGAATTACACTAATAACCACTCAAACACCTTAGCAACACACTAACCACTAAAACACTCTAGCAACACACTAACAACCATCCAGAACACCCTAGAAACACACTAGCAACCACTCAGATATCCTGGCAATGCTCTAACCACTTAATCACCCTAGAAACACCTTAACAACCACTCAAACACCCTAGCAACGCACTAACATCCACTCAACACCCTAGCAACGTACTAACAATCACTCAACACCCTAGCAACACATTAACAATCATTCCACACCCTAGCAACGCACTAACAACCACTCAGAACCCTACCAATCCACTGACAACCACCCAGAACACCCTAGCAACACACTAACAACCACCTGGAACACCATAGCAATGTACTAACATCCACTCAGCATCCTAGCAACGCACTAACAACCAATCAGAACATCCTAGCAATGCACTAACATCCACTCAACGTCCTAGCAACATACTAACAACCACTCAGAACACCCTAGCAATGTGCTAACATCCACTCAACATCCTAACAACAGCTGCATCTCATTTCGGAGGCTGCGTCCTCCGGAGGTCGTATTTGAAGGCTGCATACATCATTAAGGATGTCTTGTTTAAGAAAAGTAACCATAATAAAATTTATTTTTATTCCTTGTGAAGTGTAAAATACTATCACCCACTCCTTAACACCTTAGCATTGCACTAACCACTAAAATACCCTAGCATCACACTAACAACCACTCCACACCCTACCAATTCACTAACTACTCAGTCACCCCAGAAACACCTTAACAACCATGCAAACACCCTAGCAAAGCACTAACAATGACTCAACATCCTAGCAATGTACTAACTACTCAATCACCATGGAAACACCCTAACAACGACTCAGAACACCCTAGCTACACGCTAGCAACCACTCAAACACCCTAGAAACCCACAAACAATGACTCAGAACACTTTGGTAAACACCAAAGAATGCTGCAGATCGTTAATAAATGACACATTTTAGTCAGAAATGGCTTCAGAAACCTCTTATTTTAAAAAGATCTGCGAGCTAAGACAGTGTGTGGAACTTTCTTTCACAATTTATTTCTAAAAATAACAAACTCCTGCCGTTTCTCCAGAGCCCAGAGACTAAATTCAATTTGCGGAGGACTGAGAGTTGAATTTGGGCTAAATTACAGTGCGATTTAGTCGTTCTCTGTTTATCACTATGTGCTGGTGATGTTCATGAGCATCTGAAGGAAGATCTTATTGTTCTTTGCTTGCTACTGTTAACACTCACCAACCATTTATGAGCCTGAAAAGACACATGTACAATCAAAATAAAACAGATGCAGATGCCTTTATGCTACACGTATAACTGACCCTTTGCAAAGACCCGTCTCCTTTGTTACTGTTACTACGTCCGTCAAGCCATGGCGCCCTCGTCTCACAAACCATATTCTCACATAGTGAAAAATACAATGCAGAACACAACGCACCAACAGACAAGACTTTTGAAATGAAGTCTCAGATTTCTAATTTTGTCATTTTGTAAGACATTCAAGCAGTAAATACATTTTTATGGTCCTTTAATATTGTTAATTTATCCGTTTTTAACATACATTTTAATAGAGCTTTTTAGATGGATGCCAAGGCTTTTTAGGTCAGGTTGAATCTGTGATCTCTGACGCAGTTCGTTTGCTGGCTTCCATGGCTAAAATACGCTGAGTTTTCCACTAACTGGCAACCAGGGGTGTTGAAATACTATTGGGTGAATATTCACACAGAGCAAAATAAAAACAGACATTCCAATAAGGAACGCAAATTTCAAAACAATGTAAGGCTATGTTCACACTTGGCGTCTTTTTTGACAAGAAAAAGTCGACAAGGGCACTTTTTTAGTAAAAAAAAAAAAAAAAATCTGGCAGCGTTGCAGCTGAGGGCGTCTTTTGTTGCTATAACAACAGCTGCAACAGTATGAATGTCGTGAAAAGAGCAAGTTCGCTCTTGCACTGCCCGCAAGGCTATCGGAGCTGTGCGTCGGTTTTTTAAGTTAACAGGGAGGAGAATGTCGGTTCACAACAATAAAATCTAAAAAAAAGAAAAAAAAAAAAGTCTATCTACCTTCTCCATTTTCTCAACCTCGCAACCTCACTCCAACCTCAAAGCCATCACATCTTGTATGTGCTGTCATGCAACTTTTAACCACAAACTACTGATAAAACATATGAATATAAACACCAAAACTCTAGACAGCATAAGAAAAATACTGGATATATGAGACAATTCTTAACACTTGAGCATGAGTGATTGAAGAGCTTTGGTGTTTTTGTGTAAAGTGCTATAGAAGTAACCCACTTGACTTGCTGATTGCATCGGGTGCACTGTGCATGTGATTTGGGTCACTGTCCTGTAGCTTTCTGAAACATCAGCCACTGCATTTCTGCTGATTATATTGTTGTTTAATTGCACACAAGAGGGAAACTGACTCGCTGGATTTATTTATATCATCTTTCAGTCAGCATGTTTATGTCTCCTTTTATTCTACACTTTAAAAAGCATAACTGCACATGCACCAGATATCTTCACCTTTCCCTCGACACCTGTCATCTGTACAGTAAATACTGTAAGGAGACACTGACGTCAGTGACGTCCACATTTAGAAAGTGTCCTGTAAACCTCTAGAGATCTCCGTCACCTCATTACTGACGGCTCGTGGTGACAGATTCACACGTTTACAGCTTTAGATGGTTATTTACCTTAAATATCACAACCTGTTTTGTGGTTCATCAAGTGCACAATTACCCAGTGCAAATGTAAATGCTGAAACAGTTACAACGATTACTGAAATACTATTTTTATTACTACATAATAGCAACGAGCATTTTATGCCTTATTTGGGTTTTAATTTTTTTTTCTGACCTTTGGATAATATATTATCCAAATAATAAAAAATCTAAAAAATTAATCTAAAATTATTATTATTATTACAAATATTTTATATTAAATAAATTGCCACTAACCTGGGAAACTTTGGTAAATCCAATGACTATTCATCCTCAAATGCACCCGTTGAATCAAACCAGTACTGAGTAGATCAGATTATTAGAGTAAGTGTTTTCTCCATTTTTAGCATTAAATATAAATCGGATGGTCACAGAGAGACTGTGTGGCGTCTGACGTTCAGACTAATATCATATCGACTCTTTAAAACATGCTGTTAGTAAACTTGACTGGTGAAACTGGTGCCAATTCAAGAGTGATTCAGGCCAGCGAGACACAGATGGTCTCCTTTACCAACTCTCCAAATCAATAACTCACTCCATCTACAAAAATACAGCGTTCCTGATCAGTTCCTGATACAGGGCTGGAGTTAGTCAGGGTCATTCACTGAAAACACAGTCATGTCTTACTGGTTAAGCTAGTTAAGTTTTTTTTATTATTATTATTTATATACAGTTATGAATTTTTCATTTTCCTAAATATATCCAAAAAAAAATTTTTTTTAAATATCAACATAATAAATTTAAGTATTAATTTTTTTTAAATATTTTGAAACACATTTATATCAGTAATTAAACACATGTGTATATATTTTGCAGTATATATATATATATATATATATATATACACACACATGAAAGTGACATAATATTCACAATTAAAAATACTAAATATGTAAGACATATATAATAAAAAATACAAAATTAAGAAAAATAAATTGCATAAATACACAAACACACACACACACACACACATATATATATGGGTGAAAGATGAAAAAGGGTTTAAGCATAAAAACAATAAGTGTAATACTGCTTCAAATTGTTGTTTTTCTAAAAAATAAATAAATAAAAAGTTTTCTGTTTAATTTAACTGCATTTTTTTTGTTTTTCTGAGCAAAAAATAAATATCACACAATTTTTCCCTAATTCACAGAAGACACCCACTAAAATGTCATTTAGTGTAACAATCTTGTCAGGCATATTTACAACAAAAATCAATTTATGACATATTAAAAGATAAAATACTTTCATCCCAAATACTAATTAGTTGTAATTCTACATTTCTAAAACCACTATCCTAGGTTTTGCCATTTGTCAGTAATATTTTTTTACTCATTTAAAACAAATTTAATATGCTCCCTTATTCTTTTATATAAGTCAGAATAAGCATGTTGTTTGAATTTTTACATAAATATTGTGTTACACTAAATAACAATAACAGTAACATTAATTCAACCAAATTATGACATTTTATTCTCCAAAAACTTATATGAAACCTTAAAAGTATTTAATGTCTTTTCTATGGACATTTCTTTTTCTATGGACATAATGTCTTTTTCTGTGGACATGCAGACTTCTTAACGTCTTTGACCCATATCTATATCTCTCTATATATACATATATACACCTATGCAAAAGATAAACAAATACGTTGAATTGCTGATTACTATATAAAATTACTATCTAAAATATTTTAAATAAACAGAAGAAAACGTTCTATATTAAAAATGAGTACTGCAAGAAATTACCAAAATGCTCTCACAATCTGACTCTGTCCCATTTTCATTTCAGTTTATTTCATTTTATTTTTACAATCTTTCATAAGAAAGAATTTTGACCAGAAATAAACAAAATATTGACTAAGTTTGTGTCAAACTAATCACACCATCCAAAACACAACCTGTACTGGACACTGCAGAACCGTTTGCCTTTAATGCATGTATAAACCCAGCCATGCTTTAATATATTGGACTATTTTTGCACTTGAAATTTTTTTAAAATCCTCCAACCATATATGACATGTAAGACACGTCAACCTCATGCATGAATCCCCTCATATTCAGCGGCTAATAAAACCCGACCAATGAGGAAGCAGAGAAGTGTTTCTCACTCGCCTGATTAGCTCTCCGCTGTATAATTGGCAGTTGACTGGGGCAGGTGGGGAAAAATAGAGCACTGGCCTCATTTCACTCTCTAGAGACGATTCAGAGAGAGTAACGCAGGCACCACACAGAAACCAGCAGCCCAAGGACAAAGCGGGAAGAGCGGTGATACGAGACCAGGCCACGAAAACAGCAGAGAGACTGCAGAAACCGGACTTTGAGGACATTGGACACAAGACGAGGCTTTGTCAAACAATGCTAGACCGCAGAGAAACGCATGCGAGTTAGTCAGTAGTCCAGTGAAATCGGTATTGGGTGGCACATACAACTCAATACAGCACTTTTTCTATGTGCATTTTGTCCAAGCGTCCATTCAGCTCATCTGCTCCCTTTTTTTATGAGAAGAAACCTTTTTACACACAGGTCCTGTCGTATTGTACTTCATTCTCTCACATACATAGCGCACCGCCCCCCTCTTATGTAGGACAGGGTGAATATAGATATATTTCCAGTGAATTGGTCCCCAGAAACTTTAATTGGAGAACTTCCATGGAACAGACTGTCCCACTTTTATAACCCGTTAAAAAGAAGTGGAGCAACCAGGTCCGGCATTGGTCCCTTCATGTCTCTCACTCTCTTTGTGTCTCTCGCCGGCCAACGCTCCATTAGAAAAGAATGACGGCGCAGATAACGGACAATTAAACAGAATGTTGGTGGTCTTTTCTGCACTCTCTCCCAGGAGCTCAGAGTGAGATTGGGCTCTTGAGAAAAGCACAAAAGCGCTTTCTTTTTCCATTTTACACCTGCTAAAGCCATGGTGACAGAGATCATGAATGGTGCTTATCATTGTGAAAGGAGATAAATCATACTTGAGATCTATTGTGAATTACAGTGAATTGCTCAAATGTTCATCCGAATGCAGTAATGACATGATTTACAGGAAGTGTACTAAACAATCCAGTAATATACAGTACGATTTAAAAGTTTGGGGTTGGTAGCATTTATTATGTTCCGTAAAGAATTTTTTTTTGCTCACCAAGGGTGCATTTTTTGATTAAAAAATGCAGTAAAAATAGTAATATTTTGAAATATTATTGCAATTTAAAACAGCTGTCTTCTACATGATTAAATGTATGTTAAAATGTAATTTATTTCTCTGATGCAAAGTTGAATTTTCAGCATCGTTACTCCAGTCTTCAGTGTCACATGATCCTTCAGAAATCATTCTAATATGCAGATTTGCTACATTTAATTTTTTCAGAATTCTTTGATGCATAGAAAGTTAAAAAGAACAGAATATTTGTCTTTGGTAAAATTATCAATGTTTTTCCTGCCAATTTAATGCATTTTTGCTGAATAAAAATATTTATTTTATTTTAATTTTAATCTTACTGACCCTAAAATTCTGATTCACAATTCTAGGGTATTGCAACGTGCACTCTTAAAAATAAAGGTGCTTCACGATGCCATAGAAGAACCTTTTTGTCTAAATGGTTCCATAAAGAACCTTTAACATCTGAAGAACATTTCTGTTTCACGAAAGGTTCTTTGTGGCAAATAAGGTTCTTTAGATTATAAAAAGGTAAGCAAGAAATGGTTCTTTAAAGAACCTTTGACTAAATGGTTCTTTGTGGAACCAAAAATGGTTCTTCTGTGACATCGCTTGAAGAACCTTTTGAAGCACCTTTATTTATAAGAGTGTGGATGCTAAGGTGTTTTGATTGCTTACTAGATTGAATGGTTGTAAAATCTCTAGAAGTCCCTTCTTCGGTTAAGTCTGTGGAATGTTTTCACTAATTTGATCGTAAGTCTGATCGCTTATTAAATATTAAAGTCACATTCAGGAAGAGCCCATTATCGAACTACATGATCAACCATTGTGTAAAACATCTCCTGCTGCTATTATGACGGCCACAGAAACTTTGTCAAAACAATCCAGATGCAAGACGCATTTCAGTAAAATACAGGTGCAAGTTACAGCATTTATCAACATGAAGAGAAAAGGCACCGGTGAGCAGTGTTGCTAAAATTATCACACCATGTTGTCCTACAAAAACCACACTAGGGCATGTGAAACTGATAGATGTTCTGCAGTGAACAAACAGAGGAAATGGAGCTAATCATAAATAAACTCAAAGATGCAGAATGAAAACGAACCATTTCCTTGAATGCTAATGCGTAATCACTGAGGATAATCATGAAAAGGGTTTTTCATAGATTGCTTAACCTTGTAATAAAGTCTTTACGGGTAAAAGGACACTTTTAGCTCTGGGTTATGAAACTGATTCAGAGCTAGTTAGTTGTGTTTTTGTGGTGCCAAAGGTGAAGACTGTGACTCAAAGCAATGCTAGATGTGTTTTTCATTAACACAAAACCAATGATACACCATCAACACTTACTGTCTCAAAGCTTATGACATTAAATATTCATGTACTGTTTAGTTTCAAACATAACAGTTAACACCAGCATGCATTTCCTATTTTTTTTTGTAATGCACTTTAGAGGACTAAACTAGAGTGGATTTACACGCCAAAATGTACACACATTTTCAATAAGTTACTAAAACAACTGCTGCATGACTGTTACATGCTTAATTGTTCAATCTGTGTTAATAAACATCCTGCACATGCAGAAAAAATAACATTATAACAAGTCAGGAGTTTATGAATCTACAGTGTTAAATATCAAAACCAGCAATTAATTACTAACCTAAACTGAAGTATGAACAGCGTGAAACTGGTACAAGATAACTCAAAATGACGTTAACACAGGAAATCACACGTGAGCAGCCTGAATAATGAGAAGAAGCTGTAGAGATAGAAGCGAACGAGGAGGAAACCCACAGCCGTGACCTCATTCAACAACATACTGGAGGTCAGCGCTCTAGAATAGAGAGGAGGAGTATGAGAGAAAACTGGGACGAGGAGAGACAGAACGCAAATGATGCTGGGAAAGAGCTCAGGACATGAGAATGAGTGTAAAATCCTGAAGAAAAAAAAAACAAAAGACCAAGAGAAACTACTTTAAAACACAACAATCAGTTAATCACCACACCTCCTAAACGTCACAGACTGACCCATGCTGCTCTCAGAGAGAGAGAGAGAGAGATGGACAGAAAAATATATAGACTAGATGGATGGAGGAATAGATCTATCTGTCTGAATAAGCAGACAGACAGAACGATAGACAGACAAAATAATAGATAGATAGATAAAACAATCTATAGCAGGACAGACAGACAGACAGACAGAACAACAATAAAACAATAGATAAAACCAGCGTAAGATGGATGGAAGGATGGATGGATGGATGGACTGACAGACAAAACCAAAAACAAAACGAAATAACGATAGAACGATAGATAGACAGATAGATAGATAGATAGATAGATAGATAGATAGATAGATAGATAGATAGATAGATAGATGAATGGATGGAACAGCAGACAAAACAGACAGAATGACAGAAAGAACAATAGAGAACGATTGGTAGAATGATAGAACGACAAATTAAAAGTGATGGATGGATGGATAGATGGAAGGATGGAAAGAATAGAACAGTAGACAGAATGACAGACAGAACAACAGATAGACAGAACAACGATAAAACAATAGATAGAACCAACAAATGATGGATGGATGGATGGATGGATGGATGGATGGACGGATGAACAGAACAGAACAGTAGACAGAATGGAAGACAGAATGACAATAAAACAATAGACAGAACCAACAAAAGAGAGATGGAACGATGGATGGATGGATGGATGGAATGACAGACAGACAGACAGACAGACATATTGACAGACAAAACTAAAAATTGAATGATAGAATGATGGATGGATGAATAGACAGACAAAACCAAAAAATAGATAGAATGATGGAACGATGGATGAAGACAGATAGAACGATAGATATATAGATATATAGATAGATAGATAGATAGATAGATAGATAGACAAAACAACAGAAAGAACAATATAGAAATAGAATTATAGGCAGAATAATGAATGGATGGACGGATGGAATGACAGACAGACAGACACATACTGACAGACAAAACCAAAAATTGAATGATAGGATGATGGATGGATAGATTGGTAGACAGAACAACAGACAGACAGACAGAATAACAGAATGATACAATGACTGATAGAATGATTGACAGAATGAACAATAGACAAACGGAAGGATAGAAAGTTACACAAAAGGACAGATAGATAAATAGTTAGATAGATAGATTTCAGTTATGTATAGATAGCGCTAGAGAACAGGAAGTGTCACATTGCCACAGGTCTGACTCACTTTCTGATGGCTGACAGACGCACATGCTGTATTATGACCATATGACAGACAGACAGAGATGGGCTTTTATAAGAGGGTCAAGCATGGATCTTGCATACAATGAAAAATAACCAGGTTTTGACCGTGAAAGTGTCTTTACAACTTTACACATCTTCTGCACAACTTCCATACAACTAATGAAGTCACATGGTGCTTTGGTGCGAAAACCAAAGCATCATATGACTTCGCCAAACTTTACACCAAACTTTAGAGCATACTGACTGATAAACCTCCACAGCTCTCCAGAGCATTGAGCAAAATGCCATTAATGTAAACCTGGCACAACTATAAGCATAAATTTAAATATTTACATTCATGCATTTGGCAGATGCTTTTATCCAAAGCAATTTGCATTGCATTCTAGGTATATGTTTTATCAGTTCATGCATTCCTTAAGAATCAAACCCATGACCTTGGCGTTGCTAGCGCCATGCTCTACCATTTGATCCAGAGAAATATGTACATGTTTAAATGAAATCTGAAAGATTATAACTGAATAACCACTTAAATTTGAGCTTGTTCCTCACACAAAGCTATGACACGACTTGGCGTACAGCAAAAGAGTCCTGTCGACTACTTTCATGGTGCTTATCTTTGGATCTTGACAGTCCCTGCTCTCAAAAAAAGAAGTATGAACATAGGTCATGCATACAGCACGCATCACACACAGCGTAAGATCAAACTGCATAAAGCGCAATAAAATCGTAAGGCTAATTAAGCTCAAACTGTTCGAACACACACGATTCTATATACAGATTTCCTCCATAAGTGTTAAAGTGTATAATTATGCCCTCTGTGCGCTCTGACGTACCTTTGCTCTCAGCAGGCCCATCGCACCAGGAAAACGGCACACTCACACTTACTCACCCACCCACTATCAGCACAATTTACAGCAAAACACACACTGAAGTCAAAAGCGCTGCATATGCAACTACTGCAGTTCACAGTCCTGCTAATGCACACCAGCACAACTGCAACACTTTCCCAAAAGTCATCTTTCAAGCATCCCAGGAGTCACATGCACGCAATAGTTACTATCATATCTTATCGGATGCACTATCCAACTGGGAATTACCTGATTGTCCAGCCTGAGCTTCCTCATTCCAGCACAGAAGAGCGGCTTCGCTCCAGAGACGTGGTCAGCAGGGCAGAAACAGGGTCCAGAAAGACACAACCAAAGCAAACAGTCAAAAAACGCGAATAAGCGTGTTTTCCCGCGCACATCCAGGCGTTGCGTCCACGCAGGATCACCTCCAGCACTGAAACAATCTCTCTTCTGATCTCTCCCGCTGTCATGCACTCAAACACTCCTCCCTCCAGCCTCGCTCTCCACACACACATACACACACACGGCCTCTCGGATGCTAAGGGCTGATCAAACTGGCTCCCATCTGAGGCTTGGGTTTCATCCGGATCTTCTGTGGCTTTGTGGGAAGAAGTCATCTGTTATGCTTGGAAATCAGTGATGCCCACAGAGGAAAACATAAATGTTTCACATGTATAATGCAAGACATCCATGCATGTTTGTGTTTGAGTGTGTGTGCATGTAGAAAAATATCTTTGCGTCACTCACACACACACACACACACACACTCTTAAACAGAAGTGGGTCATGGATGGAAAAATGAAAAGAGAAATTAGCCTGCCTGCGTGTGTTCATGCGACATGCTGAGGGGAATTAGAGAAATCATCACCTGTCCTCATCACGCTGAGGTTAATCGCCGTCTCTCGCATGCAAGGTTTGTACGAGGACACCGAGAACAAACACTCAAGATACACCAACAAGACACAAAGCAGTAAGAGAGAATGACTGGCCTTCGTCAGAAAAAGACAGAACAGATGAAGATAGAAAATCAGGACAGAACCTACAGTACATCGCCTGCTTTACAAGAGACTGTGGTTTAAAACCAGGCCTGTTTGGGACTCTTCGTTATTACCCTAGTGAAAAATAAATATACTAAATGTAATGTGAAATATGTGAATGCTAAGTATACTACAAATACATTTACATATTATGTACTTCATAAAAATACCCTGCAATTGTACTTTTAGTGTACTAAACTGGTATATTTAAAGTCTGCTAAATTGGAACAATTAATTTTGTACTTTATGCACATTAATTGTGCGAAAGTAGTGCTGAATTCCAACTAAAGATATACTTGAGTGTATTTATTGTGCTAAAGTGGAACTATTGCAAGTATACTTTATGTACACTTATAATATTTAGCATTTAAAGCAAATATTATTTAATATTTAAGACTAATTTTATTTATATTATTCAATAGTGGCATTAAAACATATTTTAGGCTTAATATTAAGAAATGTGCATTGTGCAAAAGTAGTACTCCAAATAAAGTTTAATTACAATTTTATTTCAGTAAATATGTTAATAGACTTCACCTATAGTTAGTATAAAATAAATGCATTTTAAATCTATTACTTTTTTACTAGGGTAGTGTTGTTTGATTAGTTAAGCATCACTTTTACTAGTGCTCATGCTCACAGTGAAGTGAGGAAACCTCTAAAACTACTAACTAAGTATTAAAGTTGCAAAGTTAATGCTCCATAACTGTGTTACTGTAGTATCTGTACCACAGTACTGTAGTACATTTTTTATTTTAAGTTTAAGTTTTGTTAGGTGCATTTTTATTTTAGGTCTTTTTATAGTTTTTTTTTTTTTTTTTTTTTAGTTTATGGCTTATAAAGCAATTAATTTGTCTCTGTTCATCACATTTTTTCATCTCTACTATTTGTATAATAATTGCTTGCTAACTGAGGCAGTTCAGTTGTTTTTTTGTCATTGTTGTTTACTTTTTTTTTCTTTCTGTGTTTGTTAAAAAACATAAATAAACCATAAATAAAAAAAAAAAATATATATATATATATATTAAAATGTTTTTAAAAATATATACCTTTATATATTATTAATTATTTTTTATTTCAGTTTTAGAAATGTTAGCACTGTAACTTATAGTAAACTTATTTAGTTTTTTAAGCGCAAGTTTTTGAGTTATTTGTTTATTCTAGATTTAGTTAAATTACCAAAAATTATCATCAAAAACCACATGAAATAATGTAAATGAACACTTGTTTTTACACAACAATTAAACACAACAATTAATCTATTTATCTATCATTCTTTCTGTCTATCATCTATCTGTCATTCTATCATTCTTTCCATCTGTATCTTTTGCATTAGGGATGTAACGATTACCGGTTTGACGATAAATCAAGATAAAATTCCGCACGGTTAGTATTACCGTTTCATGTTTTAATTATCATTAAAACCGTGTTTGATTACCGCGATTTGAACAACTAATGATAAATAAATACTGTACAGCATAAAGCACAGTTTTCAGTAACAGTCTCATTTGCGCAGGGCACGCAGAGTAGTTTTGTTTTGTGTGAAAAGACGGCAGATGTGATAAAGAGTGATAAGGACATAGGCGCCAATCCCCACGAAAATAATCGAGCACCAACGGAAAAACACGAGATAGTCTCCGTTCATTTTAAGCAATAAGAAATGCATTGCAGCTTTTACGACTTTATTCTCGTTTTCATATTAAATTTAAAGCCATTTTTGGCGTTATTTTAATGGTAAATGCCATTATTGTATGACAGGGTGCCAGCACAAATCCTCTCGGCTTGCAGCGGCCTTCCTCTCCCATATGATTAGATATTACATATGCGCCCTCAAACATTGTCCTGTATACGCGCAAATAAGTGCTTATTGTAAACAGGAATTCATTCAATTTTATTTAGTGAAGCGCAACAATCATAGAAAGAATGTGCGTATTATTTGGTAATGTATTTGCAATTGGGGGTTGGACACCCACCGGTAGAAACATAAATCGGGAATTATAATGAATGCTCGAATGAATTAATTATATGAATCTACCTCTAAGGTTCGGACTTTCTTCAGAAAAGATTCGATGGCATTTTGTTATCATCTTCGCTCCATGTAATATCTAAAGCAGTGTTCTTAATCGCAATGCTGCTTTATCCACGGAATTCACGGGAGATTTATTTAGCTTTTCCATAAGCGCCATCTAGTGTCATACACTGTATTAACGGAGACTTACATTTACATTCAGCTTGTCTGCAGTTTTTGTCTGGCCAAAAAACGGACCGAATTTGCGTGCCCTGCTGTAGCCAAAATTTTGACCGGTTGATGAAAAACAAGCTTAATTCAGACCATTTATCTAGATTATTTATGGAACAGATAGGATGCATATAATAATTTATTAAATCAATTATCGTTTTGACTTAACCCTTTTCTTTATTTAAAGGCTGAAACATGAATTTTTTTCTTTTTTTATGAAACCTTTTCCACAGCTTTATTTAAAAATTTACATTAGATATCTGAGCATGCCATTAGTTAAACCGTTGTCAGTCATGTTGTCATTTAAATGAATGATTATGCAAACAACAATCATTTTATTTGTTGTTTGTTAATTTTAAATATAAAACTTGGTGACGTGATTTATGTGTCAGTACTTTTTGAACATTTCCAGTACACTTTAACAACACCGTGATAATACTGATAACCGTGATCATTTTGGTCACTATAATTGTGATAAGAAATTTTCATACCGTTACATCCCTATTTTGTATCTATCTATGCATGCATATATACAGTCCGTATATCATTCTGTCTGTCTGTATATCTATCTGGACATGTATAGTTTTGGTGAACTGAGGCAGTGGTGTTGTGGTGAGAACTAGTGAGTTGTTGGTTCTAGGGAGTCTCGGTGTGGGTTTTCTCAGTATTTCTCTATTTTCCGGCGTCTGTAAGTAGGTCTGCCAGTGTCGGAGTCACATACGAACAGTCCTGCTGCCTAATTACTAATACATGTCTTTCTTCACTTCAAAACAGCACTAAATGTGGCCTGCATGTAGCCAGCATAAGGCCATGTGCTGCTCCTCACCGCTGTCCCGTATTTTGACCTTTTAAAACGGACACAAGTCCCATCCGGTCCTCTCACTATAACATCAAAGCTCAGTGCCTTAAATTTGAGCCACAATGAAATTGACACCTCGGCTCCTCTACTAGTTGATGCATCTCACAAATCTATGTGTTTTCAAACTAATAACATGAATTTGATGTATAACACTTGTATTCTTATAGACATGCTATTTTGTGCTAGCAAAACAGTAACATCTTGTGTATAAATTAATCACATTACCCATAAGGATGCATAACTAATTTATTCAAGTACTTCTCAAAGCTGGATTGCACTTAGTCATCCTGTTAATAAACTAGATTTTTACATTCATGAAGAAAATGTGAGAGGTTTCTCACAAAACTCACTGCGACTTGATGCTGAGGTGGTCAGAGTGTTGCTATGCAGTTGCTAGGTGGTTGCTTACAGATCCAAGTCAGTTATTCAGGCCCATGGTTATGGATCAGGCTTCAATGTAAATCTGTGGGATTTCATGCAAGTTAACTGGCCAAGAAGACACACATTCATTTTTCTAACTCTAACTATGGTTAAAGCAGTAATAAAAGTGATACTTGATCTAGTTAACACCACTAATTAAGACTACTGGTCAGTAAAAACACAACCCCTACTTGCAGCTTTCTCGTTCTATTCTTAAGCATTTTAAAGAGGCTTGGAGTGTTTTAACATTAAAACAAAACTACTGGAATAACCCATACTCTTAAGAGACGAATGCAAATGACCTCAAAAATTGCGACATGGCTAAAGCCACATCACTGATCCTCAGTCTGTTATTTACTATATTACTCATTAATAAGATATGAGTCATTCATGGTATTTGTGTCCGAGGCTGATAAGCTGTAAAAAGCAGCATTACAAAAAGTTTTTTGTTTTGGAATGAGACATATTTTATTTTATTATTTTTTTTTTTTTTTTTTACCAGGAACATGCACAACTCAGCAAAAACCAGGATATGCGTCATGTCACCGCTACTGTACCGCAGACAATGAAATGGCTCAGTCTTTCTTTCCCAACATAACTATTTTACGGCACAGACAGCGCTGTTTTAGTTTTGGTTTACTGCATGTAGATTTCAACACTGACCTGAGGGTTTCATTTGGCATGAATGTGATATTCTGCCCCACTCCATAATGATAATCAATTTAGCAACTATGTAGCATCAATACTATATATAATGCATTACAAAGGTATTCATAATTCTTTAAACAGCTCAGTTATTTACTAAAATTAACCCTTTTAATTGATTACAATGTAAGCATAATGTCTTACTTTTTTAATTAGATGTTACTTAAATATATAAGAATAAAACTGCCTGCTAAATGAATAAACATAAATGTAAAGATGAATATTAAAACTGTTGAGTATAATAGGGCATTGTGAAACAATTATAGTACAACGTATTATGCAAGTTTCATAGAAAGTGCTGCTATAAATGTACAGTATGTGGCCAAAATGACTTATAGATGTAAGCACATTTCTTCAGGCCCTTTCAAAAGCAAAAGTATAATCCGTTTATTTCTGAACAGCTACTTTAATTTCAGGTGTAAAAGTTCCTACACACATCCAAGAAACAATGAGTTTGCATACCCATGCCAAATTCATACATGCATTTGTTTACCACAAAATCTATTTAATCTAAAACAAAAAAGAATTAAAGTGCTGATTAGTAAGCATCCTTCTGTTCATAAATAACACAAATACTGGGTATTCTGGGAAATGCACAGGAAGGTAACACACACACACACACACGCACACAGTAATGCAAGTTCCCCTTGCACAAAAAGAACAAAAAACTAGAAACGAATCTTGAACAAACTGAAAACTTCCAACGTTTTAAGAAGATAAAGAATAGAATAGAATGAGAATAGAATGAGATCTAGAAGATTGACTGTGATCAGTCAAAGACACTGAACCTGCAGCAGCAGATGTGACATGAGGGATAGTATATTCATTCACTGTCACTAAAGTAATGCATGTGACTTTGCAGGGGTGAAAACACTGGGGCACATTTACATTTTGTGTACCTTTAACACATTTGTTTGACAATCTTGTTTGACATTTACTGAGGGTGACCTGTGGTGCATTTTCTTGAACGTACTCACTTCTAATGTCGGTTTGAGATCTGTTAAGATGTCAAATGGCATCTTTGCTCTCCAGTGGATGCCACTGACCTGTGGGAGCTCCTGTCAGAAAGGACCAAATGCAAAATCATTAATCACAGTAAAATCAAAACCAAGGCTACATACTCTATGAGGGCCCAAATGCAGCTGAATGACTCTCTGAGTGTTCATTTTACAACACTCATCTGCTTTTATCCACTACTGCACATTAAGGAAACACAAAAATTTGCTGAGCTTCAGCACGTCGCACTAAAAAAAAAACAGCGCTCACTGAAAATGAGTGTGGTTAAGTGTGGTTCGTTTTCTTCTTTCCTTTGACGCTTTCATAGGAAAGTACAATTGCTTTGCCAAAACTGACAATACATAAAACTTAACAGTTACCAAGCATTTCAGTTTATTAGACCATTTTTCATTAATTAAAAAACAGAATTTACACACATAACAAACCCAGTGTAATATTAGGTCAGCACACAGATATTTCTGCCCTAAACTCCATTAAAATCAGTATGTTTGTTAATTCATGCATAATTATACGTGCAGTTTTAATAAAAACATAAATTGAGAGATTACATGAAATAATTGTACTTTTGTCAAATCAATTTGTCACACTGCATTGAGCATTTAACATGAATAATAAGGCAAGAAAAAAGTTCTAAAAATGCTAAATTAAAGAAACAAATCAAAAAAAGCACATAAATTATAGATTTATATCATTTTTAACCTGCATTCTTGATCATTATAAAAACAATATTCTATTATATCCTATCTATGGGCATTAACAATTGTTTTTAATGCACAAAAATAAATGCACGCTCTAAAATGATAACTTAGAGCCTTAACTTACAAACTTTATTATTGAAAAAAGTTCTAATGAGAAAAAACGTATTTATATTAATAAACAGTACAATAAATAAAATAAGTGTCTTTCGTTCATGTTTATTTTGGGTTTGCGCCTCTGTTCTTGTTCACTGACCATCTACATGACCACGACTTCACACGTTCTGTAAATAGCAAAGTCTGATAACAACCAAATCGCAAATGGAAAGCAGTGCTGCATGCTTGAACACAAACACACAGCTGAAATGAGCTGTTAAAAACACACTGCTGACTCAGTGTGACTGAGGGGTGCGGCAACCGCTGCTCAATGTGCCATAAGTGAAAAAAAAACACCCTGTCAGATTGAACAAAAATATATTAAACAGGCACGTACACATACTCAGCTAAGCTTAAATGCAATAAGGCTGATAAGCCACTTAATCGCCACTTCCCCAAATTTTCTGCATGTAGTTCATCTTTCTGTCCATCAGACGGTCACAGTTCCCTTTCTGACGGACAGTGCAGATCGGATCGGCTGATGGACATGAGGTCTCTACTGATACTTTCAGGTAAAAACAAAAGGGTTCAGCATCATCTTATTGTTAGATTCTGTGTAATCAATGTTTTGGCATTTTGACAACTTTTGCTCTTTGCTACATTAAAGCTGGAGTTTACTTCAAGCCAGTTTAAAGGTTTCACTCAACTCAAGAGGCAAATTACTTAGGTTTTGTTTGTTTGTTTAATAAATTGACAATAAATGGTGATAAGTGATTCAATTTCAGAGCAAACATCACAAGAAATATTAATCATATTATTTTTGGTTATGAACTAATATGACAATGCTGTTACACAGATTTGCATTATAGTGCTAGAAACAATTTTGGATATGCAAAGATGTTTTTAGATGCATGCATAAACCACTTTCAAACAGTTGTGGTAACATTTTGCATAATATACAAAATTTCATGATGCATAAGATCAAAATATAGATGATGACAGATCAAAATATTATTTTCAAATATTACAAATATATATTATATAGTACAGTTGAAGTCAAAAGTTTACATACACCTTGCAGAATCTGCTAAATGTATGTTTTTTTTTTTATTTATTTAGTACTGACCTGAAAAAGATATTTCACATTAAAAGTTTTCATATAGTCCACAACAGAATATAATAGTGGAGCTTATAAAAATGACTTGTACAAAAGTTTACATAAATATGATTCTTAATACTGCGTTTGCCCTGAACAGTTAAAATGCCTGCTGTTCTTTAGAAAAATCCTTCAGATCCCACAAATTCTTTGGTTTTTCAGCATTTTTGTATATTTGAACCCTTTCCAACAATGACTGTATGGTTTTGAGATCTATCTTTTCACACTGAGGACTTTTACAGAAGATTACAGAATTACTATTATAGAAGATTCAAATGCTCACTGATGCTCCAGAAGGAAATACAATGCATTAAAGAGCCGGGAGCTGAAAACTTTTTTAATTTGAAGATCAGGGTAAATTTAACTTATTTGTCTTCTGGGAAACATGCAAGTATCTTTTGTAGCTTCTGAAGAGCAGTACTAAATGAAAAAAAAAAAAAAAAAAAAAAAGATATTTAGGCAAAATAAGAAAAATGTACACATCTTCATTCTGTGAAAAAAGTTTTCACCCCCGGCTCTTAATTCATCATTCCTTCTGGAGCATCAGTGAGTGTTTGAACCTTTAGTACTAGTTGCATATGAGTCTCTTAGCGGCGCTCAGTCCGAAAAAATGGATCTTAAAAGCATGCAGCCATTGTTGGAAAGGGTTAAAATACATAAAAATGCTAAAAAACCAAAGATTTTGTGGGCCTGAAGGATTTGGGGGCTCATGAACAACTATCACTATACAAAAAACAGCTGTTTTCACAGAATCAAGCGTATGTAAACTTTTGAACAGGGTCATTTTTACACATTTAAATATTATTTTCTCTTGTGGACTATGTCTATTATGTGAAATATCTTATTCAGATCAGTAGTACCAAATAAAAAACATGCATTTTGTATGATTCCTCTTATTTTGGTCAAATAAATAACATTTTGCAGATTCCGCAAAGCGTATGTAAACTTTTGACTTCTGCTGTATATAATAGGGGTGTGACAAGACACGAGACTGGGTTCACGAGAACGAGATGAGACAAGATTTTTAAACTTTTCTTAAGAAATCCTCAATGATGAAATATATAGGGAAAATAGTCTTCTATTCAACTGAAAAAAAGACAAAATGCAAAAAAATTGCGGTGCATTTTGAACTTCATGAAATTAAACTTCCATTTTAATGAATTATATGCAGTAATAAAAAACATTTAAACAAGAGCTTCACGATTCTGGATAAATTGAGAATCCCAGTTGTTTTTAATAAATTGGAGACCATGATTCTCTCACGATTCTGGAGAAAAAAGATAAACTAAACAAAATAACAATTTACTAGTGGCTCTGACAAAATGTTCATTGCTTAAGTCTTTTAAAAATTTCATTTAAACAAAATTTAAAACAACAAAACAAAACAAAAAAATATTCAATGAAGGAGTCAGTGTCTCACTTCATTAGGACTTGTTTGACCATTGAAATCTCCTGAATGAATGATTCAAAGACATACTTTTTTTAAACGGGCAGTTGTCCCCACCTGCTGGCGGAAGAGGATAAGCGTTACAATACATACACGTGTTAAAAATACTTTCGTTTTGATCGCTACTGTAGACAATACGTGTTTATACCCAAACTATAAACTTGTATCCCAGCACTTCTATTATTTAAATGTCTGTAACACAGAAATAATTATTATAATGTGGTTGAAAAGACTGTTTGTGTTGCTGTTTCTGCGTTCACATTTACCCCGACCCTCTGATTCATTAACATGGGCAGCGACAAAATGTGCTTCTCAAGCTCCACTGACATTCGCGATGTGAAACAGTCGTATTAGACATAGCTAGATCGTTGTCATTCAGGAATAAGATCGCGTCGGTGTTTGAATCGAGATCTCAATATTTTAAGGATTAACCTTGCAGCTCTAATGTAAACACTGCAAAATGTTTTGCGAGGATATCGTCATGATATAGGATATCGTCTCAGGAGACACATCGGATCTCGTCACATCCCTAGTATATAATATATACTTTGCCTCAAAGAAAGCAAAATCTGTCATTAATTTTGTTTATTTAATTTTTTAATTCTAAAACTCAGTTTATTTTCAGGTTTAAATAAAAAAAATGAATACATATATAAATACACGTGTCATTACAGACCCAAAACTGATTGGGTGTGGCCATCTTGTTTGCAGCTGAAAATCAAAATAAAAGCTGTAGACTCTTAGTCCAGAAATAATCTTATTTTAAATAAATATTTATCCTTTCATGTCACAGTGTTGTTGGCTCTCATAAAGGAATACGAGGGACAGAAACCCACAGGTAAACACACACAGTTCATTGCACACACATATAAAGTACCTCACAAAGGGTCATTTATAATGAGCTTCCAGAGAAGTTTCTGTCATGGTTTCTCAAGAAGGTCAGAGTGAACGCCGCAGGGTGTGTCCGCTGAAGACTGAACAGCCCGGCTCCTACAAAATAATCAACAAGCATCAGACAAGATGAACTTAGAATTACAGATCGTTCTACAGAAACCAGCAGCTTGAGTTTATTTTCAGCAAAATTTCTGATCACTTGTGGCACATTTCACATCAATTAGACAGTCAAACACTATGCTGAACTCGACAGCAAAACCACAGCCCTTACACAGAAGACAGAAGGCACAGCCAAAAAAAAAAAAAAAAAAAAACAGTTCATTTAATTCACATTTGAATCAGAGAAAAGACAAAATTCTGACTTTTTAAATAAATAAATGCATAATTATTAATGCATATAAATGCATTTAATGCATAAACACACATAAATAATTGAACTAAAAAAAGCAACCAGGAACCAAACTTCTCAATTACGCCTATTATCTTTTGGTAGAACAGGCAGCACTTAATCACTGTAATTTTCAATTATTGCCAATCATTCATATTTCATAATAGTAATTAGACAACTTGCCATTATAGTAGATTTGTCTCTCATATGTGTGTTTTCTTTCTCTCAGTGACTCTCCTGCCAAAGTTCCAACAGGTGTATGTTGGAGATGACGTCACTCTGATCTGTAACTACAAAAAGGAGATTAAACCAACAAAATGGTTTATTAATGGATCACGCCAATCACATCAGAATTATTCAATGCTTCTTATCGCAGTGACACCAAAAAACAATGGGGAGTATGAATGTGAGCAGGGCGGACCAAAGAGTGACCCGTGGAACCTCGCTGTACTGGGTATGAACAACATCCTAAACTTTCATGAACATCTGTTCCTCAGCTGTTTCTCATAATCTCTCTCTCTTTCAGAGCTCGAGCCTCACGCTCAGCTCTCTCCATCTATAGGAGGTGCTGTGATGACCAAAGGAGAAGGGAGAAACCTGGTGCTGCAGGTGGACAATGATCTGAAGGACTGGGCTTGTTTTGCATTGAGGGGAGAGAGCGGCTTCGCTCTAGGAGTCGATGTTGATGAGAAGGCGAATAGAGCTGTTATATTTGCAGAATTAAAGGAGGCAGAAAGAGCCACTTTCTGGTGCAAGAAAAAGAAAACAGAACTCCGAAGCAATGCAGTGACACTGAAAATGACAGGTGACTCCTTACTCCACTTCCTGTTGTATTTCAAATTATCTGTTTGTAGTTAAAGGTATTATAGTTTATCCAGAAATACAAATTCATGTTGTTCCAAACCTAGATGACAAAGAGTTATTATAAAGACTGTTTTGACTGTTTGTGTTCAAGCAATAAAAGACAATGTGGTCCAAAACAAAACCGGATCACACTGACTTTAACTTTATGAAGCCTTCATGAAATTGCAGTCCACTTCTCTATCCGCTATTCAGTCTACTGTCTTTTCCAGAAAACTCTTTGACCAACTTTCTGTAACTTTCCTGCATTGTGTCATCAATATGTTGGTCCATTTTCCCATGAGAAAAAAGTATCACTTTTAAAATACTTTAATTCAGCTAAAAGTTTAGATTGTTTCTTTCAGTAGCATGTGCAGTCAGACCTGTGTTTGGTCTCTGTTTCTCAGAGCTCATGGTGATGTTGGTTCCTCCGGCCAATCCTGCACTGGAGGGGGAGGACGTGGATCTCAGGTGTGTAGTCTGGGGTGGACCGAAACTGGAAAGTGCCATCTTCTATAAGGATACAAAAGTCCTCAAGAGCTCAACTGAAGGCAAATACATCATACACAGTGCCACACAAAACGACAACGGCAAGTACAGCTGCCACGCCACCTACAAGTTCAGCCACATCAGTGCAGAAGCTGCTTGGAAGAAAGGAGAATCTGATGCCCAGGAGTTAAAAGTTATAGGTAAACACAATAATACCTGCATTACATCACCCTTTTATTTATATAAAACCACTACTGCATGTACCAACAAATAAAGCTAACAGAAAGTATTTTTTGGAGATGGTACAATGGCGTCACAATAACACAATAAGGTAAGCAGTATAAATGCACAAATATATGATGATTTATTCTAGCACTACATATGTATGCACACATAAGTCTACACATAAATTTGCAGTACAAACTGAGATAATATATACATTTACAAACATTAACAAGTATACCTATTAATAATATATTATAATGGGTATACAAATTTGTGTAATGCTAATATATATAGCCACACGTGTACATTTGAGGTTTGAGGTTTATTTTACCAAGATAAGAGGGATCATACAACATGCATGTTAATTTATATTTAGTACTGACCTGAATAAGATATTTCACATAAAAGACATTTACATATAGTCCACAAGACAAAATAATATTTATAAAAATGACCGGTTCTAAAGTTTACATCCCCTTGATTCTTAATACTGTGTTGTTACCTGAATGATCCACAGCTGTGTTTTTTTGTTTAGTGATAGTTGTTCATGAGTCCCTTGTTTGTCCTGAACAATTAAACTGGCTGCTGTTCTTCACAAAAATCCTTCAGGTCCCACAAATTCTTTGGTTTTTTAGAATTTTTGTGTATTTGAACCCTTTCCAACAATGACTGTATGATTTTGAGATCCATCTTTTCACACTGAGGACACCCATATGCAACTATTACAGAAGGTTTAAACACTCACTGATGCTCCAGAAGGAAAAAATTATGCATTAAGAGCTGGGGGTGAAAACTTTTGTATTTGAAAATCAGGGTAAATTTAACCTATTTTGTCTTATGGGAAACATGTAACTAGTAACATGTAAACATGTAAACTTTTGAACCAGGTCATTTTTATAAATGCAACTATTACTTTCTCTCTATGGACTATATGTAAACATCTTTTATGTGAAATATCTTATTCAAGTCAGTACTAAATAAAAAATAACATGCATTTTGTATGATCCCTCGTATTTTGGTAAAATAATTAACATTTTGCAAATTCTGCAAGGTGTATGCAAACTTTTGACCTTAGCTGTATATAGGGATGTAACGGTATGAAAATTTCTGATCACGATTTTAGTGACCAAAACGATCACGGTTATCAGTATTATCACGGTATAGTTAAAATGTACTGAAAAAGTTCAAAATATACTGACACATAAATCACTTCACCCAGTTTTATATTTAAAATCAACAAATAAAATGACTTTTGATTTGCATAATCACTAAAACAACAACAGTAGCCTACCAATGATGTCTTGATTTTAAATGACAGCATGACTGACAACAGTTTAACTACAACAGTTTAACTAATAGCACGTTCAAATATCGAAATATTGAATGTAACTTCTCAAATAAAGCTGTGAAAAAGTTTCATAAAAAGATAAACCTCACATTTCAGCCTTTAAATAAAGAAAAGGGTTAAGTCAAAATGATAATTGATTTAATAAATTATTATATGTATTTTATCTGTTCCATAAATAATCTAGATAACTGGTCTGACTTGTTTAAATGTGTAGAATCCACTTAAGCTTGTTTTTCCATTAACCGGTCAGAATTTATGCTGTAGCAGGGCATGCAAATTCTGTCTGGTTTTTTTTGACCAGACAACAACTGTACACAAGCTGAATGTAAATGTAAGTCTCTATAAATCCACTGTATGACACTAGATGGCGCTTATGGAAAAGCTGAATTACAGCTGTTTCCGTGAACTCCATGGATAAAGCAGCATTGCGTCATGAACACTACTTTAGATATTACATGGAGCGAAAGTGAAAACAAAATGCCATCGAATCTTTTCTGAAGACAGCCAGAACCTTAAGAGGTACATTCATATAATTCATTCATTCATATATTCATTATAATTCCAGATTTATGTTTCTGCCGGTGGGTGCCCAACCCTCAAGTGAAACGTATTTACTGCAAATACATTAGTTGCACTTCACTAAATAAAATGATTTAATAAATACCTGTTTACAATAAGCACTTATTCGCGCACACAGAGGACAATGTTTGAGCGCGCACACTTAATATCTGAGGGAGCGCAAAGCCATGATCGCTATACTCTATATGGGAGAGGAAGCCAGCTGCAAGCCGAGAGGATTTCTGCTGCCACCCTCTCATACATTAATGCACTCTTTGACATTTACCATTAAAATAACACTAAAAACAGCTTCAAATAAACTATGAAAAACGAGAATAAAGTCGTACAAGTTGCAATGCATTTCTTATTGCTGAAAATGAACGGAGACTATCTCATGTTTTTCCGTGGGTGCTCGATTATTTCGAGGGGGGGTTGGGGGGAGGGGGCACCCCTGTAGTAGGAAATACTGGCACTATGTAAATGCCATTGTATATGAATGCTTTATTCATTCGAAATCCTCAGTGCACCACAGTACAGTTTGCAAGTCATATTTCTGTATTTTACAGGTGGGTCTCCTGCTGCAGTGATTTCAGAGTCTGATAAGACTCTAACATGTTCCTGCCCTCACTGTCCTCCTGAATGCCAACTTGAAACTCACACCCCTTACCTCTGGTATCACACACCCCTTAATGACCCATATGAACGCAGAACAATATCTGAAAACATCAGATTTATTACTGTAGATGAAGAAGGACTGTACAGGTGTCGGGTGAACTGCGGGAAAGGCTTCTCTCGTTTCAGCAATGTCCACAGCTACAAAGGTACTCCTACACACACATACATGCTCTTTAGACTTCATGTCTGACCGTGTTAATCAATAGCAGAAATGCTTCTCAAAGTGTAAGTGACACTTAAAAGTTTCATGCCAAAACACAAGCACGCAAAGATCTATGAGCTCTTTCATTTTTCGTGCACATTTATGTTGAGAGTAGCAATGTGCACTAGTGTGCAAACTGCACTAGTCACTTTCAATTCCCACTTGACGATTGTGCAAGCACACTACTTCTCATTTTTATTTTTAGAATTGAATTTGCCTCCTCTCTTTTTCTAGAATCAGGATCTGTAGACGTGATGCCCATCTTGGTGGCAGCGATTCTGATCATTCTCGGGGTGTTGATCGTCGTGGTGATCGCACTGAAGCGCAGGCGTGGAGGAAGCAGCGTCCAGGCGACCAAACGGGATAAAGACAAGACGACAGGTGGAGACTATGAGCAAATCCAACTCAAGGACAAGGATACAGCGGTTTACCACACACTGGGCGAGAGCACGGGCAAGGACCAGGCCGAGGGGGGTTACGAACCCCTAAAACAGGGGAAGGAGGAGGGGGTGTACCACACACTTGGACCTGAAGAGGGTCAGGGTCAGGATCAGGGCCAGGGTCAGGGTGAAGGTGGGTATGAGGCTCTCAAGGGCGTCAAAGCCGAGGTGTACCAGACACTGAGTTCAGACGGCTCTGGAAAGGGGCAGGGTCAGGGTCAGGTTGAAGGTGGGTACGAGGCTCTCAAGAGCGTCAAAGTTGAGGTGTACCAGACACTGAGTTCAGACGGCTCGAAAAAACCAGAAGGAGAAGCAGAGGGAGGATATGAGCAACTTCCTCAGAAAGATAAAGATTATGAGACCGTGACAGTGGAGGACAACCCATACGAAGAAGTGAAGAAACAGACGAGCAAAGAGAAAGAATGAGGGAATCTGGGAAAGAATGAGCACCACAATAGTCAAATGGCTGTTTAGTCACTGAGGGCAATGCACATCAATATATTAAAGGAATACTCAGCACTCCACCCGAATCAGTGTCATATAAATAGATAGATATAGATAAATTGCTGTTTCTTCAGATAAACACAAACGAAGATTTTTAGAAAAATAATCAATCTGTGAGTTCATGTCATGCAAGAGTAATTTACCTGCAAAGTTGACATCTCAAAAACCACATAAAGCGAACACGACTGTTATCCACACGACCTCAGTTGATGAATAAATGTCTTTTGAAGCAAAACGACAGGTGTGTGTAAGAAAAATACGGATATTTCACACTTTTAAAGTATTTTTTACCTGTAAACCATCACTTCTTTCCAACCGTCACACCCGGGTTCATGAGTTCAAGTAATTTTAGCGCGCATCCGAACTCGCGCGAGAATTGCCGTTAATGCACAGAGGACCGTCACTTCTCGCGCGATTTGCTTCGTTTGTATATCACGTAATTCATATACATTTGGGACGGCATAAATGATGATAAATTCATTGTGGGGTAGAGTATTCCTTTAAAACAATTAAGTTTATGATAACATTGTGAAACAATGAATGTGAAAAAGATGCGTCACCTTTGGAATACGTGATGTTCCGGAGGGTGAACGTGGCCTACAATGATCTTTACTTTAACCTAAAACTACGTCAAAAATCCTCATCAAAAGTTTGTTTCAGGAGATTCAAGATAATTCACTGCAGCTCTCAATCAGATCCGACTCTGTTTTGATCAGAAACCCAAGTTATTGGTGAAAAAATAGACTAACACATTTCAACTTTAGTGATTCAAAGAAGTAATATAATAATCTCACAATATGAAAGCGTATAAGCAAATAAGCATATATACAGTTAAAACTAAAAAATAAAAAGGAAAGAAGATTACAGTTAACATATCCACAGCGATATCATACAAATTCATACACATTCATATTTCTGCATATAACAGGACAAGGAAGACAAAAAAGTTTTTGTGCTTTAAGGATTTAAAGCACAGAAATTCAAAGGCATCACATAAATAAACATCAAACATACTCATATACAGTAGTTTCACATTATTAAAATTACATTCACACACAATTACACATAATCAGTTAATGAGAATATCTGTGAATTTAGAGTTATTGATTGTACACATTATGCTATAGATTATGCTGTTGTTGTTTTTTTACAGTTAAGTAATCATATTTCTCAGCTAGAGTCACTCATGCACTCAATTGCACTGTAGTCTGTTTGTACCATTTTATAGTTTCATTTGCACTGGAGTCTATTTGCACTATTTTATTGTTTCATTGTGTTTATTTTCAGATCTTAATTTTAGTTCATGCACATTTTGTATGTTGTTTTTATGAAGCATTCTAAGAACTTAATGCATTTTTAGCTTTATTAATTGAGGATGTACATACAGTATATCAAATAGAGCACATCTGTAAAACTGGATTCAATATGCCACATAATTTTTTTCCTGCAATGCAACTGTACTTCAGTCTTTCTCCACTAAAAGGGCAGACTAGTGCCCATCATTAAACCCAATCACCATAAGTTCACCACAAGAGGTCACTGCAGGACTGATTGCTGGTTACGCACACTGGTTGTCATTTTAGTTGTTATACACGTTTTATTCCTGTTCCTCATAAAATCCTTGTGTAATTCTGAGTCTGTCATAATAAACTGTATATAACTCAAGCTTTGGTCTCTTGTATATGTTTTGTTAAGTATGTTTGAAATATACAGATGCTTTTGTAATTTCGAATTAAATTCGATTTGGTCCACTTTACCTGAAAAGACTTTAGTTTGGAGCGCCTGAAGTAAACTAAGGTAATAAAGAAAAGTGTCTGGTCTGTCTTATAATATAATACTCAGATTTTATCATTTCTTTGAAAACGACGATAGAGGACAGATCTTGCAGGTTAAATCTTTTGTAAACTATGAAAATTATATATATTTCTTGGATTTAACACTTTAGTGGACAAACTCTTTTTCACTGGACGCTTTCTTTAACCTGAGTGCTACGGGTTGGATTCATCTCGCAATTGATTACTCATAATAAAGGTATGAGAGCGGTCCTGTTTTGATTTTGCACGTTTTCATGACACAAATGACTATATTACTGTTGAAGCATAGAAGACTAGCATAAAGAGAAACCATTCGACTTTTTAAAACATGGGCTATAATTTGTCAATATTACCAACAGTTGTGGGAAGTCTATGTAGTAAAAGTTAACAACAGCAAGTTTTGCATGCAACGTTTCCTTGGTTTGACATTTTGTCAAATGCATAATAACATTAAGACATTTTTGAATGTAACTTAGGTGTCTAAAATTTCAATGCAGTTTTGTCAATAAAAGATCAGGGGAAGACAACATGGCACAAAAAAAGAAAACTTATCAACTTTAAATAAACATTTGCACATGATTTCTTTCCATCAGACGGTCATATTTCTCTTTCTGACGGACAGCGTGGTTCAGGTCAACTGATGGACATGAGATCTCTGCTGAGACTGTCAGGTAAAAACACTGTCTGTGTAAAGAGTCACATGTTCAATGACACTAATTTATTACATTCGAATACTGGCCTAGAAGTAGTGTAAAATTACATTTTTCAGAACTCTAAAACTGTGTTTAACTCTATGGTTAAAATGTGGGAAATTTCCCAGGTTTTCCGCGTGGTCTCAGACATACAACAGGTCTTTGTTTTGGTCTTGGTTTAAGCCAAGAAACTTATCATCATTTGATAAACTTGGGAATTTGTCGAAGAGCTTGAAACAAACGGACCATTTCCTGTTTCTGCATGAACTAAAGCTGTGGATTCTTAATCCAGTAATCAAATCCAGATGTTTTTATATGTTACAGTGTTGTTGGCTCTCATAAGGGGGAACAAGGGACAGAAACCAACAGGTAAATACATTTTAAATACAATTTACTACAACATGTAGATGTTAGCCTATAGATGTTTTGTGTCTGAAACAACGAAAGATGATCAAATCAGATCAAATCTATTGTGAGCACAGCGCTGAGTAAATTCAAGTGCAGATCTTTAATCATTTCTAAGATGTGTAGATCTAGTGTCACAAAGTCATCATCATACAACAAGCATGCAGATGTTTCTAGCATAGTCATGAAAAATATAAATTTTAATGCATATGAGCACATAAATGCATGCACAAATGTTTGCATGCACAAATTGTAATGCATGCATAAATTAATGCATATGAGCACATAAATGCATGCACAAATGTAGGCATGCATGAGTGCATAAATGAACAAAAAGTGAAACTTTTAAACATTCATTCCAAGAAGTAAACTTTCTTTTTTGTAAAGTAGACAGCACTATATAACTGTTCAGTTACTGCAAGTCAATCATATTTCATTACAGTAATCTAGTCAGACAACCTGCTGTTGGAGAAGATGCTTTCCTCATATGTCTGTTTTCTTTCTCTCAGTGACTCTCCTGCCGAAGTTCCAACAGGTGTATGTTGGAGATGACATCACTCTGATCTGTAACTTTAAAGGAGAGAGTAAACCAACAAAATGGTTTATTGATGGAACACACCAATCACATCAAAATTATTCAATGTTTCTTACCACAGTGACACCAAAAACAAAAAACAATGGGAAGTATCAATGTGATCAGAGCGGACAGATGAGTGACCCGTTCAATATCACTGTACTGGGTATGAACACCATCCTAAACATTCATAATCATCTTTTCCCCAGCTGTTTCTCATAATCTCTCTCTCTCAGAGCTGGAGCCTCACGCTCAGCTCTCTCCATCTATAGGAGGTGCTGTGATGACCAAAGGAGATGGAAGAAACCTTGTTCTGCAGGTGGACGATGATCTGTGGGTTATAAAATGTAGCATTCCATCACTTGCTCATCAGTGGATCCTCTGCAGTGAATGGGTGCCGTCAGAATGAGAGTCCAAACAGCTGATAAAAACATCATAATAATCCACAAGTAATGCACACCACTCCAGTCCATCAGTTAACATCTTGAGAAGCCAAAAGCTATGTGTGAGTCCATAATCCATAATAATGCTTACTCCAGTGAAAAAGCCATCTGATCGGAATCAGGTGAGAAATTTGCACAGATCAAACACGGTTTACAAGCAAAAACACTCCAAAACAGCGCTAAACAAATAGGTGGCTGGATTTTGATGTGAGACAACAAAAGATTTTCACTGGATGAAGCATTATTATGGATTATGGACTTTTTGCCAGAATTGATTGTTTGTATTGAATTGAAGTCAAAAACATCTTAACAATGGATTCTAACAAACACAGATGATGCTTCACAGGATGTTGAATTGATGGATTGGAGTGGTGTGGATTACTTGTGGATTATTGTGATGTTTTTATCAGCTGTTTAGACTCTCATTCTGACGGCACCCATTCACTTCAGAGGATCCACTGGTGAGCAAGTGATGCAATGCAAACTATACCTTTAAGAAACTGATCACAATCTTCAGTCTTCAATGTGAATGTGAATATGTGCATGAAGTTACAGTTACATACTGCACAAATTATTATGAGTTTATCTGTGAGGCTGAGGAGCTCTGACACCATTAAACAACATTAGTACTTTTACTAACTACTTCTTAGCTAGTGTCAGTCTCCTTCAGCTGTAAATGCATATGCACTGTAGTCTATTTGCACTGTTTTAACACTTCATGATGTTTATTTTCAGTTCTTAATTCTAGTAATGTTTTTATATGATGCTGTTTTGCATATTGTTTTTGTAAAGCACTTTAAGAACTTGTACTGAGCATAAAAAGCAATCTCTGTTTTTATCTTGTTCAACTGAGGATGTGTATCAAATAAAGCACAGCTGTATAACTGAATGCAACATGCAGTAATAAGCTTTTGTTTTAATACAGCTGTAGTTCAGTGTTTCTACACTAAAGGGCAAACTGGTGAATCATCAAACCCAGTTGTGGGTTGATCCACTTGCTTTCTTGATTTGAGGTTTCAGATTAAAGTGTAGAAATTACTTTTGATTTACTGTAATTTATGGATCACAGAAACAGATCCTAACTACACTACAATGCATTATCATCACAATAATACAATAGAAATTATGGGCTAAATGTCGATCCCAAATGTAGCTTAAAAAATAAAAAGCATTAAAAAAAAATCCTAAAGTTGTATTTTTTTATGTCCTAATGGAAAATAGCAACAAATTAATATTCTGATGTCGGCTTATTGTCTATTTAGGGTGAAATTATATTTTATGTAGTAATGTTTTGGTTTACTGTGAACAGCAATATCAGTAAAAAATATCAGCAGAAGTGGAAACGCTGTTATAACAGCGTTTTTACTTTCATTTTGACAGTTCTCAGCAGTGCGCGGTTAGTGGCGCTGTGAAAGAAAAATTAATTTTACTCATCTATGTGCTTATGGAATATTGTGTAAGGGTCTGTTTTATTTAAACCTGCTATAAGAATGACATAAGAGAAGGGTGGTAGGGCCCTAAATATAAAGATTTGATTCTATAAATTTATAAAAGACATTTGACTGACTTTGTCTCTTACTTTGGTGAGAGTCGATTTTATTTTGCCACAACAATTTGGTGTCAGAAGTGGGATTCCTTGGATGTACCTTTTGGACCCGAGAGCGGACGGTGATTGATCATCCTGGACTTAGAAGTCACAGCCCTACCCCGACTAGATTAAGGGATGAGATTAAAGGACTCTAACCCACAATAACACCAGGTGTGGGACTCTAACCCACAACCAAATGCGGAACTCTATTTGATTATCTATTATCTATTCGATTAGTTTTCGAGATAATCGAAAACTGTGCATGTGGGTTAGAGTCCCGCATTTGGTTGTGGGTTAGAGTCCCGCATCTACTGTGGGTTAGAGTCCTGCATCTGTTGTGTCGTGGGTTTGAGTCCCGCGTAGCAACTTAATTAATCGGGGTGCGAGGCACTCCACCTGGCCGACTTTGGGTTATAGGTCAGATCTGTTGGAGACATCCGACAGAGAACGTAGGCGCCAAAAAAGGACCCACAGGGAGAGAGAGCCATTATGGGGAAATCCCAGAGCCAGCTTGCAAAAATGATACACCAGTATTTTGTCAAATGAAAAAGTGTATGGCCAAAAATGCATGCAAGATATGGATAAGTTGGTTAAATAGCATGATTTTCCGAAAGGAGGTACACTAAGTGCTATGAGATTGAGAGCCAGAAAGGAGTCAATTGAGAAAGGGAGTGAGAAACAGAAAGGGTGCTGTGCGAGGCATATGTGTGGGAAATGTGAGCAGGCAGTGGATTGTTGGATAAGAGAGGCTGATAGGAGGGAAAGAAGGGTGATGCAGAAAGAGCTGGCTTGTAGGGATGAAAAAGAAAAGAAAAAGGAAGAAGGAAATGTGAGCCTAACAGCCCCGATGGTCGAAGTTTCACGGCCTGATGGGGTGTTGGTCTTTAGACCTTGGACTGTAAGTGGGAAGCTGCGAGGGGAAGATTATCGTGGAGTGAGCAGCAACTGGACTGATGAAACCAACGCAAACTACTGTACAGCTGTTCCCAGCATGTGTGGACACATCAAGGATCGGCAATTGCTGCCAGACCAGTGAGGGGTCTGTTCAAGACTATTATCATCGACTGTACGAGACCTTCAACAAACACAGCGGCTTGGAAGAGCCCGACGACAGGGGAAATTAACCCGGCACCTGGGAGTGCCACCTGCGAAGCTGGTTTCTGAACGGATTGAGACCAGAAATTGCGCAAGCAGTGAGGGGCAACTAGAACGGACGACTGACTGCTATTTTAGCACACGCTCTGCACGCTGAAGAACAACAAATGATGAAGAAAGAAAAAGCGAGAGCAAAGACTGACAAAGAATTACAGCTAGCCTTAGTGCAGGCTGTGTCAAGACCTGGAGGTTATTCAGCTCCCAGATATCAACAGACAAAAGGGGGGAGGGGAAAAGGACGGGGCGGAGGACCCTCAAACTGGACTGAAAGAAACCCAAAGCAACGGGGTTGTGTGATTTGTGGGACTGATGATCATCTGACCAGAAAGTGCAGTAAATGCAAACTGTGCAAGAAGGATGGTCACTGGAGCCGAGAATGTCCAGAGAATCAGCAATATCAAGCAGAAGACTGAAGCAAGAAAGACGGAGAGCAGGGAGGAGGGGTCCCGGGTGAGCAGCCGACAGCTACAGTGCAGGGAAGTGAACATCTTTTAATATCACATACACACACACATACACTGATGTAAACACTGCTCTTTGCAACGAAGAAAAAGATTGCCTTTCTTTGTGTGTCTCTAATTTGACATACTGCTCTCTGCAATGAAGAAAAAGCTTGCATATATTTGAGTGTTTCAGATTTAAACAATGAAATTTCTGATGACTGTACAATGATGTTTGAAAGTAGTATTAGTTGAATTTTTAGCAGATTCTGGGGCAACCAACATTCTGGGGCAATCAATTTACATTGCACGTCACATGTCATACCAGAAAAAGATGAACAATATGAGAAAGATTGGTTTAGAGAAGAAAAAGAGTGAAAGAGTTGAGCTGTGATCAAATGTTTTGGACAGAAAGTGTGTGTGCGGTTTCAGTCAGCCTGACAGAAAAAAACAGCTTCCGTTTTGTCAAGGGAGTCTGTGCCTCACTTATCTGCTTCCAAGGCCAGGGATCAGTCATGGTGTGAAGTAGGGAGATTTGTGAAGAAATCTGTTGACGCAACAGACTGGTGTGAGATAGGTGGAGGTATGAAACACAGTAAGAGTTTAGGGGCATTTGTGTCAGACTGCAAGTATGACATTAAAGTAGATAGAATTGTGACCCTATTAATAAAAGCACAAAAGAAAATCATTGCATGGCAAATATTTGCGCCTCAGACATACACCCTGCTTTGGCAGAGGTGCCTCCTAAATTGTGGGCAAAACACAAATATGATGTGGGTTTGATCAAGGGATGTGAACCGTTTGTAATCACTCCAAAATCTGATTACAGGCCGTGTCAGTAATAGTATCCTCTGAAGGCAGAGGCAATACTGGGTATAAAACCAGTATTTGAGTCACTTTTGAAAGAGGGTATAATAGTGCCATGTAATGATTCTCCAGTGCGCACTCCAATATTTAATGTGAAAATGATAAGGGATAAGGGCCAACCTACAGAATGGCATTTTGTCCAAGAATTATAAGCAGTGAATGCAGCTGTCAGACAAAGGGCCCCATCAGTGCCAGATCCATACATAATCTTGTCACAAATTCAGCAACATCCAACATTCTTTTCAGTGGTAGATTTGGCAAACGCATTTTTTAGCATGCCACTGGACAAAAACAGTGGCTACTAGTTTGCATTTGAATTCAATGGGAAAAAGCTATAAATTTACATGTTTGAGTCTGGGTTTTTCAAACACCCCTTACGACAGATAACGATGCGCTTCAAAGAAGCCTAGAAACTCTGACAGCTGGAACTGCTTTGCTATAATATGTTAAAGGTTTGTTTCTTATTAGTAGAGATGAATACACGTGTGGCTGACACTGTCTCTCTCCTGAAGCATTTGGCTCAGGAGGGCCACAAGGTCAGCCTGCCGGAACTACAGTTTGTAAAACAACAAGTAACATTTTTGGGTCATGTCATAACACCTAACAGTAAGTCCCTGTCTGACAAAAGAGTACATGACATAAAGGATGTACTGAAGCCAATCACAAAGAAACAAATATTGTCATTTCTGGGAATGTGTTCATATTGTAGGCACATTCATTACAAATTATGCGATTCTCAAGCAGCCTCTGAGAGCCCTAAGAGTAGGGAAGTGGCAGAAATCATGTGACAAAATTGAGTGGGCAGAGGAGGAGGCCGAGGCATTTGTGAACATTAAAGTTCAACTGTCTCTGGTGCCGACTTTGGGCCTACCGGTACCAACTAAGCCTTTTGTTCAGATGGTGGATGAGAAAAATGGGTTTATGACTTCTGTTCTCTCGCAGCATCATGGGGACAGACTGCGACCTGTGGCCTATTTTTCCAGCAAGCTAGATCCAGTCGCAGCAGGTCTGCCACAGTGTCTGAGGGCGGTGGCGTCTGATTCTGTATCTACAGGAAATGCCAGAGCAGACGCGGCAGCGAAGGCCGCGGCTGATTACCCAAAAGAAACGGAGTGTACTCTGTTATCTGAAAATAACCTTGATGTTTCTTATTACTTACAGAGCATGCAGACTTTTTCTTTAGGAGCAGAGAAAGACCAGGGGAAACAATCCGGATGTGCACTGACCAGTGGTGTTTGTATGAGCTGTGATGGCAAGCCTTGTTTACCCCGACACTTCTTTACTCATTATGCTAAGACGATGCATGGGTTAGACCATGCAACAAAAGGGGGAATGGTAGTACAAATTAAAGAACTGTGGTTTACAAAGGGGTTTATAACATTCGCAGAATTTTTTTTTGTAAAAGATGTGTTATTTGTAACCCTTACAATGTGGCAAAAGGGACAAAAATGTCCCAAGCAGCAGCAGTAGCAAAGGCTCTGTTGACTGACATTCAGCTCAGGTGGAGTGATAAAATGCTAAAATGCTATAAGAAAAAAAAAAAACTAATTGGCCTAGTGTTGTGAGGAAACTGGATTGATATGGGTTAAGGCGCTCCCAATTGTTCTCATGGACATGAGAATGAGAAAGACATCCAGGGTGAACCTAGCCCATTTGAAATTCTCTTTGGTAGACCACCATTTATGGGAATGAAAGGGGGCAAACAACAGCTGCCATCAACAGAACTGTGTGAGCATGACATGTTGAGTTACTGCAAGGAAATGTCTTCTCTGCTGTCTAATGTCTGTGTGCAGGTGACTTGCATGACATTAAATCTGGTGACTTTGTGGTGGTATAAGACCTGAGGGGAATGAGCTGGAAAGCAAAAAGGTGGCTGGGGCCATTAGAGATGCTTCTGATCACGCACACGGCTGTGAAGGTAGCTGAAAGAACCACGTGGATTCATGCCAGCCACTGCAGAAAAGTCCCACCTACACCCCAAGAGGAGGAGCCGATGGAGTAAAGAGATTTGAGGCACATGTCAACAAATGCCAGAGTCCGGTTTAAACACAAAGTGCTTTTACTCATATGAAAATGGCCGTAAAAGAGCCTGAACAAGCAAACAATTAATGGTTTGAATGGTTAGCGAATTTGTGGGGAGAATGAGGATACGGGCTGTGTGATACTGTGTTACCAATTTTGGCAGTAGGGTTGTTGGTCAGTTGTTGGTTGTTGCTCAGTACAGAGACTGGGGAAAACTAGTGTTTCCCATTAAATGGTTAAATTTGATATACATCCTAATAACATGTTTTTGAACATGGGTGAAGATGAGCTAACGATAGTAAAAGTTACAGTGAAATGCATTAAATGACTTAATGAGACAATAATTGGTATTGAAAGTATGGGGCATTTAGTTCTGATGATAAGCCTATGATAATGATAATCTATATATATATATATATATATATATATATATATACTCTTTTGCTTGCAAGAAAACCAGGGCCTGTACCCACAAAACAACATTTTCATGTTTTCTCTTATTTCATAAATTTAAGAGGGTGATCAATTATATGAAAATCAGAAATGAGGAATATAAATGTGATGTGATGACTTAAATTTGCTCTGAGATTTGAAATTGTAAGTGATATTCATGTTTGGGGTCTGTGTAGTGACTGAGGGTCTGACCCATCAGGAATGCAATAACAGTGCTTATTCGTTTAGCCCGGCTCACAGATAGCGAATGTGGTGGTTTAGGATGATTATAACGATTATTGTAATCAAACATTTTAAATTAATAGAGTGAGTAGTAATGAATTTATTAAGTAGTTATCAATGAATGATAAAAAGGGGGAAATTGTGAAAGAAAAATTCATTTTACTCATCTATGTGCTTATGGAATATGTACGACGGCGTTTTAGTGCCACTTTAAAAAAAAAAAAAAATCTAAGATTACGAGATTAAACTCGAAACTACGAGAACAAAGTCGAAATCTTACGAGAATAAAGTCGAAATGTTACGAGAATAAAGTCGAAATCTTATGAGAATAAAGTCGAAATGTTACGAGAAAAAAGTCGAAATATTTCGAGAATAAACTCGTAGTAATATGAGATTAAAATCGTAGTATTTTGAGAAAGTCGAGCGTGCCGGTGTTCAACTCCTTCAGGATCGATTGCTTTATTTGATCATCTTCCTCATAAGCCGCTTTTCCACTGTCGTGCCGAACGGTTCTTAGAACGCTGTCCGTCTCTGTTGGCATGCATATCCCCTCAGCATTTGTTGGTAACTTTATACCTGTCGTCGCCTTCTGTTTATTTTATTTTTTGCCTTGTTTATAGTTGTGTCCTTTTTTTCTGTTATTTAACGAAGTCCCAAAAACAGAAATATCTGATCATCATCCATATCTCTGTTTATATTACAATTGCGTTACCAAGGCAACGACTAACGCATTTGTATTTACATTCCAAAGAGTTCCGTTTTCAGTACCATAGTGGAAAATGAAACCGTATCCGTGCTGACTGGCCCGGATCGGCACGGAACGGAACGGTTAAGCGAAGAGAAACGGTTCGGCCCGATAGTGGAAAAGCGGCTAAAGTCTCTTGAGAAACAACATATCCTCTTCGAATAGCACGCAGATGTAACCATCGATATCCCTGGAGTCGACCACTGGTCGCCATTTCAGACTGCACAAAAGAGGCAATTTCCTCAATGTCTGTCTGATTTTTTCTTCTGAATAAATTAAGTTTCCTACATAACCGCTGCAGTGTCTTTTTACTAATTATAAGTATCTTTATTCTCGTAGTTTCGAGTTTCAACTCGTAATCTTAGATTTTTTTTTTTTTTTTTTATAAGGTGGCACTAAAACGCCGTCGTAAATATTGTGTAAGGGTCTGTTTTATTTAAACCTGCTATAAGAATGACATAAGAGAAGGGTGGTAGGGCCCTAAATATAAAGATTTGATCCTTGGGAGTATGACGTAGCAGAATGTATTTATCTGACTCTTACTACGTGTGGAAAGTTACCAGTTAGGAGATGTAACCTTGAAGGCTAGGGAAAGATATAAATTGGAGTGAGCCCTCCCTTCTGGGTTGCACTCTGCAGTAACCTGTGTTTCTGTATGAGTGTCTGACCTTCTTTGCAAAGAATAAATTTATAAAAGACATTTGACTGACTTTGTCTCTTACTTTGGTGAGAGTCGATTTTATTTTGCCACAACAGCGCAAACCAAAAAAAAAAAAAAAATGTGACTGGCGTAAACGTGAATTTTTAAGACGCACTCAGTGACTCGTCTCGTGATTACTTTTAATAAAGGTAAGAAAGTGGTCCTGTTTCGATTTTGCATGTTTTCATTTGTACTCCTGGAACACAAATGACTATTTTACTGCTGAAGTATCAGAGACCAGTATGAAATGAAACCCTTAAACTTTTCAAAACATGCAGCTAGGCTGTAATTTGTTAATATTACAAACAGTTGTGGGAAATCTATATAGTAAAAGTTAACAACAGCAAGTTTTGCATGTGTCGTATCTTTGGTTTGATATTTTGCCAATGCATAACATTAAGACATTTTTAAATGTGACTTTACGTGTCTAAAGTTTCAATGCAGTTATGTCAAGAAAAGCTCAGAGGAAAACAACAGGTCAGAAGAAAGGAAAACCTATAAAAAAGGGTTTTTTTATAACTTTAAAAAAGCATTTGCACATGCTTTCTGTCCATCAGATGGTCATATTTCTGTTTTTGTGATTCAGATCGGCTGATGGCCATGAGGTCTCTGCTGACACTGTCAGGTAAAAACACTTTTTACTAAAACTACGTTTATTTCTATGGTTAAAATGTGGAAATCTCAAATGGAAACTTGAGAATTTGCCAAGGAACTTGGAACAAACTATTTCCTGTTTTTGCATGAACTAAAGCTGTAGATTATTAATCCAGAAATCAAATCCAGATCTTTTTATATGTCACAGTGTTGTTGGCTCTCATAAGGGGGAACAAAGGACAGAAACCAACAGGTAAATACATAACCATGTTTTATGACACACTTACCTACAGACCACAACATGTGGTGCAATTCAGAATTATAGATGTTTTGTGCCTGATTCTCAAAACAACAAAAGATTAATTGTCATACAGTATCAAATCTATTTTGAGCACAGCGCTGAGTAAATTCAAGTGCAGATCTTTAATCATTTCTAAGATGTGTAGATCTAGTGTCACAAAGACATCATCACACAACAAGCATCCAGATGTTTCTAGCATAGTCATGAAAAGTATTTATTTAATGCATGCATGAGCACATAAATGCATGCACAAATTGTAATGCAGGCACAAGTTAATACATACGAGCACATAAATGCATGCACAAATGGAGGCATGCATGAATGCATAAATGAACAAAAAGTGAAACTTTTAAACATTCATTCCAGGAAGTGAACTTTCTTTTTTGCAGAGTAGACAGCACTAAATCACTGTTCAGTTACTACAAATCAATCATATTTCATAATCGTAATCTAGTCAGACAACCTGCTGTTGGAGAAGATGCTTTCCTCATATGTCTGTTGTCTTTCTCTCAGTGTCTCTCCTGCCAAAGTTCCAACAGGTGTATGCTGGAGATGATGTCACTCTGATCTGTAACCGCAAAAAGGAGATTAAACCAACAAAATGGTTCATTAATGGAACACACCAATCACATCAGAATTATTCAATGCTTCTTACCGCAGTGACACCAAAAAACAATGGAATATATCAATGTGATCAGAGCGGACAGATGAGTGACCCGTTCAGTATCACTGTACTGGGTATGAACACCACCCTAAACATTCATAATCATCTTTTCCTCAGCTGTTTCTCATAATCTCTCTCTCTCTCAGAGCTGGAGCCTCATGCTCAGCTCTCTCCATCTATAGGAGGTGCTGTGATGACCAAAGGAGAAGGGAGAAACCTGGTGCTGCAGGTGGACGATGATCTGAAGGACTGGGCTTGTTTTGTGTTGAGGGGAGAGAGCAGCTTTGCTCTAGGAGTCGATGTTGATGAGGAGGCGAATAGAGCTGTTATATTTGCAGAATTAAAGGAGGCAGAAAGAGCCACTTTCTGGTGCAAGAAAAAGAAAACAGAACTCCGAAGCAATGCAGTGACACTGAAAATGACAGGTGACTCCTTACTCCACTTCCTGTTGTATTTCAAATGATCTGTTTGTAGTTAAAGGTATTATAGTTTATCCAGAAATACAAATTCATGTTGTTCCAAACCTGTATGACTCCTTCTGTGGATGACAAAGAGTTATTTTAAAGACTGTTTTGACTCTTTGTGTTCAAGCAATGAAAGACAATGTGGTCCAAAACAAAACTGGATTACACTGACTTTAATTTTATGAAGTCTTCTTGAAATTGCAGTCCACTTCTCTATTCACTATGCAGTCTACTGTCTTTCCCAGAAAACTCTTTGACCAACTTTCTGTAACTTTCCTGAACTGTGTCATCAATATGTTGGTCCATTTTCCCATGAGAAAAAGTGTCAATTTTAAAATAGTTTAATTCAGCTAAAAGTTTAGATGGTTTCTTTCAGTAGCATGTGCAGTCTGACCTGTGTTTGGTCTCTGTTTCTCAGAGCTCATGGTGATGTTGGTTCCTCCGGCCATTCCTGCACTGGAGGGGGAGGACGTGGATCTCAGGTGTGTAGTCTGGGGTGGACCGAAACTGGAAAGTGCCATCTTCTATAAGGATACAAAAGTCCTCAAGAGCTCACCTGAAGGCACATACACCATCACCAGCGCCACACAAGATGACAACGGCAAGTACAGCTGCCACGCCACCTACAGGTTCAGTCACATCAGTGCAGAAGCTGCTCGGCGGGAAGGAGATTCTGATACCCAGGACTTAAAAGTTATAGGTAAACACAATAACACTTTACTTCACTCTTTTATTTAAATAAAACCACTACTGCATGTGCCAACAAAAAAGCTAACAGAAAGTATTTTTTGGACATGGTACAATTGCGTCACAATGACAATAATGTAAAGGGTTATAAATGCACAAATATATGATAATTTATTCTAGCACTACATATGTATACACACATAAGTCTACACATACTTTTTCATTTTAAGTTTGCAGTACAAACTGAGATAATATATACATTTATAAACGTTAACAAGTATACCTATTAATATATAATATATTATAATGGGTGTACAAATTTGTGTAATACGAATATATTTAGACACACGTGTACAGTTGAGGTCAAAAGTTTACATACACCTTGCAGAATCTGCAAAATGTTAATTATTTTGCCAAAATAAGAAGGATCATACAACATGCATGTTAATTTATATTTAGTACTGACCTGAATAAGATATTTTACATAAAAGACATTTACATATAGTCCACAAGAGAAAATAATATTTATAAAAATGACCCAGTTTAAAAGTTTACATCCCCTTGATTCTTAATACTGTGTTGTTACCTGAATGATCCACAGCTGTGTTTTTTTGTTTAGAATCAGAATCAGAATGAGCTTTTATTGCCAAGTATGCTTGCACATACTAGGAATTTGTTTTAGTGTCATTAGCTTCCAGTACACAGAGACAGCAACAACATACAGACAATAAACATAAGATGAGAAAAAAATACACATATGTAAATATAAATAGTGACAATAGTGATAGTTGTTCATGAGTCCCTTGTTTGTCCTGAACAGTTAAACTGCCTGCTGTTCTTCACAAAAATCCTTCAGGTCCCACAAATTCTTTGCTTTTTTAGAATATTCGTGTATTTGAACCCTTTCCAACAATGACTGTATGATTTTTCACACAGGACAACTGAGGGACTCATATGCAACTATTACAGAAGGTTTAAACACTGACTGATGCTCCAGAAGGAAAAAAAATATGCATTAAGAGCTGGGGGTGAAAACTTTTTGTATTTGAAAATCAGGGTAAATTTAACCTATTTTGTCTTATGGGAAACATGTAACTACATCTTCTGTAGCTTCTGAAGGGCAGTACTAAATGAAAAAATTTGATATTTAGGCAAAATAAGAAAAATGTACACATCTTCATTCTGTTCAAAAGTTTACACCCCTGGTTCTTAATGCATCATTTTTCCTTCTGAAGCATCAGTGAGCATTTAAACCTTCTGTATTAGTTGCATATGAGTCCCTCAGTTGTCCTCACTGTGAAAAGATGGATCTCAAAATCAAACAGTCATTTTTGGAAAGGGTTCAAATACACAAAAATTCTAAAAAACCAAAGAATTTGTGGGACCTGAAGGATTTTTCTGAAGAACAGCGGGCAGTTTAACTGTTCAGAACAAACAAGGGACTTATGAACAACTATCACTAGACAAAAAAACACAGCTGTGGATCATTCAGGTAACAACACAGTATTAAGAATAAAGGCGAAGTAAACTTTTGAACCGGGTCATTTTTATAAATTCAACTATTATTTTCTCTCTATGGACTATATGTAAACATCTTTTATGTAAAATATCTTATTCAAGTCAGTACTAAATAAAAAAATAACATGCATTTTGTATGATCCCTCGTATTTTGGTAAAATAATTAACATTTTGCAAATTCTGCAAGGTGTATGCAAACTTTTGACCTTAGCTGTATATATACGTCAGTCGTACTGCAAACTAAAAAATGAAAAGAATATATTATATAATAATAATATTTTACATCTTACAGTTAAAGCAAATTAAAATAAACAATTTAATGGTATTAAACACTGTTATGTATACTTACAGATACACACACCACACTCAAAATAACATCAGATTGTAATTGTGTAATAAACACAAATTTACTGCCTAATTCAGACCAGTTAAAATCTAGTAGGACAGGGGCGCTCAACCCTGTTCCTGGAGATCTACCTTCCTACAGAGTCCGGCTCCAACCCTGATCAAACACACCTGAACCAAATAATTAGGATCTGAAGGAGGTGTTTGATCAGGGTTGGAACTAAACTCTGCATGAAGGTAGTTCTCCAGGAACAGGGTTGGGCACCCCTGTAGTAGGAAATACTGGCACTATGTAAATGCCATTGTATATGAATGCTTTATTCATTCAAAATCCTCAGTGCACCACAGTACAGTCTGCAAGTCATATTTCTGTATTTTACAGGTGGGTCTCCTGCTGCAGTGATTTCAGAGTCTGATAAGACTCTAACATGTTCCTGCCCTCGCTGTCCTCCTGAATGCAAACTTGAAACTCACACCCCTTATCTCTGGTATCACACACCCCTTAATGACCCAAATGAGCACAGAAAAATATCTGAAAACATCCGTTCTATTACTGTAAAGGAAGAAGGACTGTACAGGTGTCGGGTGAACTGCGGGAAAGGCTTCTCTCGTTTCAGCAATGTCTACAGCTACAAAGGTACTCCTACACACACATACATGCTCTTTTGACTTCATGTCTGACCGTGTTAATCAATTGCAGAAATGCTTCTCAAAGTGTCAGTGACACTTAAAAGTTTCACGCCAAAACACAAGCACGCAAATATCTATGAACTCTTTAATTTTTCGTGCATATTTATGTTGAGAGTAGCAATGTGCACTAGTGTGCAAACTGCACTAGTCACTTTCAATTCCCACTTGAAGATTGTGCAAGCACACTACTTCTCATTTTTCTTTTTAGAATTTAATTTGCCTCTTCTCTTTTTCTAGCATCGGATTCTGTAAACGTGATGCCCATCTTGGTGGCAGCAATTCTGATCATTCTCGGGGTGTTGACCATTGTGCTGATCGTGCTGATCGCGCTGAAGCGCAGGCGTGGAGGAAGCAGCGTCCAGGCGACCAAAAGGGATAAAGACAAGACGACAGGTGGAGACTATGAGCAAATCCAACTCACGGACAAGGATACAGTGGTTTACCACACACTGGGCGAGAGCACGGGCAAGGACCAGGCCGAGGGGGGTTACGAACCCCTAAAACAGAGGAAGGAGGAGGGGATGTACCACACACTTGGAACTGGAGAGGGTCAGGGTCAGGATCAGGGCCAGGGTCAGGGTGAAGGTGGGTATGAGGCTCTCAGGGGCGTCAAAGCCAAGGTGTACCAGACACTGGCCGTGACAGTGGAGCACAACCCATACGAAGAAGTGGAGAAACAGACGAGCAGAGAGAAAGAATGAGGGAATCTGGGAAAGAATGAGCACCACAATAGTCAAATGGCTGTTTAGTCACTGAGGGCAATGCACATCAATATATTAAAGGAATACTCAGTACTCCACCCGAATCAGTGTCATATAAATAGACAGATAATTAGATAGACATAGATAAATTGCTGTTTCTTCAGATGAACACAAACAAAGATTTTTAGAAAAATAATCAATCTGTGAGTTAATATAATGCAAGAGTAATTTACTTGCAAAGTTGACATCTCAAAAACCACATAAAGCGAACACGACTGTTATCCACACTAACTCAGTTGATGAATAAATGTCTTTTGAAGCAAAACGACAGGTGTGTGTAAGAAAAATACGGATATTTCACACTTTTAAAGTATTTTTTACCTGTAAACGATCACTTCTTTCCAACCGTCACACGCGGGTTCATGAATTCAAGTAATTTTAGCGCGTATCCGAACTCGCGCGAGAATTGCCGTTAATGCACAGAGGACCGTCACTTCTTGCGCAATTTGCTTCGTTTGTATATGACGTAATTCATATACATTTGGGACGGCATAAATGATGATAAATTCCTTGTGGGGTAGAGTATTCCTTTAAAACAATTAAGTTTACGATAACATTGTGAGACAATGAATGTAAAAAAGATGCGTCACCTTTGGAATACGTGATGTCCCGGAGGGTGAACGTGGCCTGCAATGATCTTGACTTTAACCTAAAACTACGTCAAAAATCCTCATCAAAAGTTTGTTTCAGGAGATCCAAGATAATTCACTGCAGCTCTCAATCAGATCCGACTCTGTTTTGATCAGAAACCCACGTTATTGGTGAAGAAATAGACTAACACATTTCAACTTTAGTGATTCAAAGAAGCAATATAATAATCTCACAATATGAAAGCGTATAAGCAAATAAGCATATATACAGTTAAAACTAAAAAATAAAAAGGAAACAAGATTACAGTTAACATATCCACACAGATCAAATTCAGACACATTTCACATTTATAATTCTGCATATAACAGGACAAGGAAGACAAAAAAAAGTTTTTGTGCTTTAAGGATTTAAAGCACAGAAATTCAAAGGCATCACATAAATAAACATCAAACATACTCATATACAGTAGTTTCACATAAGCAAATTACATTCACACACAATAACAATTAGTTAATGAGAATATCTGTGAATTTAGAGTTATTGATTGCACATATTATAATACAGATTATGCTGTTGTTTTTTTACAATTAAGTAATCCTATTTCTCAGCTAGAGTCACTCTCATGCAACTGTAAATTCATTTGCACTGTAGTCTGTTTGCACCATTTTATAGTTTCATTGTGTTTATTTTCAGATCTTAATTTTAGTTCATGCACATTTTGTATGTTGTTTTTATGAAGCATTCTAAGAACTTAATGCATTTTCAGCTTTATTAACTGAGGATGTACATACAGTATATCAAATAGAGCACATCTGTAAAACTGGATTCAATATGCAATATAAATTTTTTCTTGCAATGCAACTGTACTTCAGTCTTTCTCCACTAAAGGGCAAACTAGTGCCCATCATTAAACCCAATCGTGTCGAGGTTCACCACAAGAGGTCACTGCAGGACTGATTGCTGGTTACGCACACTGGTTGTCATTTTAGTTGTTATACACGTTTTATTCCTGTTCCTCATAAAATCCTTGTGTAATTTTGAGTGTGTCATAATAAATTGTATATAACGCAAGCTTTGGTCTCTTGTATATGTTTTGTTAAGTATGTTTGAAATATACAGATGCTTTTGTAATTTCGAATTAAATTCGATTTGGTCCACTTTACCTGAAAAGACTTTAGTTTGGAGCGCCTGAAGTAAACTAAGGTAATAAAGAAAAGTGTCTGGTATCGAAGTTACAAGTTTGACGAAAAGTGGCCCACTTTACCTCAAGACACTATGAAAACAAAGAAGCAGAAAGATATTGATTGAAAACTTCTATTTTTTTTTTTTTAAATGAAGTATGCGCCATAGGAAGGAAAGGAGGTTCCCGTTTTCTTTAAACAAAACAGTGACTAGGAATTTTAAAAGGCGGCGGTCTGATTGTTTATTCAGTTCTATTCACAGGAAGTTTGTCCCAGTTTATAGTATAATACTCAGATTTTATCATTTCTTTGAAAACGACGACAGAGGACAGATCTTGCAGGTTAAATCTTTTGTAAACTATGAAAATTATATATATTTCTTGGATTTAACACTTTAGTGGACAAACTCTTTTTCACTGGACGCTTTCTTTAACCTGAGTGCTACGGGTTGGATTCACCTCGCAATTGATTACTCATAATAAAGGTATGAGAGCGGTCCTGTTTTGATTTTGCATGTTTTCATGACACAAATGACTATATTACTGTTGAAGCATAGAAGACTAGCATAAAGAGAAACCATTTGACTTTTTAAAACATGGGCTATAATTTGTCAATTTACAAACAGTTGTGGGAAGTCTATGTAGTAAAAGTTAACAACAGCAAGTTTTGCATGCAACGTTTCCTTGGTTTGACATTTTGTCAAATGCATAATAACATTAAGACATTTTTGAATGTAACTTAGGTGTCTAAAATTTCAATGCAGTTTTGTCAATAAAAGATCAGGGGAAGACAACATGGCACAAAAAAAGAAAACTTATCAACTTTAAATAAACATTTGCACATGATTCCTTCCATCAGACGGTCATATTTCTCTTTCTGACGGACAGCGTGGTTCAGGTCAACTGATGGACATGAGATCTCTGCTGAGACTGTCAGGTAAAAACACTGTGTCTGTGTAAAGAGTCACATGTTCAATGACACTAATTTATTACATTCGAATACTGGCCTAGAAGTAGTGTAAAATTACATTTTTCAGAACTCTAAAACTGTGTTTAACTCTATGGTTAAAATGTGGGAAATTTCCCAGGTTTTCCGCGTGGTCTCAGACATACAACAGGTCTTTGTTTTGGTCTTGGTTTAAGCCAAGAAACTTATCATCATTTGATAAACTTGGGAATTTGTCGAGGAGCTTGAAACAAACGGACCATTTCCTGTTTCTGCATGAACTGAAGTTGTGGATTCTTAATCCAGTAATCAAATCCAGATGTTTTTATATGTTACAGTGTTGTTGGCTCTCATAAGGGGGAACAAGGGACAGAAACCAACAGGTAAATACATTTTAAATACAATTTCCCATAACATGTGGTAAAATTCAGTGCCTATAGATGTTTTGTGCCTGAAACAACAAAAGATTATCAAATCAGATCAAATCTATTCTGAGCACAGTGCTGAGTAAATTCAAGTGCAGATCTTTAATCATTTCTAAGATGTGTAGATCTAGTGTCACAAAGTCATCATCATACAACAGGCATGCAGATGTTTCTAGCATAGTCATGAAAAATATAAATTTTAATGCATATGAGCACATAAATGCATGTGCAAATGTTGGTATGCACAAATTGTAATGCATGCATAAATTAATGCATATGAGCACATAAATTCATGCACAAATGTAGGCATGCACAAATTGTAATGCATGCATAAATTAATGCATATGAGCACATAAATGCATGCACAAATGTTGGCATGCACAAATTGTAATGCATGCATAAATTAATGCATATGAGCACATAAATTCATGCACAAATGTAGGCATGCATGAGTGCATAAATGAACAAAAAGTGAAACTTTTAAACATTCATTCCAAGAAGTAAACTTTCTTTTTTGTAAAGTAGACAGCACTATATAACTGTTTAGTTACTGCAAGTCAATCATATTTCATTACAGTAATCTAGTCAGACAACCTGCTGTTGGAGAAGATGCTTTCCTCATATGTCTGTTTTCTTTCTCTCAGTGTCTCTCCTGCCGAAGTTCCAACAGGTGTATGCTGGAGATGATGTCACTCTGATCTGTAACCACAAAAAGGAGATTAAACCAACAAAATGGTTTATTAACGGAACACGCCAATCACATCAGAATTATTCAATGCTTCTTACCACAGTGACACCAAAAAACAATGGGAAGTATCAATGTGATCAGAGCGGACAGATGAGTGACCCGTTCAATATCACTGTACTGGGTATGAACACCATCCTAAACATTCATAATCATCTTTTCCTCAGCTGTTTCTCATAATCTCTCTCTCTCAGAGCTGGAGCCTCACGCTCAGCTCTCTCCATCTATAGGAGGTGCTGTGATGACCAAAGGAGATGGAAGAAACCTTGTTCTGCAGGTGGACGATGATCTGAAGGACTGGGCTTGTTTTGCGTTGAGGAAAGAGAGCGGCTTCAGACTAGGACACACTCCTTACAGTAAGAATAGGGCGGTTGTGTTCGCAGAATTTAAAGGGGCAGAAAGAGCCACTTTCTGGTGCAAGAAAAATGGCACAACACTTCGAAGCAATGCATTGACGCTGAAAATGACAGGTGAGTCATTACTCATCTTCCTTGTGTATTTCAGATCACCTGTGTGTAGCCCACACAAGAATACAAATTCTCATTTTAAACCTGTATGAAACCAAAAGAAGGTACTTTGAAGAATGTTTTGACTGTTTTTGTCCATGCAATGAGAGTCAAAATAATGACTTTCATTGTATTTTAAAATACTTTAAATCTGCTTTAGATTAAGGTTTCTTTCAGTAACATGTGCAGTCTGACCTGTGTTTGGTCTCTGTTTCTCAGAACTCATGGTGATGTTGGATCCTCCGGCTGTTCCTGCACTGCAGGGGGAGACTCTATATCTCAGGTGTGTAGTCTGGGGTGGACCGAAACTGGAAAGTGCCGTCTTCTATAAGGATCAAACAGAACTCACAAGCTCACCTAACGGCACATACACCATCACCAGCGCCACACAAGATGACAACGGCAAGTACCGCTGCCGCGCCACCTACAAGTTCAGTCACATCAGTGCAGAAGCTGCAAGGCGGGAAGGAGATTCCGACACCCAGGAGTTAAAAGTTATAGGTAAACATAATAATACCTGCATTACATCCCACTTTCATTAATACGAAATCACTAATACTGCATGTACTTACAAAAAAGTGCAGAAAGTATGTTTTGGACATGGTACTGTGGTGTACTTTAACATAGGTAATAATATCATGCAGTACTACATAACAATAACAATAATAATATGTGACACTGGACCACAAAACCAGTCTTTATTAGCACGGGTATATTTGTAGCAATAGCCAAAAATACATTTTATGGGTCAAAATGATCAATTTTTCTTTTATGCCAAAAATCATTAGGATATTAAGTAAAGATCACATTCCATGAAGATGTTTTGTACATTTCCTAATGTAAATATATCAAAACGTAATTTTTGATTAGTAATTTGCATTGCTAAGTACTTCATTTGGAAGGCGATTTTCTCATTATTTTGATTTTTTTGCACCCTCAGATTCCAGATTTTCTAATAGTTGTATCTCGGCCAAATATTGTCCTATCTCAACAAACTGAATTATTCAGCTTTCAGATGACGTATAAATCTCAGTTTTAAAAAACTGACCCTTATGACTGGTTTTGTGGACCAGGGTCACATATAATAATTCATATTAATAAATCAGTTTTGACTGGCTGCACGCATGGGCCTATTCATGAAGAAATGATTCTTTTGAGTCAATTCTAGAGTCAGAATCAATGACTCACAAGTTATTAGTTTTTAAATCAGTCACTGATTACTTACTGAATCTGTCAGAACGGTTACAGTTATGCATTTGGTATATGCTTTTAAACCGAAGTGACTTGTGTAATTAAGATTTGCGTTCACTAGTTATTTAACCCATGATGTTAGCATTGTCAGCACCATGTGTCACTAGTTCAAAAACAGCCACTTAATTAACATTAATACTCAATTTATTTATTTATTGTATTTACAGATACACATTCATAAAAACATCTGAAACATTTAAAATTCTCATAATATTTGCACTGTACCTAAAAATGACCTATTTACCCACTGTAAAATCACAGGCTCTTTTAGTTTATTGGTTTAATAAAGGGGAAAAAATTAATATTTTGTTTACTGCCTAATTTGGGACAGTCACAAACTAGTAGGAAACGCTGGTACTCTGTAGATACCATTGTATATAAATACTTTATTCATCTGAAATCATCTGTACGGTTTTGTAAGTCATATTTCTGTGTTTCACAGGTGGGCCTCCTGCTGCTGCAGTGATTTTAGACTCTCATAATAGTCTACAGTGTACCTGCCCTCACTGTCCTGCAGACTGCACGTCCTACCGCTGGTATTATGCACTCTTTAATGACACGTATGAACGCAGAAAACTATCAGGAAACAAGCAGTCTATTACTGTTAAGGAAGACGGACTGTACAGCTGCCGAGTGGACTGTGGAAGAGGTTTCTCTCGTTTCAGCAACCCCTACAGCTACAAAGGTACTCAGACTTATTCAGGTGACTGTACTGATGTATAAATGCATTCTCACTTTCAATTCTCAGTTCATATCACAAAAATCTCTTTCTCTCAACACAACCAGTGGAGTTTGGAGGCCTGCTGTACATACTGATCGGGCTGGCAGTACTGATTATTCTCACAGTACTGATTGTGTGGATGCTGAAGCGCAGAACATGTGGAGGAACTAATGTGCAAGCGACTGGACGGGGTAAAGATAAAGACATGCTGATGAGTGTACGCTTTGAGCAAAAGGAGGATTTATAAGGCCTTGACAGTGGAGGAAAATCTATATGAAGACCTGAAGGCTGAGAAACAGGAGACGAAATAGACGAGCAAAGAGAAGGAATGAGGGAATCCAAAAAAAAGCACAACATTAATGTTAACCGATAGTCAAATAGCTGCTATAGTCATTAACAGCAACGCCGTCGCCTTTCTATAAACTTGCAGATCATTTACAGCAGTTTTTGCTGGTTTGTATTACAGTATTAAAGGTTACACTGATAATATCAAATAATAATTCAACTCTCACTGGATGAAGCATTATTATGGATTATGGACTTTTTGCCAGAATTGATTGTTTATATTGAATTGAAGTCAAAAACATCTTAATAATGGATTTGTTTCTAACAAACACAGATTTTCGCTTCACAGGATGTTGAATTGATGGATTGGAGTGGTGTGGATTACTTGTGGATTATTGTGATGTTTTTATCAGCTGTTTGGACTCTCACTCTGACGGCACCCATTCACTTCAGAGGATCCACTGCTGAGCAAGTGATGGAATACTACATTTCTCCAAATCTGATGAAGAAACTAACTCAAACATTTTCAGCAAATTTTCATTTCTAGACAAGCTATCCACCTTATTTTTCAACGCGGAAGTAAGCTGTTTTCTGGTAATGTGTTAGACGTCCGGTTCATAATCCGCCATAGGAAAATAACGAGAAGAATATCGAAGTGCAGTAAACGGTAAAACAGTTTGCACTACAAACCAATGTGTTCATAATTAAGATAATACATTCAAATAATATGGTACAACACACCAGTTTGCAATATCAAGCAGCATAACCAGCTTTTTGTGCAGCTAAAAATAGCTGGAAGTGGATGAGACCGGAAGCCAGGCACAAAAAATTTACAAATGACTGCACCCACTCTTATGGGAAAAATAAGGTGGATACCTTTAAGAAGCTGATCACAATCTTCAGTCTTCAATGTGAATGTGAATATGTGCATGAAGTTATAGTTACATACTGCACAAATTATTATGAGTTTATCTGTGAGGCTGAGGAGCTCTGACACCATTAAACAACATTAGTACTTTTACTAACTACTTCTTAGCTAGTGTCAGTCTCCTTCAGCTGTAAATGCATATGCACTGAAGTCTATTTGCATTGTTTTAACACTTCATGATGTTTATTTTCAGATCTTAATTCTAGTAGTGTTTTTTATGTGATGCTGTTTTGCATATTGTTTTTATAAAGCACTTTAAGAACTTGTACTGACAATAAAAAGCAATGCATTTTCAGCTTGTTTAACTGAGGATGTGTATCAAATAAAGCACAGCTGTATAACTGAATGCAACATGCAGTACAATATGCTTTTGTTTTAATACAGCTGTAGTTCAGTGTTTCTACACTAAAGGGCAAACTGGTGAATCATCAAACCCAGTCGTGACGAGGTTCACCACAAGAGGTCACTGCAGGATTGATTTGCTTTCTTGATTTGAGGTTTCAGATTAAAGTGTAGAAATTCGTTTTGAATTACTTTAATTTATGGATCACAGAAACAGATCCTAACTACACTACAATGCATTATCATCACAATAATACAATAGAAATTATGGGCTAAATGTCGATCCCAAATGTAGCTTAAAAAATAAAAAGCATTAAAAAAAATCCTGAAGTTGTATTTTTATATGTCCTGATGGAATTTAGCAACACATTAATATTCTGATGTCGGCTTATTGTCTTTTTACGGTGAAATTATATTTTATGTAGTAATGTTTTGGTTTACTGTGAACAACAATATCAGCAAAAGTGGAAACCCCGTTATAACAGCCTTTTTACTTTCATTTTGACAGTTCTCAGCACTCAGTAAGTGCGCGGTTAGAGGCGCACTTAAAATAAAAAATAAAAAGTGCGACTGGCGTAAACGTGAATTTTCAAGACGCACTCAGTGACTCGTCTCGTGATTACTTATAATAAAGGTAAGAAAGTGGTCCTGTTTCGATTTTGCATGTTTTCATTTACTCCTGGAACACAAATGACTATATTACTGCTGAAGTATCAGAGACCAGTATGAAGTTAAACCCTTAAACTTTTCAAAACATGCAGGTAGTCTATAATTTGTTAATATTACAAACAGTTGTGGGAAATCTATATAGTAAAGGTTAACAACAGCAAGTTTTGCAAGTGTCGTGTCTTTGGTTTGATATTTTGCCAAATGCATAACATTAAGACATTTTTAAACGGGACTTTAAGTGTCTAAAGTTTCAATGCAATTATGTCAAGAAAAGCTCAGAGGAAAACAACATGTCAGAAGAAAGGAAAGCCTATAAAAAAGGGTTTCTTTATAACTTTAAAAAAAGCATTTGCACATGCTTTCTGTCCATCAGACGGTCATATTTCTCTTTTTGTGATTCAGATCGGCTGATGGACATGAGGTCTTTGCTGACACTGTCAGGTAAAAACACTATCTGTAAAAAGTCACATGTTCAGTGTCACTAATTTCTTGCATTTGAATACTGGCGTAGAAATAGTTCTTCAGAACTCTAAGAACTCTAAAACTATGTTTATTTCTATGGTTAAAATGTGGAAAATTTCCACATTTGGTATGTGGAAATTTCAAACTGAAACTTGAGAATTTGCCAAGGAACTTGGAACAAACTGACTATTTCCTGTTTTTGCATAAACTAAAGCTGTAGATTCTTAATCCAGAAATCAAATCCAGATCTTTTTATATGTCACAGTGTTGTTGGCTCTCGTAAGGGGGAACAAGGGACAGAAACCAACAGGTAAATACATAACCATGTTTTATGACACACTTACCTACAGACCATAACATGTGGTGCAATTCAGTGCCTATAGATGTTTTGTGCCTGATCCTCAAAACAACAAAAGATTTATTGTCATACAGTATCAAATCTATTCTGAGCACAGAGCTGTGTAAAGTGCAGATCTTTAATCATTTCTAAGATGTGTAGATCTAGTGTCACAAAGACATCATCACACAACAAGCATCCAGATGTTTCTAGCATAGTCATGAAAAGTATTTATTTAATGCATGCATGAGCACATAAATGCATGCACAAATTGTAATGCAGCCACAAGTTAATACATACGAGCACATAAATGCATGCACAAATGGAGGCATGCATGAATGCATAAAGGAACAAAAAGTGAAACTTTTAAACATTCATTCCAGGAAGTGAACTTTCTTTTTTGCAGAGTAGACAGCACTAAATCACTGTTCAGTTACTACAAATCAATCATATTTCATAATAGTAATCTAGTCAGACAACCTGCTGTTGGAGAAGATGCTTTGCTTATATGTCTGTTGTCTTTCTCTCAGTGTCTCTCCTGCCGAAGTTCCCACAGGTGTATGTTGGAGATGACGTCACTCTGATCTGTAACCGCAAAAAGGAGATTAAACCAACAAAATGGTTTATTAATGGAATACAACAATCACATCAGAATTATTCAATGCTTCTTACCGCAGTGACACCAAAAAACAATGGGAAATATCAGTGTGAGCAGGGCGGATCAATGAGTGACCCGCACACACTCACTGTACTGGGTATGAACACCATCCTAAACATCATGATTGTCTGTTCCTCAGCTGTTTCTCATGATCTCTCTCTCTCTCAGAGCTGGAGCCTCATGCTCAGCTCTCTCCATCTATAGGAGGTGCTGTGATGACCATAGGAGAAGGAAAAGACCTGGTGCTGCAGACGGACGATGATCTGAAGGACTGGGCTTGTTTTGCATTGAGGGGAGAGAGCGGCTTTGCTCTAGGAGTCCATGTTGATGAGAAGATGAAGAGAGCTGTTATATTTGCAGAATTAAAGGAGGCAGAAAGAGCCACTTTCTGGTGCAAGAAAAAGGGCACAACACTTCGAAGCAATGCAGTGACACTGAAGATGTCAGGTGACTCCTTACTTACTCTTTTGTGTCTTTCAGATCACCTGTGTGTAGTTAAAGGTATAGCTCACACAAGAATACAAATTCTGTCTTTTCAAACCTGTATGAAACACAAAAGAAGATTCTTTGTTTTTGTCCATGCAAAGAAAGTAAAAAAGAATGGGGGTCCAAAAAAGCAGTGGGGTCCAAAATTCTTTTATTGTATTTAAAAATACTTTAATCTGCTAAAAGTTTAGATGATGGTTTCTTTCAGTAACATGTGCAGTCTGACCTGTGTTTGGTCTCTGTTTCTCAGAGCTCATGGTGATGTTGGATCTTCCGGCCGTTCCTGTGCTGCAGGGGGAGACTGTGGTTCTCAGGTGTGTAGTCTGGGCTGGACCGGAACTGGAAAATGTCATCTTCTATAAGGATACAAATGTCCTCAAGAGCTCACCTGAAGGCACATACACCATCACCAGTGCCACACAAGATGACAACGGCAAGTACAGCTGCCGCGCCACCTACAGATTCAGCCTCATTAGCGGAGAAGCTACACAGCGAGAAGGAAATTCTGATGCCCAGGAGTTAAAAGTTATAGGTAAACACGACAACACCACTAATACTGCATGCACGAACTGTACTGTTCTTCAACATACGTAAGAATATCATGCAGCACTATGTGTAACAATAGTGATAATAATAATGATGATAATAATAATAATAAATACTACTAATAATAATATTTTACATTTAAAGCAAATTCAAGTAAGTAAACTAAAATAAAATTCACATCACATTCTGTATACTGTATACTGCAACCAGCATGGGCCAGTTCATGAACAAATGGTTCTTATGAGTCAATTCTTTTAATGAATCAGTCAGAATCAATGATTAAATTCTAATAACTAATTAACTAAATAATGACTGAATCTGTCAGAACAGTTACATTTATGCATGTGGTAGATGCTTACAAACCAAAGTGACTTGTCTAATTAAGATGTGCGTCCATTAGTTATTTAACCCATGATCTTAGCATTGTCACGTGTCACTAGTTGAGCTTCAAAAACAGCCACTGAATTAACATAAACACTCATATTATGTGTGCTTACAGATACACATTCATAAAAACATCTGATTGTATGTGTGTAATAAATAGAAACATTTGAAATTCTCATTAAATTTGCATTGTGCCTAAAAATGACCTTTTATCCATGGTAAAATCACAGGCTTGGTTTATTGGTTTAATAAAGGGAAAAAAAAAAATTTAGTTTACTCCCTTATTTTTGCCAGTCACAAACCAAAAGGAAATGCTGGCATATTGTAAATACCATTGTATATGAATCCTTTATTTATCTGAAATCATCAGTACGGTTTTGTAAGTCATGTTTTTGTGTTTTACAGCTGGGCCTCCTGCTGCTACAGTGATTTTAGACTCTCATAATAGTCTGCGGTGTTCCTGCCCTCACTGTCCTGCCAACTGCACATCCTATCTCTGGTATCACACACCCCTTAATGACACATACGAACGCAGAAGACTATCTGAAAAGGACCAGTTTATTACTGTAGAGGAAGAAGGACAATACAGCTGCCGGATGGACTGTGGGAGAGGTTTCTCTCGTTTCAGCAACGCCTACATCTACAAAGGTTGACTGCACTGATGTATAAATACACAAACTCTCACTTTCAATTCTTAGTTCAGGTGCTTCTCATTTATTTTTATCATAAAAATCACCTTTTCTCAGCAAAACCAGAAGAGTCACTGCAGGTGACAGATGAGCAAAGAGAAAGAATGAGGGAATCTGGAAAAAAGCACCACATTAATGTTAACCAATAGTCAAATAGCTGCTTTACTCATTAACGGCAATGCCGTCGCCTTTCTATAAACTTACCAAATGTTAACTGTAGCTATGGCGGTTATAGGGGTTACGTGCAACAGACATCCGTATTCTGCTTAACAGGTCTTGTTGCTTCCGGTTCACGTGTTTTGCATGTCTTGTTAAAAATGAAGCTGTTTTATTCAAGATGCCTTCATATTAGACACTAAAGATGATCATAACCAATGTCCATCACATATGTTGATTGATATATAAAAGTTTTTATTTGTATCATTTTTACTAACATTTATATGTAAAAATCGAATAAAACGTCAACAATAAAAACAGCTGGCTAGTTTAACTAATTACCAGTTTAACATTCCATTACCTGCTGGATCCTCTGCAGTAAATGGGTGCCATCAGAATGAGAGTCCAAAACAGCTGATAAAAAACATCACAGTGATCCACAAGTAATCCACACCACTCAAGTCCACCTGTTAACATCTTAATAATCCAAAAGCTATGCGTTTGTACAAAAAATACGAGGCCATAATCCAGTGAAAAAGTCATCTCATTGGAAACAGGTGAGAAATCTGCACAGATCAAGTACCGTTTACAAGTGAAAACTGACCAAAACAGTACTAAACAAATATGTGGGTGGATTTTGAGGTGAGAGACAACAGAAAATGGACTATTTCACTGGATAAAGCATTATTATGGATTTTATTATGGATTATGGACTTGTACTTTGGCCAGAAGTGACAGAAGTGAATTTAAAAACGTCTTATTGATGGATTTGTTTCTTGCAAAAATGCAGCTTTTGGCGTCTTAAGATGTTAATTGATGGACCGGAGTGGTGTGGATTACTTGTGGATTATTGTGATGTTTTTATCAGCTGTTTGGACTCTCATTCTGACGGCACCCATTTACATCCATTGGTGAGCAAGTGATGCAATGCTACATTTCTCCAAATCTGATGAAGAAACAAACTTTTCTACATCATGGATGGCCTGAGGGTGAAAACATTTTCAGCACATTTTCATTTCATGTGAATATGTGCATGAAGTTATAGTTACTGCACAAATGATGCTATTAAATGAGTTTATCTGTGAGGCTGAAGAACTCTGACACCATTAAACAACATTAGTACACTGTTTCTCAGCGTGTCAGCCTCAATCAGCTGTGAATGCATTTGCACTGTCATCTAACTGCATTTTTTTTTTTCATTGTTTCATCATGTTTATTTTCAGATCTTAATTCTAGTAGTGTTTTTTATGTGATGCTGTTTTGCATATTGTTTTTATAAAGCAATTTAAGAACTTGTACTGACAATAAAAAGCAATGCATTTTCAGCTTGTTCAACTGAGGATGTGTATCAAATAAAGCACAGCTGTATAACTGAATGCAACATGCAGTACAATAAGCTTTTGTTTTAATACAGCTGTAGTTCAGTGTTTCTACACTAAAGGGCAAACTGGTGAATCATCAAACCCAGTCGTGTCGAGGTTCACCACAAGAGGTCACTGCAGAATTGATTTGCTTTCCGGATTTGAGTTTTCAAATTAAAATGTAGAAATTTTGGATGCAATGCTTTTGATTGACTATAATTAATGGATCACAGAAACAGATCCTAACTACACTACAATGCATTATCAACACAATAATACAACAGAAATTATGGGCTAAATGTCGATCCCAAATGTAGCTTAAAAAATGAAAACCATAAAAAAATCCTTAAGTTGTATTATTTATGTCCTGAGGAAAAATAGCAATAAATTAATATTCTGATGTCGCCTTATGGTCTTTTTAGGGTGAAATTATATTTTACGTAGTAATGTTTTGGGTCACGGCAGCAATCCATTGAAAATATCAGCAAAAGTGGAAACCCCGTTATAACAGCCTTTTTACTTTCATTTTGACAGTTCTCAGCACCCATAAGTGCGCGGTTAGAGGCGCAAACCAAAATAAAAAATGCGACTGGCGTAAACGTGAATTTTCAAGACGCACTCACTGACTCGTTTCGTGATTACTCATAATAAATAAAGGTATGAAAGTGGTCCTGTTTCGATTTTGCATGTTTTCATTTGTACTCCTAGGACACAAATGTCTATATTCTATTCTATTTTTAACTGTCTTAAATTTATTTTAAATCAATCAGTTGTGATTATTGTTTTTATGATTATTCTACTTCCTTTTTTGTGATTATTGTTTTTATTATTGTTTTTATGATTATTCTACTTCCTTTAATGTAAAGCACTTTGAATTACCTTTGTGTATGAAATGTACTATATAAATAAACTTGCTTTGCCTTGCCTTGCCTATATTACTGCTGAAGTTTCAGAGACCAGTATGAAGTTAAACCCTCAAACTTCTCAAAACATGCAGCTAGGCTATAATTTGTCAATATTACAAACAGTTGTGGGAAATCTATATAGTAAAAGTTAACAACAGCAAGTTTTGCATGCAACGTTTCCATGGTTTGATATTTTGTCAAATGCATAATAAAATTAAGACATTTTTAAACGGGACTTAGGTGTCTAAAAGTTCAATGCAGTTTTGTCAAGAAAAGCTCAGAGGAAAACAACATGTCAGAAGAAAGGAAAACCTATAAAAAGGGTTTCTTTATAACTTTAAAAAAGCATTTGCACATGCTTTCTGCCCATCAGACGGTCATATTTCTGTTTTTGTGGTTCAGATCGGCTGATGGACATGAGGTCTCTGCTGACACTGTCAGGTAAAAACAATGTATAATCTAGTAATCTAATCAGACAACCTGCTGTTGGAGAAGATGCTTTCCTCATATGTCTGTTTTCTTTCTCTCAGTGTCTCTCCTGCCGAAGTTCCCACAGGTGTATGTTGGAGATGACGTCACTCTGATCTGTAACCGCAAAAAGGTTAAACTTACAAAATGGTTTCTTAATGGAATACAACAATCACATCAGGATTATTTAATGCTTTTTACTGCAGTGACACCAAAAAATGATGGGAAGTATTGATGTGAGCAGGGTGGATTGATGAGTGATCCATACACACTCATTGTATTGGGTATGAACACCATCCTAAATATTCACGATCGTCTGTTCCTCAGCTGTTTCTCATAATCTCTCTCTCTCAGAGCTGGAGCCTCACGCTCAGCTCTCTCCATCTATAGGAGGTGCTGTGATGACCAAAGGAGATGGAAGAAACCTTGTTCTGCAGATGGACGATGATCTGAAGGACTGGGCTTGTTTTGCATTGAGGGGAGAGAGCGGCTTCGCTCTAGGAGTCGATGTTGATGAGAAGGCGAAGAGAGCTGTTATATTTGTAGAATTAAAGGAGGCAGAAAGAGCCACTTTCTGGTGCAAGAAAAAGGGCACAACACTTCAAAGCAATGCAGTGACACTGAAAATGACAGGTGACTCCTTAATTACCCTTTTGTGTAAAAAGACAAATAAGATACTTTGAAAAATGTTTCGACTGCTTTTGTCCATGCAAAGAAAGTCAAAACAATGAAGAAGGATCCAAAACAACACTGGAGCCCACTGACTGCTATTGTATTTAAAAATACATTAAATCTGCTAAAAGTTTAAAAGACAGTTTCATGTGCAGTCTGACCTGTGTTTGGTCTCTGTTTCTGTTTCTCAGAGCTCATGGTGATGTTGGTTCCTCCGGCCGTTCCTGTGCTGCAGGGGGAGACTGTGGCTCTGAGGTGTGTAGTCTGGTGTTGACCAAAACTGGAAAAGGCTGTCTTCTATAAGGATAACACAGAAATCAAGAGCTCACCTGAAGGCACATACACCATCACCAGTGCCACACAGGATGACAACGGCAAGTACAGCTGCCGCGCCACCTACAGGTTCAGCCACATCAGTGCAGAAGCTACACAGCGAGAAGGAGTTTCTGATGCCCAGGAGTTAAAAGTTATAGGTAAACACAACAACACCAGTAATACTGCATGCACTAACTGTATATTTTGGACATGGTTCCATGGTGTTCTTCAACATACGTAAGAATATCATGCAGTACTATGTGTAGCTATAGTGATAATAATAATGATAAAAATAATAAATACTACTACTACTTTACATTTAAAGCAAATTGAAGTAAACTAAAACAAATTTTAAAAATCAACATCACCTCACTTTCTCTTTTGATGTTTTTACTGGCTGCACGCAAATACAAGAATACTGCGACCAGCATGAGCCAGTTCATGAACAAATGATTCTTATGAGTCAATTCTTTTAATGAATCAGTCAGAATCAATGATTACATTATAATAACTAATTAACTAATTAATGACTGAATCTGTCAGAACAGTTACATTTATGCATGTGGTAGATGCTTACAAACCAAAGTGACTTGTCTAATTAAGATGTGCGTCCATTAGTTATTTAACCCATGATCTTAGCATTGTCACGTGTCACTAGTTGAGCTTCAAAAACAGCCACTGAATTAACATAAACACTCATATTATGTGTGCTTACAGATACACATTCACAAAAACATCTGATTGTATGTGTGTAATAAATAGAAACATTTGAAATTCTCATTAATACATTCTTGTTGCTTCCGGTTCACGCGTTTTGCATGTCTCGTTAAATATGAAGCTGTTTTATTCAAGATGCCTTCAAATTAGGCACTAAAGATGATCATAACCAATGTCCATCACATATGTTGATTGATATATAAAAGTTTTTATTTGTATCATTTTTACTAACATTTATATGTAAAAATCGAATAAAACGGCAACAATAAAAACAGCTGGCTAGTTTAACTAATTACCAGTTTAATATTCCATTACTTGCTGGATCCTCTGCAGTCAGAATGAGAGTCCAAAATAGCTGATAAAAACATTATAATGATCCACAAGTAATCCACACCACTCAAGTCAATCTGTTAACATCTTAAGAATCCAAAAGCAATGCGTTTGTACAAAAAATACGAGGCCATAATCCAGTGAAAATGTCATCTTGTTGGAAACAGGTGAGAAATCTGCACAGATCAAGCACTGTTTACAAGCAAAAACAATTCTAAACAAATATGTGGGTGTCTTTTGAGTTGAGAGACAACAGAAAATGGACATTTTCACTGGATGAAGCATTATTATGGATTATGTGCTTGTATTTTGGCCAGAAGCGACGATTTAAAGCTAAAAACATCTTAATGATAGATTTGTTTTTTGCAAACATGCAGCTTTTGTCTTCTCAAGATGTTAACTAAAAGACTAGAGTGGTGTGGATTGCTTGTAGATTATTGTGATGTTTTTATCAGCTGTTTGGACTCTCATTCTGACGGCACCCATTTAGATCCATTGGTGAGCAGGTGATGCAGTGCTACATTTCTCTAAATCTGATGAAGAAACAAACTCATCTACATCTTGAATGGCCTATGGGTGAGCACATTTTTAGCCAATTTTAATTTCTGGGAGAACTATTCCTTTAAGAAGGAACCTCCACGTAAACAAGCATCCAAATACACACTCAAAAACAAGTGAATGTGAATATGTGCATGAAGTTATAGTTACATGCTGCACAAATTATGCTATTAAATGAGTTTATCTGTGAGGCTGAAGAACTCCGACACCATTAAACAACATTAGTACTTTAGTTTTTACTAACTGTTCAGCTGTGAATGCATGAATCTGTGTCGTCTATCTGCATTTTTTTTTTCATCGTTTCACCATGTTTACTTTTAGATCTTAATTCTAGTAGTGTTTTTATGTGATGCTGTTTTGCATATTGTTTTTATAAAGCACTTTAAGAACTTGTACTGACAATAAAAAGCAATGCATTTTCAGCTTGTTTAACTGAGGATGTATATCAAATAAAGCACAGCTGTATAACTGAATGCAACATGCAATAAAGTTTTGTTTCAATACAGCTGTAGTTCAGTGTTTCTACACTAAAGGGCAAACTGGTGAATCATCAAACCCAGTTGTGTCGAGGTTCACCACAAGAGGTCACTGCGGAATTGATTTGCTTTCCTGATTTGAGTGTTCAAATTAAAGTGTAGAAGTTCATTTTGATTGGCTAGAATTTATGGATCACAGAAACAGATCCTAACTACACTACAATGCATTATCATCACAATAATACAATAGAAATTATGGGCTAAATGTCGATCCCAAATGTAGCTTAAAAAATAAAAAGCATTAAAAAAAATCCTAAAGTTGAATTTTTTATGTCCTGAAGGAAAATAGCAATAAATTAATATTGATGTCGCCTTATGGTCTTTATAGGGTGAAATTATATTTTATGTAATAATGTTTTGGGTCACTGCAGCAATCCATTGAAAATATCAGCAAAAGTGGAAACCCCGTTATAACAGCCTCTTTATTTTAAATTTGACAGTTCTCAGCACCCATACCGTAAGTGTGTGTTTAGAGGCGCAAACCAAAAAAAATAATAAAAAAAATAAATAAATAAATTGTGCGACTGGCGTAAACGTGAATTTTCAAGACGCACTCAGTGACTCGTCTCGTGATTACTTATAATAAATAAAGGTAAGAAAGTGGTCCTGTTTCGATTTTGCGTGTTTTCATTTGTGCTCCTGGAACACAAATGACTATATTACTGTTAAAGTATCAGAGACCAGTATGAAGTTAAACCCTTAAACTTTTCAAAACATGCAGCTAGGCTATAATTTGTCAATATTACGAACAGTTGTGGGAAATCTATATAGTAAAAGTTAACAACAGCAAGTTTTGCATGTGTCATGTCTTTGGTTTGATATTTTGCCAGTGCATAACATTAAGACATTGACTGTGTGTCTAAAGTTTCAATGCAATTATGTCAAGAAAAGCTCAGAGGAAAACAACATGTCAGAAGAAAGGAAAACCTATAAAAAAGGGTTTCTTTATAACTTTAAAAAAGCATTTGCACATGCTTTCTGTCCATCAGACGGTCATATTTCTCTTTTTGTGGTTCAGATCGGCTGATGGACATGAGGTCTCTTCTGACACTGTCAGGTAAAAACACTATAAAAAGTCACATGTTAATGTCACTAATTTCTTGCATTTGAATACTGGCCTAGAAATAGTGTAGAATTACATTCTTCTGAAGTCTAAAACTCTTTATTTCTATGGTTAAAATGTAAAAGATTTCCACATTTGATATGTGGAAATCTCAAATGGAAACTTGTGAATTTGCCAAAGAACCAAATGGGCTATTTCCTGTTTTTGCATGAACTAAAGCTGTAGATTCTTAATCCAGAAATCAAACCCAGATCTTTTTATATGTCACAGTGATGTTGGCTCTCGTAAGGGGGAACAAGGGACAGAAACCAACAGGTAAATATATAAATGTGTTTTATGACACACTTACCTACAGACCATAACATGTGGTAAATTCAGTGCCTATACATGTTTTACATCCTATACATCCTCAAAACAACAAAATATTTATTGTCATACAGTATTAAATCTATTTTGAGCACAGCGCTGGGTAAATTCAAGTGCAGATCTTTAATCATTTCTAAGATGTGTAGATCTAGTGTCACAAAGACATCATCACACAACAAGCATCCAGATGTTTCTAGCATAGTCATGAAAAGTATTTATTTATTTAATGTATGCATGAGCACATAAATGCAAGTACAAATGTAGCCATGCATGAATGAATAAATTAACGAAAAGTGAAACGTTTAAACATTCATTCCAGGAAGCAAACTTTCTTTTTTGCAGAGTAGACAGCACTAAATCACTGTGTTCAGTTACTACAAATTAATCATTTTCATAATAGTAATCTAGCCAGACAACCTGCTGTTGGAGAAGATGCTTTCCTCATATGTCTGTTGTCTTTCTCTCAGTGACTCTCCTGCCGAAGTTCCCACAGGTGTATGTTGGAGATGACGTCACTCTGATCTGTAACCACAAAAAGGAGATTAAACAAACAAAATGGTTTATTAATGGAATACAACAATCACATCAGGATTATTTAATGCTTTTTACTGCAGTGACACCAAAAAACAACGGGGAGTATAAATGTGATCAGAGCGGACAGATGAGTGACCCGTTCAATATCACTGTACTGGGTATGAACACCATCCTAAACATTCATAATCATCTTTTCCTCAGCTGTTTCTCATAATCTTTCTCTCACTCTCAGAGCTCGAGCCTCATGCTCAGCTCTCTCCATCTATAGGAGGTGCTGTGATGAACAAAGGAGAAGGAAAAAACCTGGTGCTGCAGGTGGACGATGATCTAAAGGACTGGGCTTGTTTTGCATTGAGGGGAGAGAGCGGCTTCGCTCTAGGAGTCCATGTTGATGAGAAGATGAAGAGAGGTGTTATATTTGCCGAATTAAAGGAGGCAGAAAGAGCCACTTTCTGGTGCAAGAAAAAAGGCACAACACTTCGAAGCAATGCAGTGACACTGAAAATGACAGGTGACTCCTTACTTACCCTTTTGTGTAAAAAAAAAACAAAAAAAGATACATTGAAGAAGGTTTCGACTGTTTTTGTCCATGCAAAGAAAGTCAAAACAATGTAGTGGGGTCCAAAATTCTTTTATTGTATTTAAAGATACTTTAATCTGCTAAAAGTTTAGATGACGGTTTCTTTCAGTAACATGTGCAGTCTGACCTGTGTTTGGTCTCTGTTTCTCAGAGCTCATGGTGATGTTGGATCTTCCGGCCGTTCCTGTGCTGCAGGGGGAGACTGTGGTTCTCAGGTGTGTAGTCTGGGCTGGACAGGAACTGGAAAATGTCATCTTCTATAAGGATACAAAAGTCCTCAAGAGCTCACCTGAAGGCACATACACCATCACCAATGCCACACAAGATGACAACGGCAAGTACAGCTGCCGCGCCACCTACAGGTTCAGGCTCCGTCCACAGCGGGAAGGAGATTCTGATGCCCAGGAGTTAAAAGTTATAGGTAAACACGACAACACCACTAATACTGCATGCACTAACTGTACTGTTCTTCAACATACGTAAGAATATCATGCAGCACTATGTGTAACAATAGTGATAATAATAATGATGATGATAATAATAATAATAAATACTACTACTAATAATATTTTACATTTAAAGCAAATTCAAGTAAGTAAACTAAAATAAAATTCACATCACATTCTGTATACTGTATACTGCAACCATCATTGGCCAGTTCATGAACAAATGGTTCTTATGAGTCAATTCTTTTAATGAATCAGTCAGAATCAATGACTTAGTCAAGTTATTTGTTTAAATCTGTCTAACTAAATAATGACTGAATCTATCAGAACGGTTACATTTATGCATGTGGTAGATGCTTATAAACCAAAGTGGCTTGTCTAATTAAGATGTGCGTCCATTAGTTATTTAACCCATGATCTTAGCATTGTAAGCACCACGTGCCACTACACTGTAAAAATTTAAAAAACACAATTTGTTGAGTCAGCTTAAAATAATTTGTTACCCTGCTGCCTTAAAATTTTAAGTTCAGTCAACTAAAATAAACTTAGTCAACTTGAAATGTTAAGTTGTACTAAGTAACAACTTAGATATTTGTGTTTGCTAAACTTAACAGATGGGTAAGTAACCCAGCTGCCTTAAAATTTTAAGTTGATTCAACTCACACAACATTTCAAGTTGAATAAACATTTTTTTTTTTTTAGTTGACTGAACTTGTTAAGGCAGCCAGGTTACAAATTATTTTAAGTTGACTCAACAAAGTGTTTTTTACAGTGTAGTTGAGCTTCAAAAACAGCCACTGAATTAACATAAACACTCATATTATGTGTACTTACATATACACATTTCATAAAAACATCTGATTGTATGTGTGTAATAAATAGAAGCATTTGAAATTCTCATTAAATTTGCATTGTGCCTAAAAATGACCTTTTATCCATGGTAAAACCACAGGCTTGGTTTATTGGTTTAATAAAGGGGAAAAAAATATATATTTTGTTTACTCTCTTATTTTTGTCAGTGACAAACCAGAAGGAAATGCTGGCATATTGTAAATAACGTTGTATATGAATCCTGAAATCATCAGTATGGTTTTGTAAGTCATATTTCTGTGTTTTACAGGTGGGCCTCCTGCTGCTACAGTGATTTTAGACTCTCATAATAGTCTGCGGTGTTCCTGCCCTCACTGTCCTGCCAACTGCACATCCTATCTCTGGTATCACACACCCCTTAATGACACATACGAACGCAGAAGACTATCTGGAAATGACAGTTCAATTACTGTAAAGGAAGAAGGACAGTACAGCTGCCGTGTGAACTGCAGGAAAGGCTTCTCCCGTTTTAGCAACACATACATCTACAAAGGTTGACTGTACTGATGTATAAATACACAAACTGTCACTTTTAATTCTCAGTTCATGATTGTGCAAGCACTTCTCATTTATTTTTATCATAAAAAATCTGTCTCACAGCACAACCAGCGGAGTTTGGAGGCCTGCTGTATGTACTGGTCGGCCTGGCAGCACTGATTATTCTCACGGTACTGACTGTCTGGATGCTGAAGCGCAGAACATGTGGAAGAACTAATAAGCAAGCGACTGGACGGGGTAAAGATAAAGACAAACTGGTGAGTGTACGCTTTGAGCAAGGCATAGACAGCGGAGGAAAATCCATATGAAGAACTGAAGGCCGAGACACAGGAAATGAAACAGACGAGCAAAGAGGAAGAATGAGGGAATCTGGAAAAAAAATCACCACATTAATGTTAACCGATAGTCAAATAGCTGCTTTAGTCATTAACGGCAATGTCGCCGCCTTTCTATAAACTTGTCAATTGTTAACTGTAGTTTAACGCTGGTTATTATTACTGTATTAAAGGTTACACTGATAATATCAAATAATGGTTAATGTGAAAGAGAAGTGTCAACATTAGGATATGTGAAGATGCTTTAAAAGAAAAATCTGTTTAAAATGTTCTTCATGATTTCTTTACGGATTTGGAGAAATGTAGCGTTCCATTGCTTGCTCACCAGTGGACCCTCTGCGATGAATGGGTGCCATCAGAATGAGAATCCAAAACAGCTGATGAAAACATCACAGTAGTCCACAAGTAATCCACACCACTCCAGTCCATCAGTTAACATCTTAAGAACCCAAAAGCTATGTGTTTGTACATAAAAGCCATCTGATCGGAATCAGGTGAGAAATCTGCACAGATAAAACACCATTTACAAGCAAAAACAGTCCAAAACAGCTCTAAACAAATATCTGGCTAGATTTTGATGCGAGACAGCAGAAGATTTTCACTGGATGAAGCATTATTATGGATTATGGACTTTTTGCCAGAATTGATTGATTGAAGTCAAAAACATCTTAATAATGGATTTGTTTCTAACAAACACATTGATTTTGGCTTCACAGGATGTTGAATTGATGGACTGGAGTGATGTGGATTACTTGTGAATTATTGATATATTTTATCAGCTGTTTGCACTCTCATTCTGACAGCACCCATTCACTGCAGAGGATCTACCGGTGAGCAAGTGATGCAATACTGCATTTCTCCAAATCTGATGGAGAAACTAACTCAACTACATCTTGGATGGCTTGGATGGAGGTGAAAACATTTTTGGCAAATTTTCATTTCTGGACGAACTATACCTTTAAGAAGCTGACCACAATCTTCAGTCTTCAATGTGAATGTGAATATGTGCATGAAGTTATAGTTACATACTGCACAAATTATTATGAGTTTATCTGTGAGGCTGAGGAGCACTGACACCATTAAACAACATTAGTACTTTTACTAACTACTCCTTAGCTAGTGTCAGTCTCCTTCAGCTGTAAATGCATATGCACTGTAGTCTATTTACACTGTTTTAACACTTCATCATGTTTATTTTCAGATCTTAATTCTAGTAATGTTTTTATATGATGCTGTTTTGCATATTGTTTTTATAAAGCACTTTAAGAACTTGTACTGACAATAAAAATCAATGCATTTTCAGCTTGTTTAACTGAGGATGTGAGGATGCAACATGCAGTAATATGCTTTTGTTTTAATACAGCTGTAGTTCAGTGTTTCTACACTAAAGGGCAAACTGGTGAATCATCAAACCCAGTCGTGACGAGGTTCACCACAAGAGGTCGCTGCAGAATTAATTTGCTTTCTTGATTTGAGGTTTCAGATTAAAGTGTAGAAATTCGTTTTGAATTACTTTAATTTATGGATCACAGAAACAGATCCTAACTACACTACAATGCATTATCATCACAATAATACAATAGAAATTATGGGCTAAATGTCGATCCCAAATGTAGCTTAAAAAATAAAAAGCATTAAAAAATCCTAAAGTTGTATTTTTTATGTCCTGATGGAAAATAGCAACAAATTAATATTCTGATGTCGGCTTATTGTCTTTTTAGGGTGAAATTTTATATTGTATGTTGTAATGTTTTGGTTTACTGTGAACAACAATATCAGGAAAAGTGGAAACGCCGTTATAACAGCCTTTTTACTTGAATTTTGACAGTTCTCAGCACTCAGTAAGTGCGCGGTTAGAGGCGCAAACCAAAAAAAAAAAGGTCGACTGGCGAAAACGTGAATTTTGGAGACGCACTCAGTGACTCGTCTCGTGATTACTTATAATAAAGATAAGAAAGTGGTCCTGTTTCGATTTTGCATGTTTTCATTTACTCCTGGAACACAAATGACTATATTACTGCTGAAGTATCAGAGACCAGTATGAAGTTAAACCCTTAAACTTTTCAAAACATGCAGCTAGGCTATAATTTGTCAATATTACGAACAGTTGTGGGAAATCTATATAGTAAAAGTTAACAACAGCAAGTTTTGCATGTGTCATGTCTTTGGTTTGATATTTTGCCAGTGCATAACATTAAGACATTGACTGTGTGTCTAAAGTTTCAATGCAATTATGTCAAGAAAAGCTCAGAGGAAAACAACATGTCAGAAGAAAGGAAAACCTATAAAAAGGATTTCTTTATAACTTTAAAAAAGCATTTGCACATGCTTTCTGTCCATCAGACGGTCATATTTCTCTTTTTGTGGTTCAGATCGGCTGATGGACATGAGGTCTTTGCTGACACTGTCAGGTAAAAACACTATCTGTAAAAAGTCACATGTTCACTAATTTATTGCATTTAAATACTGGCCTAGAAATATTGTAGAATTACATTCTTCAGAACTTTAAAACTGTGTTTATATCTATGGTTAAAATGTGGAAATCTCACATGGGAATTTAAGAATTTGCCAAGGAACTTGGAACAAACTGACTATTTCCTGTTTTTGCATGAACTAAAGCTGTAGATTCTTAATCCAGAAATCAAACCCAGATCTTTTTATATGCCACAGTGTTGTTGGCTCTCGTAAGGGGGAACAAGGGACAGAAACCAACAGGTAAATAAATGTTTTCCATGACACACTTGCCTATAGACCACAACATGTGGTGCAATTCAGTGCCTATACATGTTTTGTGCCTGATCCTCAAAACAACAAAATATTTATTGTCATACAGTATCAAATCTATTTTGAGCACAGCGCTGGGTAAATTCAAGTGCAGATCTTTAATCATTTCTAAGATGTGTAGATCTAGTGTCACAAAGACATCATCACACAACAAGCATCCAGATGTTTCTAGCATAGTCATGAAAAGTATTAATTTATTTAATGTATGCATGAGCACATAAATGCAAGTACAAATGGAGGCATGCATGAATGAATAAATGAACAAAAAGTGAAACGTTTAAACATTCATTCCAGGAAGTGAACTTTCTTTTTTGCAGAGTAGACAGCACTAAATCACTGTGTTCAGTTACTACAAATCAATCATATTTCATAATAGTAATCTAGTCAGACAACCTGCTGTTGGAGAAGATCCTTTCCTCATATGTCTGTTGTCTTTCTCTCAGTGTCTCTCCTGCCGAAGTTCCCACAGGTGTATGTTGGAGATGACGTCACTCTGATCTGTAACCGCAAAAAGGAGATTAAACCAACAAAATGGTTTATTAATGGAATACAACAATCACATCAGGATTATTTAATGCTTCTTACCACAGTGACACCAAAAAACAACGGGGTGTATCAATGTGAGCAGGGCGGATCAATGAGTGACCCGTTGAAACTCACTGTACTGGGTATGAACACCATCCTGAACGTTCATAATCGTCTGTTTCTCATGATCTTTCACTCTTTCTCAGAGCTTGAGCCTCACGCTCAGCTCTCTCCATCTATAGGAGGTGCTGTGATGAACAAAGGAGAAGGGAGAAACCTGGTGCTGCAGGTGGACGATGATCTGAAGGACTGGGCTTGTTTTGCTTTGATGGGAGAGAGCAGCTTCCCTCTAGGAGTCAATCTTGATGAGAAGGCGAAGAGAGCTGTTATATTGGTAGCATTAAAGGAGGCAGAAAGAGACACTTTATGGTGCAAGAAAAAGGGCACAACATTACGAAGCAATGCAGTGACACTGAAAATGACAGGTGACTCCTTACTTACCGTTTTGTGTAAAAAGATACTTTGAAAAATGTTTTGACTGTTTTTGTCCATGCAAAGAAAGTCAAAACAATGAAGTGGGGTCCAAAACAACACTGGAGCCCACTGACTGCTATTGTATTTAAAAATACATTAAATCTTCTAAAAGTTTAAAAGACAGTTTCATGTGCAGTCTGACCTGTGTTTGGTCTCTGTTTCTTAGAGCTCATGGTGATGTTGGTTCCTCCGGCCGTTCCTGTGCTGCAGGGGGAGACTGTGGCTCTCAGGTGTGTAGTCTGGGGTAGCCCGAAACTGGAAAGTGTCGTCTTCTATAGGAATCAAACAAAACTCCGGAGCTCACCTGAAGGCACATACATCATCACCAACACCACACAGGATGACAACGGCAAGTACAGCTGCCGCGCCACCTACACGTTCACCCACATCAGTGGAGAAGCTGAACAGCAGGAAGGAGATTCTGATGCCCAGGAGTTAAAAGTTGTAGGTAAACACGACAACACCACTAATACTGGATGCACTAACTGTATATTTTGGACATGGTTCCATGGTGTTCTTCAACATATGTAAGAATATCATGCAATACAATGTGTAGCAATAGTGATAATAATAATGATAAAAATAATAAATACTACTATTACTATTTTACATTTAAAGCAAATTGAAGTAAACTAAAACAAATTTTAAAAATCAACATCACCTCACTTTCTCTTTTGATGTTTTCACTGGCTGCATGCAAATACAAGTATACAGCCACCAGCATGAGCCAGTTCATGAACAAATGATTCTGATGAGTCACTTCTTTTAATGAATCAGTCAGAATCATTGACTCATAAGTCAGTTGTTTAAATTCTAATAACTAATTAACTAATTAATGACTGAATCTGTCAGAATGTTTACATTTATGCATGTGATAGATGCTTAAAAAACCAAATTAAGATGTGTCCACTAGTTATTTAACCCATGATTTTAGCATTGTCAGCACCGTGTGTCACTAGTTGAGCTTCAAAAACAGCCGCTGAATTAACATTAACACTAACATTACAGATACACATTCATAAAAACTTCTAATTGTATTTGTGTAATAAATAGAAACATTTGAAATTCTCATTAAATTTGCATTGTGCCTGAAAATAGCCTTTTACCCATGGTAAAACCACAGGCTTTCTTGGTTTATTTGTTTAATAAAGGGAGAAAAAAAAATTATAAATTGTTTACTGCCTAATTTGGGCCAGTCACAACCCAGCACTTTGTAAATACCATTGTATATGAATCCTTTATTCATCTAAAATAATCTGTATGGTTTTGTAAGTCATATTTTTGTGTTTTACAGTTGGGTCTCCTGCTGCTACAGTAATTTCAGAGTCTGATAAGACTCTAAAGTGTTCCTGCCCTCGCTGTCCTCCTGATTGCAATCTTGAATCTTACCTCTGGTACCACACACTCCTTAATGACCCATATGAATGCAAAAGACTATCTGAAAACGGCCAGTTTATTACTGTAAAGGAAGAAGGACTGTACAGCTGCCGGAGAGACTGCGGGAGAGGTTTCTCCCGTTTCAGCAACTTCTACAGCTACAAACTTTGACTGTACTGATGTATAAATACACAAACTGTCACTTTCAAATCTCAGTTCATGATTGTGCAAGCACGTCTCATTTATTTTTATCATAAAAAAATCTGTCTCACAGCACAACCAGCAGAGTTTGGAGGCCTGCTGTATGTACTGATCGGCCTGGCAGCACTGATTATTCTCACGGTACTGACTGTCTGGATGCTGAAGTGCAGAACATGTGGAGGAACTAATATGCAAGCGACTGGACGGGGTAAAGATAAAGACGCTGGTGAGTGTACGCTTTGAGCAAGGCATAGACAGCGGAGGAAAATCCATATGAAGAACTGAAGGCCGAGACACAGGAAATGAAACAGACGAGCAAAGAGGAAGAATGAGGGAATCTGGAAAAAAAAAATCACCACATTAATGTTAACCGATAGTCAAATAGCTGCTTTAGTCATTAACGGCAATGTTGCCGCCTTTCTATAAACTTGCCAATTGTTAACTGTAGTTTAATGCTGGTTATTATTACTGTATTAAAGGTTAAACTGATAATATCAAATAATGATTCATATGGAAAAGAAGCGTCAACATTAGGATATGTGAAGATGCTTTAAAAGAAAAATCTGTTTAAAATGTTCTTCATGATTTCTTCACAGATTTGGAGAAATGTAGCGTTCCATTGCTTGCTCACCATTGTATCCCCTGCAATGAATGGGTGCCGTCAGAATGAAAGTCCAAACATTGATGAAAATATCACAATAGTCCACAAGTAATCCACACCACTCCAGTCCATCAGTTAACATTTTAAGAACCCAAAAGCTATGTGTTTGTACAAAAAATAGTCCATAATCCATAATAACACTTACTCCAGTGAAAAAGCCATCTGATCGGAATCAGGTGAGAAATCTGTACAGATTAAACACTGTTTACAAGAACAACAGTCCAAAACAGCTCTAAATAAATGTGCAAAAAAATTAAAATATTGAGAAAATCGCCTTTAAAGTTGTCCAAATGATGTTCTTAGCAATGCATATTACTAATCCAAAATTAAGTTAGGGTTTTACAAAATATTGTCATGGAAAATGATCTTTACTTAATTTCCTAATTATTTTTGGCATAAAAGAAAAATCAATAATTTTGACGCAAACAATGTATTTTTGGCTATTGCTACAAATATACCCAAGCAACTTAAGACCGGTTTTGTGGTCCAGAGTCACAAATATGTGCATGAAGTTATAGTTACTGCACAAATTATTATGAGTTTATCTGTGAGGCTGACGAGCACTGACAGCATTAAACAACATTAGTCCTTTTGGTAACACTTTAGAATAGGGTACACTACGACTTTTCTCTCAATAAATTCCTAATTTGCTGCTTATTAATAGTTAGTAAAGTAGGTATTAGGTAGGATTAGGGATGTAGAACAAGGCATTAATATGTGCTTAATTAGTACTAATAAATGGCTAATATTTTAGTAATGTGCATGCTAATAAGCAACTAGTTAAGAGACCGTAAAATAAAGTGTTACAGTACTTTTTACTAACTACTTCTTAGCTAGTGTCAGTCTCCTTCAGCTGTAAATGCATATGCACTGTAGTCTATGTGCACTGTTTTAACACTTCATGATGTTTATTTTCAGTTCTTAATTCTAGTAGTGTTTTTATGTGATGCTGTTTTGTATATTGTTTTTATAAAGCACTTTAAAGGAAAGGAAGGAAGGAAAGGACGTGACGTGTGGCCAAGTACGGTGACCCATACTCGGAATTTGTGCTCTGCATTTTACCCATCCAAGTGCACACACACACAGTAGTGAGAGGTGATCAAACACACACACACACACACCGTGAACACACACCCGGAGCAGTGGGCAGCCATATTGCTATCGCTGCGGCGCCCGGGGAGCAGTTGGGGGATCGGTGCCTTGCTCAAGGGACTCACCTCAGTCGTGGTATTGAGGGTGGAGAGAGCGCTGGTTATTCACTCCCTCCACCTTCAATCCCTGCCGGACCTGGGACTCGAACCCACAACCTTTCGATTACGAGCCCGACTCCCCAACCATTAGGCCACGGCTGCCCCCTTTAAGAACTGGTACTGACAATAAAAAGCAATGCATTTTCAGCTTGTTTAACTGAGGATGTATATCAAATAAAGCACAGCTGTATAACTGAATGCAACATGCAGTAATAAGCTTGTGTTTTAATACAGCTGTAGTTCAGTGTTTCTCCACTAAAGCACAAACTGGTGAATCATCAAACCCAGTCGTGACGAGGTTCACCACAAGAGGTCACTGCAGGATTGATTTGCTTTCATGATTTGAGCGTTCAAATGCAAGTATATAAATTAAATCACAGTCTGTTTTCTCTGGATTCATTGCTTTTGCTTGAACTGCTTGCTGACGTTGGCACCTTTAGATTGACAATCATTAATGGATCACAGAAAACGATCCTAACTACACTACGATGCATTATCATCACAATAATACAGCAGAAATGATAAATGTGGATCTCAAATGCAGCTTAAGAACTCTACTGCAAATATATATACTAAAATGCATTCATATTAATTACCTGTTTTTATATATAAATGAATAATGTGTAAACAAATATATGCATAGGTAGAAATAAATTCATAGTATTTTGTCCTTAGGTCTGTTTACACATTGCAGCAATGTAGTAATAATCACAAAGATGAAGTTTAATCATAGAAGTCGCTTTATCACAAGTTTTTTTTTTTTTTTATATACATTCACATTTCACAACATAGAACAAATATGCAGGAAACAAACCCCAAGAAACAAAAAGAAAGAAAAAGACACAAACGCAGTGATGTGTTATAAACACGTCCTTCTATAGAGATGGGATTTAATCCTAAGTGAATTATCTTATCTTAATTATTTAGAGAGATAACCACAGAAATATCACTTCATTTCTATGGGATCTGCTTCTTGATTGATATTAAAGGAAAAGTTCACCCCAAAAAATTTAAATTCTGTCATCATTTACTCATCTGTATGATTTTAATGTAAAAAAAAAATCATGATTCAGGATGATTTTTATTGCATAAATGACAAAAAAATCTTTATAATACAATTTAATTAAATATATATCAATATATTTTAATATATTAAAATTATGCATTAATATATTAAAATAAAATGTAAAAAAAATTAATAAAAAACAAATATAAAATATTTAACTTTTTTTTTTTTTAAATACTTCTATTAACTCGTGCAAAATTAAATTTCAGATTATTTTTGGTTCATTACGACGTAAGAAATGACGTTTTGTCATGAAATTCGCGCTATTATTCAAAGTGCAACAGATTCTTACACGGAATAAATAAAGCCAAATAGGTTTAGGAGACACAAGAGTGAGCAAATGATGACAAGCTTTCATTTTTGTGTGAACTACCTTTTTAAAATGCTGATGTGCATTTATATGAGTATATTGAAAATGTCACGTGCCATGCTGGAGAGAAAGAAAGTGCTGATATAAAAACTGACTTTAATTTGAGTTAAATTGTGTTATTTCTTTCATCATCTCGTCTTCTTAACTACCATTTTATGGTTCTATTCTCTTCTATATGTGAGATTAAACAGCTAAATGGTGAAACAGAAAGGATTGTTTCAACCAGTGATCTTTCCATATCATGTTGTTCGCGTTGAGTGGAAGCCCTTCATGCAAATGGTCAGCGCTTGGCATCATTTTATTCGGACTTGGAACAAAAAAAGAAATAAATAAAGGCTGAAAATTGTTTTAAAGGTGTCATCGGATGCTAAGTTCACTTTTTCATGTTGTTTGAACATGTTGTGTGCTGTCAGAGTATGTACAAATCGACCCTATAATGATAAAATTCCATGCAGTGGTTTTTAATTCATCTGTAAAAATAATATCCCCCTTTTCAAATCAAGCCAGTCTCAGATGCCTGTCGTTGTGCCGTCACACCGACAGAGGCCGCTCCCACGACAGTTAATTGATACGAGTGTTTTACCTCAGATCAGCTGTAACAGTCCGCCCTCTTTGTTTCGATGCCGGAGCAGGGATGTAAGTTAGACAAGAATATCTCCGATTGAGCGATTGAGGTGTTGTGTTGCTGGATGTAATAATGAACATAGTGGTCGTCATTTACTCCAGACATCTGAGCCGCTGAAGATGCAGTAGATTAGGTATGTTTGTGAAGGGAATGCACCTCCCGATCTACATATATCCGTCTTTGTTCGCACGAATCATTCGTGATCCAGCTTCACTTACAGCAGAAGCGAGTATAAGGGTTTTTTATGAATCTTTGCGATCGCCTTTCCTAATAATGTGCTAGTTAGCAAGCTTAGCGGCTAAACGCGGCTAAAGTAAACAGGCTCGTCTCTCCACAGAGAGAAGAGAGGGGCGGGGCAAGCAGAGCTCATTTGCATTTAAAGGAGCCTCGACCAGAATGAGAAGATTTTTGCAGAGCTGATTTTGGCAAGGTAAAAAGGGTGTTGTTTTACACAACCATTGAGAATTTTTAACCAAAGTATATATTATAGACTTTTCATTAAGACCCTAAAAATCATATCAACTTGTGGAAAATGGGCATCCGATGACCCCTTTAAACAAACAAATTAGAAATTAAAGAAATGTTTAAGCTTTAATACAAATTAATATGACTTAACTATGTGGTTATGGATTAAATACTTAAAAAATATAAATGAAAAGATCAAAAAATGAATGGTTAAAAAGAATTAGCTATCAAAAACTAAATACGTCAGTGCTTCTATAAGCTCATCCAAATAGCTGACATAGCTAGTCTGTAAATGTGTATTTATCTATGAGATTGTCATTGAAAAGGGACCAATACTACACACACCTCACAGTATTGGCACATGAGATCAATTCTCTAAATCTGGTTTTGTTTTCTAATTGGAATTATACTTTAGTTGTTCTGCAAAAGAGGATTGCATTTGTAAGAACCACCTTTTACAATTATGTCACAATTTAGGCCAAATAGCAATAATGTTTCAAAACAGTAAAACCCTTGGTGATCAGTTTAACTGCTAAAACACACAACAAGGGAGTCAAAAGTTTGGACACAATGACTAAAATGATTTTTTGAATGTCCAAACATTTGACTGGTCACATTTCAGGCTCTCAAAACGGACACATACACGCTCCGACACGCACTTCTGAGAAAAACTTGATGTTAATTATGTTATTTTTTTCTAGTTTGGGTCAAAACCACTTCCTCCGGCCCAGTCCGTTTCTGTACGGGAGGAAAAGTCAGTCCTTGTTTTCCACCCTCCCGTTCCCATCCAGCCTTACTATTGATCTCTGAATCTCAAACTCATTCGCTCATTTCCCTCTCCTCCGTACAGGAAGCTGTTCGTTCCCACAGGTTGGACGTATTCCTCTGTTTTGTCCCAGTCTGAAGCCCAGCTTCCTCCAGCTCCGCCCCCTCCAGTCCCCGCCCCATTGGGGTCACCTGATTGGAAGGTCGCTCCGTAGCCGCCGCCCGTTGAGCGGTACAGCTCTTCCGTTTCATTGGCCAGCTCGTCTTCTCCTAATATCCCACATTTGTCCTCGCTCATGTTCTCTGGCTCCGCCCACGGCTGCTTCTCGCCCGATGCGAAGATACCTGAACGTAAGTAAATTTTCACTATGAGCTGAGATTTATAGGGTCATTTATTCATTTAGCAGATGTGAACCTCACAAAAACAGTCAAGAAATGTAGGAAAAAACCAACAGGGGAAAACTGTCTATAATTTTTTTTAAATGCCTATTTTTAGGACCACACAATTGTAAAAAACATGTTTTTTAAACCCTCTTTCACATTTATTCACAATATTTTAAATGATCTTTTTAATTTTAGATTTATGAGTCTAAAAAAACTGAACACTAAAAAAAACACTTTTGTAACGTTATAAAAGTCTTTACTGTCAGTTTTGATCAATTTTTACGTTATTTTATTTTAATTCATGTTTATTTTATTTCAAGTGAGATATTTTATGGTTTTAGTTTTGCTGAATAATAATGCTGAATAATATGTTTTTTATATAGTTCTGATTAATTTTAGTTTTAGTTATTTTAGTACATCAAGTTAAACTAAATGAAAATGAGAAATTAATTATTTATTATAGTTTATTTTATTTTATTTCAGTTAATGTTTATTTTATTTCAAGTGAGAACACTGGTAGCCTCACAAAAAATTCTAAAAATATAAATATATAAAATATGCATTATTATTAAATATTCAGTATATGGCATGGCTGGATTTGTTGAATTCATGCTAAAAGTAATGGCAGGATGATTTTCATACCTGCATAAATGGGAAAAATGTATTTTTTAATTTTTTATGTATTCATATTTATAATTTTATTATTATACAATTTAATTCATGTAGTTTATTTTAAAATATATATAAAGAAAATTGTATAATAATAAAATACTACATATATAAAATAACGACAATTTTATATACATTTTTACATTAATTTTAATTTAATCTTAATTAATTTTAATTAATTTAATTAATTAATTAATTAAGTTAAAATTAGATTTTTGTTTTTTTAGACAGCAAAAATTATGAATGAATAATTATGAAAATTATGAATGAGATTCACACTTTATCCAAAGTACCACTGATATTACACAAACACACACAAATTACAGCTAAATGGATTACAATAACTCTTCAACAGGAAATGGATGGAAGGAAATGGACAGAAATATTCACCGTAGAAGATAACTCCACCATAATGAACAAGTGATGCAATGAGAAACACATATTGCCACTCCTCCCGCGTCTACAGAGAGAAACACACAGGACCAGAATGGATGTTTATGTGTGTGTGGAGTTATGTTTACGTTTTTAAGCGCATAACATGCATATCCATCAAAGCGTACACATGTGACCTTTCAGATAATCTAAATATGTGTATGTTAGAATATCAGAAAAGTTACTAGAATTGACTTTTGCATGAAGGAAATGTGATGCCCCGAAACAGAAATAAATAAGAAAACAAGGAAAGGAGCTGTAATATAATGACAGGAAACCAGAGAGGTGGGAAAATGACATAAGATCTCTGTAGATATTATAAGTAAAAGCATGAATCAGCTGTACATACAATCGGCACATCCAGCACAACAAACTCGCTCTTCCTCTACGGTTTAAAGTCAGTACCTTGTTTTTTGTCATGGCACCAACAATCAGAGGACACACCATGCCAGAGAGCGTCCCGACACCGTTAGAGATGCCCATCAGAATACTGGCGTAACGTGGAGCGATGTCCAGATGATTCACATTGAACCCTAGAGGTTTGGACAGAGGTTGAGAAGACAGTAAAATCAGTAAAAATGTGAAATATTATTACAATTTAAAATAACTGTACTCTATGTAAATATATGTTAAATTCTATTTTTTTTCCCTGTGATCAAAGCTGCATTTTCAGCATCATTACTCCAGTCTTCAGTGTCACATGATGCTTCAGAAATCATTCTAATATGCTGATTTGCTGCTGTGATAAATATTTTTAACTAAAACTAAAACAATTAAACCATTTTTAATTAAAATAAAATATAAATATTAAAAACTTTAATAACAAAATTACTAAAAATTTAAATAAAAATAAAAACTTAAAATATAAAAATAAATGCTAGTGTTTGTTCTTACCTGAGATGGCGAAACCACTAAATCCAACAGCAAGGACCAGAAACGAGATGGCGATGCCCTTAGTGTGAGAGAAACCCACAACCAGAAGAAACGTGGCCTCCAACCCAAAACCTGAACACACGCACACAACATGTGACGCCTCCGTCAGCCAATCAGCAGCTCCAGTGGGGTCAGTCACATGACATTCATGGCTCATTCATAGTGGCATTATATCAGATTTACCTCCACAGTTCATGAGTTTCCTGACGTTCGTGGTGGTCATGATGTTGTGAGACCTCAGGTAGTCGGCCAGCTGTCCTCCAATCGGCACCACGATGGTCATCACCAGGTGAGGGAGAGCTGAGAGGATCCCGACCTAAAGAGAAACAGATGTGCTTTAACTGTCTCAGATGTTTCGTCTAAAATAACTTTGAAAAATAAAAATGAGCCACTATTCCTCATCTAGTAAGAGTGTAGAGCTAAAAATGTATAAACCACCACCACAACAATGATGATGATTATTAATATTAATATTACTATTATTATTAGTGTTAACCAACGCTAACTAATAAAATAATAATAAATATTAATAACAATAATACTATTACTATTATTATTAGATTATTCAATGTCCATAGTAGTAGTAGTAATAATGATGATGATGATGATGATAATAATAATAAATGTTTATGTCTATTAATAATAGTAATAATATATTGATGTTATCATTAATACATTTTCATACACACGAACTTTACATTAGTGCATTTATACTACACTTAAAATAGGTATTTAAAAAATAAAATATTAAATAATAATATTAAAATAAAACAACAATAAAATAATTATTGTTAACAATAAACATAATAATAATAATAATTATTTTTTAATTCTATGATGAACACTCAACAACTAACACTAATCAAATTATTATTATTATTACTATTATTATTATTATTATTGTTGTTGTTGTTGTTGTTGTTATTGCTATTATTAACACTGAATAACCAACAAAGACTACTCAAAATATTATTATTATTAATATATATGATGAACACAGCAACCAACACTAATCAAATTATTATTATTATTATTATGATTATTATTATTATTATTATTATTATTAACACTGAATAACCAACACAGACTAATAAAATATTTTTTATACACTTCCACATAAAGTGCACTACACATGCACATTTTAAACTAAACTTAAAATATGTATTAAATTAAATATTAAATAAATAATATTAAAAATAAAACAACAACAATAAAATAAACAACAAAAATAAAATAATAATAATAATTATTAAAATACATAATAATAATAATAATAATATACATGAACACTCAACAACCAACACTAATCAAATTATTATTATTATTTTATCATTATTATTATTATTACACTTCCACACACTTCACATGAATGTATGTAAAATACACATAAAATATGTATTAATAAAAATATAATAATGTAAAATGTAATATTAAATAAATATTATAATATTAAAATAAAACAGCAACAATAAAAAAATATTAATTTGGTTGTAATTATTATTACAAACACTGACTAATCCAAAAATGTATATATTTATTGTTATTGGATTATTCAGCGTTCATAAAAATGTTATAACACTAATGAAAATATTATTATTTTTACTATTATTAACATTATTATTTTTATATCAATGATAAACAGTCAATAATCAACAGTAACTAATCAAAATACTATTATTATTATTGCTGTTGTTGTTGCTGCTGTTGTTATTAACACTGAATAACCAACACTGATAACCAATCCAAATATTATTATTACTAATCCAAATATTACTGTTATTAGTATTATTAATATTATTATTATTAAGAACTGTTGATTACAGAGCACAGTTTGAGACATTATCGAGATCTCTTTTAAAAAGTTCCAAGGAGTCTTTTTTCCTCAGGAGAAACATCTGAGACGTTCAGCAAACACCTGCACTTGCTTTCTGTTTTAGTCTGTTTGCTGTCTCATAACAGAAACCTTGAGCTTTAAATGAGACGTTTGTATGTTCTTTCTCACCTTGCTGATCTCAAACTTAAACACCTCCTCAAAATACGCCGGCTGACTGATGAGCAGCAGGTAAAATGTCCAGCTCCTGCAGAAATTGGCCACTATGATGGCGTAGACGGGCATAGAGGTGAAAAACTGACGCCAGGGAGTGTTGAATTTCTGCATAGGAATGAATGAGAGGAGAGAGTCGTCTGGTCCTTATGCTGCATGTGCTTCTAGCATCAGTATGTAAAGCTGTGTGTTCGTACCGTCACCGGATTCATCAGTCCAGCCGATTCTCCGATGGCGTCTTCGATGTATTTTCTCTCCTCTGGGGTGATGGTGGGATGAGCCGCCGGACTCTCGTACGACACCAGAATCCAGAACAAATACCAGCAGACCCCAAAACTACCTACAGACAGAGAGACAAAAGCGAGAAGCCTCAAGAAACTCAAAGCACAAAGACACTGTCAGGAAATACATGAGTGTTTCTAAGTGAATGAGCACCATGCATGCATTATTTGTGCAAGTGCGTGCAGGTTTTCCTCACCGTACACGTAGAAGACTGAAGACCAGCCTGAGTACTGAACCAAAACTCCAGCTAATGGCATGGCTATCACAGCTCCTGCGTATGAGCCTGACAAACACAAGAAATCACACACACTTTACATCAATGCATGCAAACTACACTTAAAATATTAATATTAATAAAAAAAAGTTAAATATTAAATAAACATTATAATTTTAAAATGAAACAACAACAACAGCAATAACAATAAATAAAAATTAGATTATTATTATTGTTACAAAACTAACTAATCAATAATAATAATAATAATAATTATTATTATTATTAGATTATTTAGTGTTAATAATAATAACAATTATTATTATTGTTGAATAAAAAAAATGGACAAATTAGACAACAATAATAGTAATAATATAATATTAAATAAAATAATAATAGTTAATATTATTATTATTATTATTATTATTATTGTATAAATTTGTAATAATAATAATAATAATAATAATATATAAAAAAATGTATAATAATAATAATAATAATTATTATTATTATTATTATTAACAACAACACTGAATAACTAACTAAAAATTGGACAACAACAACAGATTATTCAGTGTTCATGAAATGTATTATTATTGTTATTATTATTATTATTATTATTATTATTATGAACACCTAATAACCAACACTGACTAAGGATAATAATGATAACGATAATGAAGATGATGATTATTATTAATTATCATTATCAGTGTATAATTATTATAATTATTATTATTAAATAACAAAAATGACTTATCAAAATTGGACAACAACAGATAATAATTAGACAACAACAATAATAGTAATAATATAATATTAAATAAAATAATAATAATTATTATTGTTGTTGTTGTATAATTTTGTAATAATAATAATAACAATAATCTAAAATACTTTATAATTATCATTATTATTACTATTAATAATAATAATAATAATAATAATTAATTAATAATAACAACAACAACAATAATAATAATAATAATGAAAATTAGACAACAACAACAATAGATTAATCAGTGTTCATTATATTTATTATTATTATTATTATTATTATTATTATTATTATTATTTAATTATTATGAACACTAAATAAACACTAAGGAAAATAATAATCATTATTATTATTATTATTAATATGAACATGTAATAACTAAGACCGAGGAAATTAATAACAATCACAATTATTATTATTATCATCATCATCATCATCATCATCATCATCAGTAGTAGCAGTAGTAGTAGTAACAGTAGTACTGTAAAAAATTATATGACCAATAAGTTATGACATGTTTTTTTACGTTACCTTAACTCATCAAAATAAGTTAAGCAATTTCCACTTTATTTTAGAAGTTGTACAGAAGTTTTAAGTTGTTCAACTCATTTTTAAAGTCAGTTTAATATAATTTGAGTTGAAATGACTTAAACAGCTAAATTGATTGTACTTAAAAATTTAAGGCAGCAATTTGTGTTTTTAGTGTATGAATCGTATCATGAACTCAATCATGTGAACTCAATTCATGAACTCAATCATATGACAATAAAACCCAACAGCAACAATGAAAATAATTAAAGGTTACTGGCAGTTTTCCACAGATATTAAACTGCTAAAAATAATGACCTCACCACAGAACGCTGTTGTGGCCAATCGGCTTCTCTCTAGTGGCGGGGCCCACTTCGCCCAGATCCCGTGGCATGCTGGGTAAGATACGCCCTGAGCAGCAACGACAACGACAGCAGATGAAGTCATAGACTATAATCAGAGCACTACTGTATCAAACAATGCACTCAAACTGCAGACTTATGAACTGGAATCTAGAAGCTAGTTTACCAGAGCATTTCATGGAGAGAGGGTTGAATCGTTTTCCAGCACAGCAACAGTACAGGTATACATTTATTTACCTCCACAAGTCCCTGTAGTATCCTGACTATAATGACACAGCCAAAGTGCAATCGTGCTGCTGTGGGAATCATCATATTCAGGACAGACGTGGCCACGATCGCAAAGCCAAAAACCCTGAGAAACAAAGAGACACCTGCTGTGAAAAGTGTTTTATTCTCCTGTGTGCTTTCAGTGACAGCATGACTGACCTGTTAGCTGCAAATTTCTGACAGATGAAACCTCCAGGAATCTGAGTGACGATATATCCCCAAAAAAAAGAGCCGTGAATCATTCCTACCGTCTCTGGGTCCCAGGTGAACTGAGCTTTCTGAAACACACAAACACATTTTTGATGAACAATAAAAAAAATAGAACTAAAAATGATAACACATAAGCAATACTGAAATCTTTCAATACCACTATAAAAGTATGATTGCATTGCCTCAAATATGCTAAAATCATAATATGTTGCTAATATGCATCAAACAAATCAATGTGCACTGCATTAAGCAAAAATAACATACAAAACAACTAGTTGTGTCAGGTGACAATACTGTAGCATAATAGTTTGAAACATTTATTGTTGCATGATGTTTTACATCCTACTTTTTGGTGTGCAAAAAATCTGCTGAAATAAAAAAATTATTAAAAAATGAACTATTAAGTTAACCGAAACAATATTAAATATTTAAACAGTGTCTTTTATTTCAATTTTGTCATTTTAATTTTGTTTTACGTGCACTAAAATAAGTAAAATAAAAACTGACATTAAAAAAAAAAAACAATAAAAATTATAGATATATAGACATTTACATATAAACATTTACAAAATAAAAACTAATAATAATGCCAAAATTATAAATTACTAACTATTCAAATCACAAATTATTAAAACTTAAAAAAAAGATAATATATAAAAAATATAAAATTAAAAACTAATTCAAATTATTAATTTGTAACTTAAAATTTCAAGTTGACTAAACTAAAAATTTAAGTCAGCGGGGTAACAAATTATTTTAAGTTGAAAAAACTTTTTGGAACAATTTATTTTTACAGTGTGATGCACTAAAATAAATAAAATGAAAGCTAAAAATAAAAAAATTATTAAATCAATAAAAATTATAAAGATATTTAAAAAGTAAAAACTAATAAAAATGGCAAAATTACAAATTACTAACTATTCAAATCACAAATTATTAAAACTTTGGGGGGGATGGAGTTAAAAATAAAAACTAATTCAAATTATCAATTTGTAACTTAACATTTCAAGTTGACTAAAATAAAATTTTAAGTCAGCGGGGTAACAAATTATTTTAAGTTGAAAACTTTTTGGAACAATTTTTTTTACAGTCTAATGCATAAAAATTAGTAAAATGAAAGCTGAAATAAAATTTAAAAAAAAAAATCACAAATTTACAAATTACTAACTATTCAAATCACAAATTGTTTAAACTGTGAAAAAAAAAGGTAAAATATAAAAAATGTAAAAATAAAAATTCTAATTATTAATTTGTAGTAATGCATTGCTTTTATTAATGCACCAAACACATGCACATGTGCACTGCATTAAGCAGAATTTAAAAAATGAGCACCAAATAGCAATTTTATGCCAAAATATTCAAAGGTTATGAGCAAAATCAATCCTAATTTACAACTTAAATGTTTTTGGTCAGTGCAACTGACTGGGCAACATTTATAAAGTGCCCTAAAAATATAAAATATAATAGTTGCAGAAATGCAGTTGCAGAAATGCAGTCCATAAGTTTGGTGGAAACTAATCTGGTTGTTGTTTGTATGGCAGATACAGATTCAACATTCAAGATCAAGATATTGTATCAAGAATACAATAAATGACTAAAAATAATAGACTAAACATTTTGTATATACAACTCTATAAAAGATGCACTTGTGATAAAAATTGCAGTGGTTTTTCTGGGTCCGTCTTACCAAAGTTTAGTTCTTTCAAAGTTTGTCCTGATAAAAATCAGCCATTGAGTTTAAAAAAATTTTAAACAATGGCATGAAAATGTGGACTGAAACTTAAGGTTTAGAGAACAACACTAAATTTGGCATTAAAGAAACAGCTGTGGAAAAATTCTGCTCTCACTTACCACAACGTACGGTTTGCCATCTCTATAGACGGTGTGGTTGTTCACCATGCTCACGACGGCGACACCCAGATTACAGCGGATGCCGAAGGAGATGCAGAACCCCAGGCCTGATAATATGGCGATGATGTAGCGGCGCGGCAGGCCGAAACACGTACAGTCCACCACGGGAAGCTCCTTCTCCTCCTGCAGCTCTGGACGACCTTCTGCCGACAACTCGATGGTCTCTCCATTCTCCTGACGCTTCTCTAGAACCCTGACGAACATACACACACACAGACATCAACACATGAAACTCAAACCTGCAGAATCTGTGGAAAAGAAAACTCAGAAAAAACACAACAGAGATTTATTTGTGTTTTTTTCCTAGACAGCAATAAGATTCAATGGAGAGCAAATGGAGATGTTTGCCAAAGACTCTTCCTTCTCAGGTTCTCCTGAGAAAAAAGTCTGAAAATGTGCTCAGATTTACCAAGAAACCAGAGTATATGCTCACATTTGAATTGCATTTAAAATTTCCATGCATTTTAATTATGCCGTTTTAACAAACTCAATGTGATGTATATTTGAAGAGTTCAGATGCAAAACCAGCTAAAAGCCATCTCAGTCAAAAATGAGATAATGACACTGAGTGAATGCTCCTAACACACAGTATATGTCCATCAAATACTCAAATACTTCAAACTTGCTAAATTCCAGCCTCAGCCCAATCAGAAGTACCAGTACTTACATAGAAACCTATACAAAGTAGCCAGAAAGAAATGCTCATTTTAAAGAAATACGTCAGATGGATTTAGAGGCTTTTGCATCTGAACTCTTCATTTATTAGTCATACATAAATAACAATAACCAGGTTTATATATTTAAAATCAATAAATCCATTTTGTTTTACTCTCATATCTCTAATTGAATATTGCTTGTTCCACAGCTTTTTTTTTAAACTTTTTTTTTTAAAAATTTTTACAAACATTTTTTTTTACAATGAACTGATTTATGTTTTTTCTAAGCAATTTAAATAAATGCATTTTGATTTTAATAAGAATCAAGGTACCAAGTATATTCAAGGATGTAGAATTTAGTAGGGGTGCTAGTGACATGTCCCTACCAATATCCAGTGGCAAAATTGTCATTAGCAATAGTTTTGATCAAACAATTAAATGTGTATACGTAACCACTGTTGTTGTCATTTCAAATGCATCTGAAATACATCATACCATTGATATTACCTAAGAAGTTTAAGTAATACGCTAGAAAGGTATGTCTTTGAAACAAAGCTTTTTGAAACTCTGAATCAGTTTAACCATTGAGTTGCAAAATGATTCACTGTTTCCATGCGCTCCAATTGGATCACAAATCATTTGTTTCAGATTGAGACTTCAAAGCGCGTATTGTGAATCATTTGATTCATATTGGGACTTCGGAGCGGGTTCATGAATCTTTTGATTCAGATTGGAACTTTAGGAGCACGTATCACAAATCATTTGATTTAGATTGGAACTTCGGATCGGGTTCGTGAATCATTCCGATCTTGACTTCAGAACGCATATTGCGAATCATTTGATTTGGATTGAGACTTTGGAGCAAGTTTGTGAATCTTTTGATTTAAATCAGAACTTCGGAGCAAGTATCGCAAATCATTTAGTTTAGATTGGGATTTCGCAGTGGGTTCATGAATCGTTTGATTCAAATCAGAACTTCGGAGTAAGTATCACAAATCATTTGATTTGGATAGAGACTTTGGAGCGGGTCCATGAATCTTTTGATTCAGATTGGAACTTCGGATCGGGTTTGTGAATCATTCCAATCTTGACTTCAGAACGCATATTGCGAATCATTTGATTCAGAACAAGACTTTGGAGAAAGTTTGTGAATCTTTTGATTCAAATCAGAACTTCGGAGCAAGTATCGCAAATCATTTGGTTTAGATTGGGATTTCAAGTGGGCTCACGAATCGTTTGATTCAAATCAGAACTTCGAAGTAAGTATCACGAATCATTTGCTTTAGATTGGGATTTTGCAGTGGGTTCACAAATCATTTGATTCAAATCCGAACTTCTGAGCGTGTATCACAAATCATTTGATTTGGATCGAGACTTCGGAGCGGGTCCATGAACCTTTTGATTCAGATTGGAACTTCGGATCAGGTTCGTGAATCATTCCAATCTTGACTTCAGAACGCATATTGCGAATTGTTTGATTTGGATTGAGAATTCTTAGCAAGTTTGTGAATTTTTTGATTCAAATCAGAACTTTGGAGCGGCATTGCGAATCATTTGTTTTGGATCAAGACTTCGGAGCACGTATCGCGAATCTTTACAGTTTTACTACAAATAGCCTACTATGGTTAGTGTATTGAAACCATGGTTAATTTGTGGTTACCATGATTTTTTGTTTGTTTGTTTGTTTTTAGTAAAACTGTGGTTAATTTTTTAAAACTATGTGTTGCCAGGTTAACAAAAAAAGTAATAAATTTACACCTTAAGAGGACACAAAGAATTAACAGAGCATTGGATAGTTTCCATATACTTGTCTAGATCAACTCTGAATAAAGAAAAGAGAGGTTTAGAGCCAGATTTTTATGTATGTGTAATTTAGCAAGTAAGGAACACAAATGAAGTGATATTTTTCTATATTCTCTTTTGTGTAGTTAAAAAAAAATCAGAACATCTTTAAAACTGCTGCTGTAATGTTGCTGGTTTTACTTAATCAAAATTGTGTTATAATTGTCTGATTAATATGCTAACATAAAAAGCTCTGTTTATGAATGTTATGTTAGTATGTTAGCTAAAAGCAAACCATTGCCCTATATATTTAGCATATACGAGTATATTTATATAGCACATTTCATACATAATGGAAATTCAAAGAGCTTTACATAAAAAGGACTTAAAATAATCATAATCACAACAGATGCATAAAAAAAAAAATAAACCAAAGAACAAAACATGACTTAAAATAAATTAAAACAGTTGAGAATAAAAAGATGCATAAGATACAGTGCAGTAAATAAATTCTAATAAATGCAAATAGTTAATAATAAACTATGCTATGAAATCCAAACCACTTCACTGATGTATGACTAACAAATAACTTGTGAAATGGAAATTTTATATGCAATTCAAATGCATACATTTTACATTTAGCTCTAAATATTTTTGAGCGCACATTAACAATGAATTCGCATAGCAATAAATCTATACCTATATCTACACTTTTACTTCTTGATAATTATTGCATTATTTGCACCTTTCTTTATATTTCAGCTAAGGGGTTTTAAGAGAAACATCTGAGACAGAATTATTATCCTAAAGAAACACTCTAGTAAGTCTCTTGATCTCTGAAAGAGCAACTTCTGAGCAATCAGTGCCCTCTTTATTAAAACACAATGTTCAACAAAACCACTGTATGTTACGAGTATGATTAGACAATTTTAGCTTTTAAAGACCTGTTAATGGCAACATATCTCTGCTGGATGTTCACCAGCACTCATAAAACCAAAATATGAAGCAGAAATGAAACATTTCCCAGTTCACATTCATAATGAACCGACATGTCACATCGAATCCAGATTAAACATACAATAACATGTTATGAGAGCAGCGGTTTCCTTTCACTGGAACCACAAACATCACATTTAATATTCATTAGTTTAAAAAAAAAAAAAAAAAATTGTCTGTACAAAACTCGTTGTTTTTATCGTGCACAGTTGCAAAAACATTGCCATCTAGCTCTTAAGGAGTTCTGAGTGGCTTTAGCACATTGCTATGTGGTTGCTAGGGTGGTTTTGATTACTTAGTAAACTGAAAGCATGATTTGAGAAATAATTCATGTTTGAAGAAACAAACGCTGCAAGATGATGCACACAATCAGTGTTTAAGTGCATCACTAATGCTAAATATGAACCAAAGCTTGACTATAAGACCACAAGATAAATTCTATTGCAACATTTTTTATTATGTGTCACAAATCCGACCTTTAAAGTACTGGCTGTCCAGATGAATCTGTGATGAGTGTTAAGTACAGACACGCGGCCCTCTTACCGTCAGGTTACAGCTCTGCTGCAGCTGATGAAATAATAATGTTCCTCAGAGCCTGAATTATTGATCAAACTTTCTATTTTAGTCTTTTTCTGCCTCTCTTCTCCTCCTCCATCACCCTCCCCCTTCATCCATCCATTCTTCCCTTCTGTTCTTTATTCTCCAGCGCTTTGACCGTCTCTTTTACATTTAAGCTTAGTCACTGAGATGTGTAGCTGTAACTAAATCTAACACTATTAAAAATATTTTTGCTCATCAAAAAAGCTAAAATAATAAAATATATTATACATATAAAATAAATATATAATATAGATGTGTTGCTGGTCATTTTATGTGTCAATCACCATCGCTTCCTGTCTAAATCTGCAGTTCCAGGCCAGAATTAACTATAAAGTGGACCAGACTTTCTGATGATGGTCAAAAGTCTGGCGAGACGCTTTTAACTACCGTGATTCACAGAAACACTTAGTACACTTCAGTCCACTGGAGTAATGTGGGGTTAAGTGTCTTTCTCAAGCTTTACCCCTACACCACACCACAGTAATCAACAAAGAACTATTTCAACCACAATAGAAAAAACAGACATTAAAGCCAGACAAGCATGGCATTCATCTCAAGAGCAGACAGTTACAAGTTTCTATCACCGCCGAAGATGAGTGTTTTGGCTAATATAATAACCTGTGGATCTGATTTGATCTGATTATTGAAGAATCGATGCGAGAGAATTGAGCTTTTAAATGGCTGTTTATATGTAACAACATCCCTCACACTGCAGGAAGAACTAACAGTTTAATGACACCGTCCAGACCAGTAATAGCAGCTGTGACGTGGACGAGCGACCGCTATGACTTATGGGGCTTTCCAGGAGAGAGAGAGAGGGGATTTAACTAGCAGCAGGTTAGTTGGAGATCTATTTCAGGACTGGATTTACACGTTAAAGACTGATCAAAATCCAGAGAAACAGACAGAGAGAGAGAGAGAGAGTGAGTGTTTTTCTCCGAATGCTAATTAAAAGTTCATTCCATCCTTACAAGTGTAAACACTGATTTAAGTGACTAATATGTTCATCTGTGTACATCGTAATTTAAATATGAAGCGTTTTTGTCCTTGGGGCTAAAAAAAAAAAAGAACAGTGTACCTTATCAATCATTAATCACAAGTTAATTTAAATTTTAAATTCAAATTTTTAAATGTGCTCATAGAACATCTTGCAGGAAGCTATAATGCAGAAAAGTATCAATCGCCTTCATATCAGATTTTGAATATCATGAATTATTAATAGCCACATTAATACTTAATGAGTATTTATTACAAAAAAAGTCACAGATACTGCTGGCCTGTGATTTTACATAAAGTGTTTTAGAAGTAATTTCGCATTCAGTTCTTTAACTTTTGCTTTATTTAACGATCTCCATTTCAGTTCACTTGAATAATTCTTACTCACTGAATTATATTATTAATATAAAATGATCTAAAATTGATTACAAATGCATTATTTAGACATTAGATATAGTTTTTGCACTATATTATGAACACTGTTTGGGGAAACATACACTACCAGTCAAAAGTTTTTGAACAGTAAGATTGTTAATGTCTCTTCTGCTCACCAAGCCTGCATTTATTTGTTCCAAAAATTTAGTACATTTTTTTTTTTTTTTTTTTTTTTTTTACTATTTAAAATAACTGTTTTCTGTTTGAATATATTTTAAAATGTAATTTATTCCTGTGATCAATTCTACATTTTCAGCATCATTACTCCAGTCTTCATTGTCGCATGATCCTTCAGCAATCGGGGGGGGAGAAATGATGAAAATATTGAAATAATACTTTTATTTAGAAACGATGCTTTAAATTGATTAAAAGTGATGATAAAGACATTTATAATGTTGCAAAAGATTTCTATTTCAGAAAAATGCTTTCTGAAACTTTCTATTCATCAAAGAAAACGGAAATCCACTTACTTGTTTTCAACATAATAATAATAAATGTTTTTGTGCAGCAAATCAGAATATTACAATGATTTCTGAAGGATTGTGTGACTGGAGTAATGCTTTGTAAATAAGTAAGTAAGCTTTGAAATCACAGGAATAAATTACATTTTAAAATATATTCAAACCGAAAACAGTTATTTTAAGTAGTAAAAATATTTCAAAAATGTACGGTTTTTGCTGTACTTTGGATCAAATAAATGCAGGTATAAAAACAGTATAATTTTATTTTACAGTATTTATGGCATTTTTATTTTACGTATATAATAAAATTCTCTATATTACATGTATTATTTATTATAATACTCATCATATTTATTGTTATATATAAACATAATAACATGTCGAAAACTGTTATTTAAAATGTGCATTAATATATATATTAACGTGGATAAATAAAATATCACTCAAGTGTGCATTTAAGTCTTCATACATTATGGTCATATATGTTGAATAATCAGACTAATAAGCAAAAAATGTATAATCATTTTGCCAGGAAGGTTTTAAATAATTATTCTTCTTAAACAAACAGCCTATCAAGCATGTGTTTCAAAGTCAGCATCTTTAGTCAGCCAAGACGCAGAACGGAAGTGGTCACCTGACAGGTGAAATGTGACGACACAAACCGGACAAGAGTCGCTATTAATAGAGTCCAGTCGAGTTAATCTGGTCGTCCGAACACACGCGTTAATAAAGACACACGAGACAAAAAACTATACAAATGAGGATCTTCTCAACTTATGATTACTAAAACAAACACCAGCACTGAAAAACTGACATAAATCACATCTTCATCTTCAGCACCATGTCTATAGTGAGTGCTGACGGTCATGTAGTGCACTAATCCACCGGTCTCCATCTACAACACTTCATTTGTACACTAAACGCTCTCAAACAGCAACTAACGTCTTTATAAGAACTAAACCTCATTAAGCTACTTTAATGATGCTTTAGATATGCATCATTTGAACGTTTAACTGATAATATAAACGTATAAACCAGCTTTGTTTTTTGTTTTTTTTAAATCAAGTTAAATTAAGTTTTGTCTCTTACCTGTTTATCCGTCCAAGTGTTTTCGCCGCTGCTGCTTTAAAGCGCTCAGGTCGGACCTCCATCCTCTACAACTCCACCGCGGGACCGACCGGGACTCTGCGCGCTCCTTCTCTCGTGCGCGCACACACCCGCACTCAGCCTCCCCCCTTCCACCCACACCCACACACAAACTAATACTCTCTCACACACACGCGCAGGCGCGCATACACACACATACACACGCATACACACATACATACACACACACACACACACACACACATACATAAACTTCGAATGTTTAACAAACTCATTTCCAGGAATGGCATCCCAAAGGAAAACAAGTCGATCGATTCTTTGAAAATATCCAGTGATGAGTACAGGACAATGAAAGCAGGATTAGTGATTCTAAACAATTTTTATTTTGTGAGTTCCATCAGTGAAACGCTGTTATAAAGTGATAGAAACAGTTAAAAGTGGTTAAAGTGAGTTTTAGAGCCGATGTGGTTTAATGAAGACGTGGATGGAGATCTACTGTCCGTGAGTGTCACTGTCCGAGGTGCTGAAATGAGATTAGAGTAAATCTGCAGGAGTGAAGAGCCGCGTGCTCACACGACTAAACCCTGTGTGTGTGTGTGTGTGTGTGTGTGTGTGTGTGTGTGTGTGTGTGTGTGTGTGTGTGTGTGAGAAAGAGAGAGAGAGATCGGGTCCGATCCCTGTAACCCTTGCATACACACACATACACACAGTCTATTGTTAATCCACAGGGCAAATGACACTTAGTGGACACAATACGCCACTACAAACAACTGACAACTCAAAACAAGAGCTGAAAACGTTTGCTAACGTTATTTCTGAACGTTCTCTGTAAGTTCTTCTAAATTTAAGTCATCATACATTAAGGTCAAACATGTTAAACAGTAGTCAGACTATTAAACAAACAAACAAACAAAAAGTATCATTATTTTGCAACGGAGTGTTCTGAAAGTTCTCTAAAAGTTCAAAACGTCCGTTTTAAAAATTAAAAAAATAAAATAAAATAGAACGTTAAGGAAACATTCCATTGTATCATTTTGCAAACATCAAGGGAATGTTACACTACAAGTCAAAAGTTTTTGAATAGTACGATTTTTAATGTTTTTTTAAAAAAAACGTCTCTTCTGCTCAGCAAGTTTGCATTTATTTGATCTAAAATACAAAATCAGTAATACTGTGAAATATTTTTACTATGTAAAATATCTACTTTCTATGTGAATATATTTTAAAGTATAATTAATTCTTGTGATCAAAGCTACATTTTCAACATCATTACTCCAGTCTTCAGTGTCACATGAATCTTCAGAAATTATTCCAATATGCTGATTTGCAGTTCAATAATAATTTTTTATTATTAATAATATTTTAAACAGTTAAGTACATTTTTTCAGGATTCTTTGATGAATAGAAAAATCCAAAGATCAGCATTTATCTGAAATAAAAAGCTTTTGTAACATTATACGCTGTACCATTTAAAAGCTTGGAGTCAAAAGATGATAAAGACATTTATAATGTTACAAAAGATTTCTATTTTAGATAAATGTTCTTCTGAACTTTCTATTCATCAAAGAAGAATAGAAGAAAAAAATTCTACAAAATTCTACAGAATGATTTCCGAAGGATCATGTGACAGGAGTGGTGATGCCAAAGTTCAGCTTTGAAATAAATTACATTTTAAAACATATTCAAATAGAAAGGAGTTATTTTAAATAGTAAAAATATTTCAAAATTTTATTGTTTTTGTTGTACTTTGGATCAAATAAATGCAGGCTTGGAGAGCAGAAGAGACTTCTTTAACAACATTAAAGTAGGAGTAACATTTAAAAATGTTAAAAGAAACATATAACTCAAATGTTTCAAGGAAAAAAAAAAAACACTCCACAAACAAATGATTGTCATGCTAACGTTTGAGAACCTTGAACAAACAGTATATTAATGTTACAGGAAGAACATCTGTACACATAATTTTACATTAAACACACTTTACTGAGCAATTACAATTAAATAAATGTTTTACAAAGCTCCAGAACTGATCTACTGGCCAATATTTCATAAAAACGAGTATTCAAAGATGACAAACACCTGGTGCCACACATGCAAAAACCTATTTAAGAGCTGTTTTAAAAGTTTTTAAGTTTGCTAACATTATTAAATGCATTAGATATCATAAACTATGGACCATTAACTAAATTGTTGTATTTTAGCATTAATCAGTCAATGTATAACTGGAGGATCATGTGACACAGAAGAGTGGCGTAATGATGCTGAAAATTCAGCTTTGATCACAGGAATAAATTACACTTTACAATATATTACAACAGAAAACAGTTATTTGAAATTATAATAATATTTCACAATATTACTGTTTTTACTGTTTTTTTTGTTTGTTTGTTTTGTTTTTTAATAAAAAAAAATGCAGACAGTTCTAAATCCATTCTAGTTCATACTATTTGAATAATTACAATTTTAAAGAATAGAATATTTGAAATCACAATCTAATCTTTAAGGAATGTTACATTCTGTATTTTGATAGCAAAATAAACTAATAGAATAGAACAGAATAGAACGGAACAGAACAGAACAAGAAGGAAAAAACAATAGGCTAGAGTAAATAAAAGTGAACAAAATAATAAAAAAACAGAGAAACAGAATAGAAAAGAACAGAACAAACAAGAAATGAACGGAACAGAAGTGAACAAGAGAACAGAACATTCTAATGATTAAATATTTAAAGAATGTTACATCAAGCATTTTAACAGCAGCCCTGCATTCAAATCTGGAGAGGTTAAAGGTCAAGTTAAAGTGTTTGCTGCAGGGTTGGAAGCCGTATAAAATGTCAGGAGCCACATCACTTCAACATACAGCTGTAAACTGACCCACAATGCCCTGCACACACACACACACACACACACACATACATACACAGAGAGAGTCTCAGAGGAAGCTCTTCTCCAGATCCTGGGCTGAAATAGTCCTCAGAGGCGGCGGTCTGGACAGAGAGAGCGAGTGAAAGGGAGACGCGCGCTGAGGAGGTGAAAGAGGAGGAGGGAGCGTGATTATTGAAGGAGTGTCTGAAAGAGATCCGTAACTCCCTCCTCCTTTCTCCATCCTCTGCTGCATCCAACCCTCCATCACATAACCAGAAAACACAGATGAGGACGAGCTGCTCAGATCCAGAGCAATATCTGTCAGAAGCAGAGAAATCACAAAACCTGGAGCTAACAATGTGATACACAAAGCAGCACACAACATTTAGGTAAAATAATCATTTAGTAGATTAAGTAGATTAAACTTTATTAGGCTATGCAATACAGAATGAATTAAAAGTATATTTATTATAATTCATAACCTCTTTAAGTTCTTGTATTTTTAAGCATGTATTGCAATGCATTCTGGGATTGTGAGGGATTAATGCTGCTGTTTAAGTTGTGACTATACCTGATTCATGCAGCTGAGTGTGTGAGTAAATGTTTTTGGTGTAGAACTGGTTGTAGATGCAGTAAACCACAGCCATCAGCGTCAGCGTTCCTATAGCAGCAGCGATGAACACACCCAGCTTATTGTTGTTCTTCATCATATGAACATCTGTCAGTGTAAAACACACAGGTTAGAGGTCACGGGTCAGTAAATCTTAAAATTTATTTATCATAGGAACAGCAACTATATTCTCTCATGTTCTGGTAGACAAAAATAAAATAAAATAAAATAAATAAAAAATAAAAAATAATTTTAAATAAAATAACATAATCCAAAAAAAATATATATATACAATGGAAAGAAACTACAAGAGAGAAAGTACAACAAGTTTTATGAATTCATCATAGGAACATCATCTACATTCTGGTAGACAAAAATTAAATAAAATAAAATAAAATAAAAACTACTAATAAATATTAATAATAAAACAATAAAAATAACCTTAAATAAAATAATACAAATATATATATATAAATGGAAAGAAACTACTTATAAATATTACTAGTAAAATAAAATAAAATAAAACTTCATTTTAATCCAAGAAGTGCTATGACTTTATCATAGGAACATCATCTACATTCTGGTAGACAAAAATAAAATAAAATAAAATAAAATAAAAAATATAATAAAATAAAAAAAAAATCTACTACTAAATAATAATAAAAAATAAAAATAATCTTAAATAAAATAAAACAATACAAAAATGTATATAAAATGGAAAGAAACTACTTATAAATATTACTAATAAAATAAAATAAAATATAATGAAATAATATAAAACTTCATTTTAATCCAAAAGTCTTATGACCTTATCATAGGAACATCATCTACATTCTGGTAGACAAAAATAAAATAAAAATAAAATAAAATAAAATAAAATAAAAAAATAAAATAAAAAGAAACTACTAATATATATTATTAATAAAATAAAACTTCATTTTAATCCAACAAGTCTTATGACTTCACCATAGGAACATCATCCACATTCTGGTAGGAAAAACTCAATAAAAATTAAATTAAACGAAAAATGTAAATAAACTAATAAGTATTAACTATATTTTAAAAAAATAATAAAAAAAAATAATAATAATCTCAAACCAACAAGTCTTAAAATGAACATCATAGGAACAGTACCTACATTCTGGTAGGAAAAGCTCAATCAAAAAAATAAAATGAAATAAAATAAAAATAAATAAATAAATAAATAAAATAAATATAAAATAAAATAAAATAAAATAAAATAAAATAAAATACTGAAATAAACTGTTTATAAACATTATTACTAAAATTTAAAAAAAAAATGTGAACTGCAATAAAGAGAACAGAAGTAAACAAAAATTAACACAACAGAAAACATCTGAAAACAGAAAAGTAGTAAATAGAATAGCAACTAATTGGCATCATAATCAAATCTGTAAGGACAAATCACAGCAGATGACAGCTCTGTCTCTGAGTGTGTGTGTCTTACAGGTTTGTTTGAGTGTGACATGGTCGTGCTGATCAGAAGTCAGTTCCGTTTCTTCTTCTGCGTCGGTGTTGATCGGATTCTGACCCAAACTCACACTCACACACACCAGCAACAGTGTCCACTTCAGCATACTGCAAACACACAGAGAGAAAGAATCATTATAACAAACAAATACGCCTGATATACCAGTATAACTGGTCCTGAAACACGACAATGAGAGCTGTTTTTGATCCAGCAGACTCCCAGTGTCCTCTAGTGGCCGTGAGCAGAACTGCACTCTTCTTATCAACATTCTCCTCTGAGACTCCTTTTCTCATGCTTCCTTTCCTTTGGTAGATCACATAATAACTTGGAAACGCACATGATTATTAACTACTAGTGTTGCTATAGTTAACTAAAATTACAACTAGTTTAAAGTTTAAACTAGTAAAACTTAAATACAGATTAAAATGAAATGATAAAATCAAATAAAATATAATCAAATTAGATGATAAACTTAAATGAAAAATTAAAATTCTGCCTTAGTATCTAAATTAAATAAAGTAATTAAAATGACTAAAACTGGAAATAAATAAATAAATAAAAGTGTGACTAGTTTAAAATAAAATAAAATAAATAAATAAATATTAGATTAAAAACTTAAATGACAAATAAAATGCTGCCTTGGCATCTAAATTAAAGTAGTAAAATGACTAAAACGGAAATAAATAAATAAATAAATAAAAGTGTGATTAGTTTAGAATAAAACTAAAAAATAAAATAAAATATGAACAAAAATTAAGAACGCTCGTTGCCTGACTTGGACATAATTATTTACTAGCAGTGTTTTTATTTACTAAAACTACAAAAAGTTTAAAGTTTAAACTTGTAAAACCTAAATAAATAAAATTATATGTAAATATAAATAAAACAATATTAAATGAAAAACTTAAATGAAAATTAAAAATGCTGCATTGGCATCTAAATGAAATAAAGTACTAAAATTACTAAAAATTGAAAATAAAAAATTTAGTTTAAAGTTTAATCTAGTAAAATGAAATAAAATAGATTTGGGATAAAATTAATATATTTATATACCAAATTACAAAAAAAAAAAAAAAAAAAAAAAAAAAAAGGGAAAGAAAAAAAAGAAAGAGTCACTATTCAAACATTCTGAATATCAAATTCTCCTGACTAGTTTATGAATTATGCACATAATATGTCATTTGTAAGACACTTTCTTTTACTATCAGTTCAAAGTCCTCTCTCATGCATGTTATTTCATTGATAATCTTATCGCTTAATATGAAAATTACATTAAAACAAGAAACGCTCATCTCTAAATCTGGATCATATGCATGTTCTCAATATTAATTACAAATAATAAGATCTATAGAGTCAATAAGATTTAATGTGAATCAGAGGTTATGGATGAAGTACTTTATGTGGTTTATGTGCTTGAAAGCGTTTTGCATATTTATATTCTGAACAATTCGACAATAAACACACAACACACTTCAGAGTTCAAAACAAGAGGCAGAGCTCAGGTACAGCAGGTGAACAAAACACTAAAGATTCCTCAAAATATTCTGATTTAAACCTTTTTCCACATACCTGATCTCCGTTTCTAGGAAGTTTTGTCCTCCGGTGATTCGTGTCTTTCAGCTGCGCTGAGCATCACTTTGTTTGTGGATCGTCTCTTTCCAGGGTGGAGCTTTACACCATGACAACCAAAGTCCCAGGACCATTAGCTCTCACACGCACAAAAACAGCTAGAGAGGACTGCAAAATCAGGATTTAAAATCTTACCTCTTAAAAAAAAATCTTTAAAAAAGATTAAAAAAAAAATAATAATTATTAATTATTACTACACACACACATTTTTGTTTTTTACATTTTAAAAGAAAAACACAAAAGTAAAATTTTAAAATGTAAAAAAAAATAAATTAATAAAAAAAAAACAACTTATATCATTTATATATTATAATTTTTTTGTATATTTAATTTTCAGTGATGATTCATATAACTGAAAATTAAACATTCAAGTATTAAAAAAAAGGTAAAAGGCGGTAGATGTTTGCAATCCAGAAAAGAGATCCAGCTTTATACAGAAAAAGAAAACAAAAGTCATATGAGGGGTCAAATAACCATTTATCCAGAAACCAGATCATCATCATGAGGCAAACTGTACAAAATGTCTGTTTGTCTGCACTGCATGACCATCAAGCAAACATTTACACAAACCAAAGATCTCAGAATTGTGTTTCTGACTTTGACAAAAAGCAAAAGGAGAAGGAAATACTAAAAAACATACTGTAGCGTAAAACACAGCAATGACAATAAAATTACCCTTCAAGATCAGATATTTCTCAAATATTCTACATGAGAAAGAGTTAAATTACATCATTTTATCATATATATATTAATGACCACAACAAACTACTTACAAACAGAGTTCAAGCTACTGAACAAACACAGAAGACCCATCAAACCCCTGTGAGAGGCAAAGATAACATGACTTCAAAATGACTATGAGCCATAAAATGTCTGGCCTACGGGTCAGATGTTTGCTTTTAGAAACATGTCTGAGGAAAATAAAAAGGGGGGATATTTTACAAATGGCAACAAATATATTTCTGTACAATATAAAATAGTAAATCTTGTTCTGAAAATGACGTATTAAAATACTTCATAAGAAATCACACGTGTCATACAAACTACAACTGGAAGCATGTTTAAAAAAAAAAAAAAAAAATTATATATATATATATATATATATATATATATATATATATATATATATATATATATATATATATATTTTTTTTTTTTTTTTTTTTTTTTTTTTTTTTTTTTTTTTGAATAAATAAATGTTTTAAACATCCAACAGTACACAAAGAAATGTCCAGGTCATATTTTGCATAAAACAATTAACATGAAATATGACTCAGACATTTCTGTTCAGAAAACACACACACAGCTTTCCATGTTGTAGGTCTGAAACTCTGTATTCGTCCAGGTCTCAGTTAGGGGTGAATGTTTAATGGCTCAAAATGTCTTTTAAACATACAATGTACCTTTTTTGTGGTACAGATACTGACTTAAATAATGACACTAGACACAAAACACATTAGAATGGATCAACATTAACCCTTTGATGGTCAGAAAAGCCACTATAAATGACTTTTGACCTGTACACAAGTCAAACCGTCTGTCCTTTTGATTGGTCAGTGTGTTTTCATTTAGTTTGGAAGAAAAAAAAAACATGATCTGGAATGATTTTTGTACCTTTGTGACTTAATCAAAGGGTTAATAACATCAACGGAGATGAAGCACTGGTTCTTTTGCATTGTAGAGTTCAAATAACACAGACGGGTCAAACCCATCATCAACACCTTTACGCAAAACGTGATAAAATAACCTCGTCAGATCACTAAAGCAGCAGGACCGTCAGTTACCAAATGATTAGACTGCCGTAACAAGTAACTATAGTGTTGCAATGTTGTTCACCGTTCACCTGGACCCACCAAACGCAGGTACAACTCGGCCGGTACCATTATTATACTGTACTTAAAAACCAAAGTTCACTCGAAAAAGGAAACTGCCACCAAAGCTGCATATAAAGACTTGAAATATAATGCAGAGCTCAACAGATGTCAACTATTGTGAAAAGAGCAGCCGGCATAAACAGCTAAATGGCTCCAGAAGATCATCTGAGATGTTATGAGCCAAGCTGATGACAGTTTTCCTTTTTGAGATGAACTAGCCCTTTACGAACACTTATTTTTGTGCCCGTATGCACCGATTAAAATGATTGTTCCCAACAGCAAAATATGCTAATAAAATGTTCTTGATTTAAATAGATCCTTCTCAGACATTTGTAAACTCCAATGAAGGATGTGCCGTAGTTTCTTCTCATAACACGCTTGATTCGAAGTGTTCATTGTGGCCATTTTGCAAGTGAGAGTCTTGGTTTTCTTGAAGCAAAGGGGAAAATGAATTTGGGCCATTTCCTGAGGGTGGTAATGGGGTCAGGTCCATGTCTGTGGTGGCACACGGCACGTATCTCGCCTCAGCGTCTGCCGGAGGCTGGCCAAGCCGTTCGAGGAGGAGGAAATGTATGTATCCGATGGGAACGGGAAGAAAGGCGACAACGATGAGCGTGCTCAGGACAGCAACAGCCCAGCCTGGATAAGGAAGCACTTCCTTAGACGCCTGGGAGAAAAGTTGGATAGAGCAATGTTAATTAACTCGTATGGACATGACAAGTCCAAAAAAAAAATAATAATAACAGCAATAATATCATGTTTAGTGATAGTTGTTCATGAGTCCTCGTTTGTCCTGAACAGTTAAACTGCCTGCTGATCTTCAGGAAAATCATTCAGGTCCCACAAATTATTTGATTTTGCAGCATTTTTGTGTATTTGAACCCTTTCCAACAATGACTTTATGATTTTGAGATCCATCTTTTCACACTGAGGACAACTGAGGAACTCATATGCAACTATTACAGAAGGTTTAAACACTCACTGATGCTCCAGAAGGAAAAATGATGCATTAAGAGCCGGGGGATGAAAACTTTTGAACAGAATGATGTTGATGAAGATTTTTCTTATTTAGCCTAAATGTCTTTTTTTTTCATTATTTAGTACTGCTCTTCAGAAACTACAGAAGACACTCATATGTTTCCCAGAAGACAAAAGTTATATTTAACTTAATGTTCAAAAAGTTCAAAAAGCACCCCACGGCTCTTAATGCATCATGTTTCCTTCTGGAGCATCAGTGAGTGTTTGAACCTTCTGTAATAGTTGCATATGATTCCCTCAGTTGTCCTCAGTGTGAAAAGATGGATCTCAAAATAATACAGTTTTAGTTGGAAAGGGTTCAAATACACAAAAATGCTGCAAAACCCAAAAATTTGTGGGACCTGAAGGATTTTTCTGAAGAACAGCGGGTAGTTTAACTGTTTAGGGCAAACAAGGGACTCATGAACAACTATCACTAAACAAAAAAAACACAGTTGTGGATCATTCAGGTAACAACACAGTATTAAGAATCAAGTGTATGTAAACTTTTGAACGGGGTAATTTTTATAAATTCAACTATTATTTTCTTTAAAAAAAAAAAAAAAAAAAAAAAAATTATATATATATATATATATATATATATATATATATATATATATATATATATATATATATATATATATATATATATATATATATATATATACACATTTTTGATGTGAAACATCTTATTTAGGTCAGTGCTAAAAAAAAAAAATAACATGCATTTTACATGATCCCTCTTATTTTGGTAAAAAATTAACATTTTGCAGATGTATGTAAACTTTTAACCACAACTGTATGAAAAAAAAACCCATACATATTATTTAGCATACCTGTAACCACCTAAATCAATGATTTATAAAAAGCATTTTTGGCAAAAACAGGTAACTTGCCATGGAAACATGAAGTTTTTTAACATTTATGACTGTTGGTCCGATCTCTCTAAAACTTTGCATTCTTGTTTAGAATCACCTGTCACATGTGCTCACCAGGTTTTGTGAACTTCTGAGTTTTTGTTTAGGCTTTATGGGCTTTTGGGTATATTTGGACAGGCCCCTTTTTTAAACGACCCCATTATAGCTTCCCAAAAGGTACATTTCAAAATTAGTTTTTACCTTATTGACCCAGAGAATTGCATTTCAGTGTTTTTTTCCAGACTGAGTGGAAAAAAACTTAGGACTAATTTGCATAAGTACATTTTCTCAATCATTTAACCAATGGTTTGATTGACAGCAGTGGTTCTAGAGTTCAAAAGTTCAAAGTTTTCCTGCACTGGTTTGGTTCCAATTGGGCCAAAAACCTAGGTTTTTCAAAAAATGCAAAATACCCAAGAACTTCTCCATGGTGACGGACAAATGAGCCAAAGATTCCAACGACATAAGACACTTGAGCCTGCAACAAACCTTTCAGGAGTTACGAGTGATTTTATACTTTTGATCGCTGTAGCGCCCCCGTCAGGTCGACTGGGGCGAGCCTTGGTGACGTTGTAGACGGCGTGAGTACTACCATTCCTCCAAGTTTCAAGTCTCTATGACTTACGGTTTGGTCTACCTGATCAGTTTTACGTGGAGATTGTTGATCTTTGGATATTCTAACAATTACTTTGATAAGGATTACGAATATAGAGGAAAAAACAGCTAAATTTTATTCCAAGGCCCATTTTACCTTTTCTCTGTTCCAGGCGGTGTATGTGGGATGCTCCAAGATCATCTTCAGCAGACTGGCACCCAAGAGCCCCAGCATAGCGAACGGACACACGTACTTCCACAGGTACTTGTACACTACAGGAACCGGTCGATCCAACATCCGCTTCAGGTCCTCCAAAAACCTGCATTTATGCACATTAATGCACAAAACCAACACAGATAAACATACTTATACTTGAACTCGGAGAGTCTGTGATACCTGTCGGCTCCATAAACCCAGGCCACGCTGAAGGTCTGAAAGATGACGACGATGATGAGGGGAAGTGTGGCAGAATAGTCGTCAAACATAGTCACAAAGTAGTTTCCACAGCGCTGAGTGAAAATGAGACCGATCAGAAAGCCCACTACACAGCTGCACACTGGGAGAAAGACAAGATAACGATCAGACAGAGCAAATCACAGACACACAAAACAACAATACTGATTAAAACCAAGCTTTTTAAAATAAACCCAAATATAAAAGAGCAACAGAATGGGTTGGAGTGTTACCTGTAAAGATGAATTTGTGTCTGCGTAGCGTCTTAAAGGTGTCTGTCAGCGGAGTCAGTATTCCAGCCATGGTGCCGAACATGGTGGACAAACCCAGATTGAGCAGCATAAGGAAGAACAGCACCGACCAGAACGGACTCCCGGGAAACAACGTCATGGCTTCAGTGAACGCTATGAACGCTAAACCGGTTCCCTCCACACCCTGAGAGAGAAAGTGAAAATTGCAAAGTAACTTAACCATTCATCTGAGTCATTCCTTACCAAAGAAATACTGCAGAACTCATCATAACTACAGGTATATTAATTTCCATTACTTTAGACCTGGAAATCACATTTTTGACACCCCAAAACAACCAACCAAAACATTGCAATAATGCCCTAGAAACCCCCTAAAACATTCCAACAGTACCCTAGCAACCACCCAAAACATTGCAATAATGCCCTAGCAACCACTTAAAATGTTCCAATAACCTAGCAACCACTTAAATCAAGGTAATACCCCAGCAACCAACCAAAACATTGCAATTGTACCCCAGCTACCCCTAAAACATTTGAATAATAACCTAGCAACCACTTAAAACATTCCAATAACCTAGCAACTACTCAAAATGAAGTAATACCCCTAGCAACCACCCAAAACATTCCGATAATACCATAGCAACTCCCAAAAACATTCCAATAACCTAGCAACCACTCAAAAACTAATACCCCTAGCAACCACCCAAAACATTCCAATATCCTAGCAACCACTCAAAACAAAGTAACAACCCTGCAACCACCCAAAACATTTGAATAATACCCTAGCAACCACTTAAATATCCCAATAATCTAGCAACCACTCAAATCAATGTAATACCAAAGCAACCCCCAAAACATTCCAGCAATACCCTAGCAACCACCCAAAATATTTCAATAATAACCTAGCAACCACTTAAAATAATTCAATAATCTAGCAACCACTCAAATCAATGTAATACCCCAACAACCACTCAAAACATTCCAATAATACCCTAACAACCACCCAAAACACTCCAATAATACCTTACCCTCTAAAACATTCCAGCAATACCCTAGCAAACATCTAAAGATTCCAATAATACCCTAGCAACTACTCAAAACAAAGCAATACCCCCAGCAACCACCCAAAACATCAAGCATAGAAAGTTCTGAATCACATTTTCTTCAGAAAATAATAAAATAAAACATTTAGTTGTGCTCTGTACCTGTTTCAGCTCCTCCTCTAGGCTGCAAGCGGTGATGTTGTAACCAGGGATATTCAGCTGCTGGCCCTGAATCCTGTACCACTCCTCATACTCGTTCAGTGTGATGCTCTCCACATCTGACGCATTGATGAGGAGGTCAGGGAAAGAAGTGTTGGACATCGCTTCAAACACAGCCTTCATGTTACTGCAGCACACACAAACACACAGCTAAACATCTTAAAGCTTCAGTACAATATACTTAAAGATACTTGAGGCATTCTAATAGATTTTAAGATCAAATATTCCCAAATCATTTGTGTCTGCGCTGCATACTGACCGTTTAACACACTCGGTGGCGATGGTTTTGGCTCTGAAGCCCAGCACGGCAAACACCACCAGCGTGGCCAGAACAGACGTCATGAAGTTGACGCCAGATACAGTGAACGCGTCTCGATGGCAGTTGTTGTTCCGAGGGTTGTAGGAAGAATACGCGATCACAGAACCGAAACCCAAACCCAGAGCGAAGAAAACCTGAGTCGCCGCCTGGCGCCACACCTGAACATCGGCCCAGATCTCCAGCTGAGAGAAACCAACCAGAACAGACGATTATTTTAAACTAAACAGACATTTAAATAAAACAAAAAAGCACATAAAATGACAAAAATTAAAATAAGCTCAACTCAAAACATGAATAAACACTACAGTACATAAGAAAACTTCATATTTTCACCTTTAATTTAGTGTGTTACTGGCCATTTATTTGTAACCGTTTGTGAAATTTACTAGCAATTTCTAAGTGAATGGTTTCTACACCATTTTTTTTTAGTGTATATAAGATTTCCATTGAGTGAAGACACTATTTTGGTTATTATTTTTATGGACTATGGTGTCTAATTAATAAATTCCACCTATATTCTAGACCTTAACATGCAGCTTAAAAAGTCATGCAATTATCTACATACCCTGGGGTAAAACATGAATTTAATGCCCTCGGACGCCCCGTCCAACGTCACGCCTCTGATCAGGAAACACAGCAACACCACGTACGGAAACACGGAGGAGAAATACATCACCTACACACAACCGACACCAATTAATATCATCAATAATCAAATTACAACACACAATAAACATCATATATACATTCACATTCACAACACAAACTCCAAGTACCTTGCCGGTCGATTTGATGCCCTTGTACATGCCCAGACAAACAATGACCCAAGCAGCCAGCAGACACCCAGTAATGATATAGTTAAACTCTCCTGTTTCATCAATGGAATCAGTGATATCCAGAGCTTTACGGTACCAAAAATACGCTGTGGGAGAGCTGGCGGCACATTCCTTCACTATGAGCGAAAACAAGAAACGCATCTCCATATAAAATAAGTCACATTTCTGGCATCAGTGAAAACGACTTACTTTATATTGTATTACACAAACTCCTAATCCTTACCAGTGATGTTGCCTTCTGTCGGACAGTTTTCCCATGGTAGAGGATACTGGAAAGAACTTCCCATGTAAAAAATACTCCAGCCGATGATTACATTGTAATAAAGAGCTACAAAGAAACACACCTGGGAAATAAAAAGAGAAAACGAAAACAATGTATTCAAGAGTAAATTAACATTGAGAAAATCAAGTTCTAACAACGTTTACATGTCTAGCTTTTAATAAGCAAAAGAAGTGGAGTGTTTCTTTAAAGTCAAACCAAGTGTGCCAAAGACTCAAAGTCTCACAAATGAAATCTTTATGTACCAGTGCAATTAACCAAAAAATAACAAACTACTCACCACACAGCTGGAGTAGCCAATGCCAACAAGTTTTGGAGAAATGTGTCTCCAGACGCCGATGCTGCCCTGTCTGATACTCTGACCCGCCGCCAGCTCCAGAAAAAACAACGGCACACCGACTAGCCCCATCAACAGCACATATAGCAAGATGAACGCTCCTGAAAGACATGACACAGGGTTCTGTAAAATGAAATTCCCAAACGATTTTTCCAAGCACTACTTTTTTGATTTTCAAGGACTTCAGTAAGAAGTCTTGCTTATCAAACAATGTCTTTTCTAAAAAAAAAAAAAAAGGGACAAATAAAAATCTACTAATAAAACAAAATGGCAAAAATAAAGTGAAGCACATACAAAGTATACAGTAGATTTATTTATTTTTTTGCAAAATCGCTCCGAAATCCTGGATTCGCCACATGCGCTCCAAAGTCCCGAACTGAATCAAATGATTTGTGAACCTGCTCCAAAGTTCCAACCTAAATCAAATTATTCATGATGCATTACAGTTTTTCTCGATTGCTAAAACACTATAACCAATCTTTTGAACTAAAATTTCAAAACCATAATGGCATTTTTCAAAAAGAACACCCATTTCCCTGAACTATAAACACTATTCCCCTGCTTTAACACATGAGTCAGATTTAGTGAACTGTTACTGCAAAACCCTACACACAAATCCCTAGTTTCTCAGTGCTTACACCGTGCGGTCATTTAGAAAGCACTAGCATTCAATATTGTTCACTCAAGTCTGCAAAGTTTGAGCTCAGTTAGCACACAATTACCCAAGTGGAAACACTAGGAGTCAAAATTGATCACACACTAATCAGAACCTTCAATGGAGATAAAAGGGCCAAAGTCAGCTTACAGTTTGGTGCATTTTTTAGATCAGAAATGAAATTCTCAAAAGTACTTGTTCAACCTCCACATCGTCGAGTCACTTGTGCACATCATAAAATGTTTCTAATTTTTTTGAACAAGTTGCGTTTGCTTTGGTACATTCATGCAACTGATTATGCAACTGATTTGTCTGCGGTTTCCTACATTATCAGTTCCTACTGTCATGTTGCTATAGTCTTACCCCTCAAAACATCATCGTACATGTCTTTGCAGTAAATGCAAAATTTTTGATCTAGTTGTCATAAATTGTCAAGCATATTCTACACATTTCTATTCAACCTTTTGTAAATTTGCCATGAATTGTTCAAGTGAATATTGACTTTCACTAACGTAGAGTCTACAGATCAACCAATAAAAAAAGAAGTTCTCTGAAATACCTCAAATGTACATCTCAACATCTCATGAACCTTCAATTGGAAAGCGTATATAGACAGAGGACAACACAAGAGTTACAAATTCTGACAGTGCACTTTCAAATTTATATTTCCACCTTTGCCCATATTTCTTTTTCTATTTCGCAATGACTTTGTAATGTATTTTCATTTAATTTTTTCTTATTTTTATTTTTTTGTCAGACCACTAGTTAAAAGTGTAACCGTGAATCCTATCCAGTCTTTTTCAATCGATATCCCGCATGCAGTAATGTGTAATTTAGAAGAGGAAGATTAGGAGGTGAAAGAGGAAGAGCAGAAGAAGAAGGAGGATGACGACGATGACAACAACATGGAGGAGAAATAGGAAGGGCAAGAAAACAAGCAGTCTTATATATTTTATCAGGCATGCAAGAGGATTTTATCCCCACTGCCTGTCCAGGGCCAATTTAGTCTGTGATGCTGAGGAGGTTTTTTGGCCTGTCCCAGACCAAAGACAGGATGCTGGGGCAGAGTAATTATTTTTGTTGTTGTTTGCTGTTTTGTGCTGTACTCTACAGTACAATAAATTAAGGATTAAAACATTTGCAAATGCATAAATTTACATGATTTTTTTTTTCCAAGCAACACTTATTACCAGTTTTCGTAGTATTGTTTTGAATTGATCTCATCAGTGTGTAAAACTGTGTTGTAGTGTATGTGTTTTTGAGGGTTTGTGTGTCATGTCTGAGAGCAAAGTTTGTTTTTTTTCAGCAAGATTGAGTTGTTTTGAGTGGAGAGCTTCATTTTGACCTGAATATAGTAAGTTCTGGGAATTGAGTTAGAAGTTACGGATTTGTGTTTAGAGTTTCGCAAAAAAGAAGCATAATTTCAAGAAACGTGTTTAAGCAACTGAGAAGGGTCACAAATCATTTGACTTAGAACGGAACTTCGCGCATTGCAAATCATTTGACTTGAATCATTCAATTCGCATAATGATCACGAAGCTGCTCCGATCTAATTCAAATGATTTGCGATACTGGAACTGATAAACGATCTGATTTGTGATACACAATCCAGTTGGAGCACTTTGAAACAGTGAATCATTTTGGGACACACTGGTTTAATTCATTCAGAGTTTTGAAAAGCTCTGTTTCACCCATCACTACATGCTTTTTTAAAATTTTCATTAATCTTTTAAATCATTAACCTTTTCATTTGATCTGGCTTTTGCTAGTGAATCTGACTTAATTGTTTGATGTTTTCTACTGTTTAAGAAGAAAAACGAAAGAAAAAAAGACTTGCGGAACCGCTCCGAAATCCTGGTTTCGCCATATGTGCTCCAAAGCCCCGAACTGAGTCAAATGATTCGCGAACCATCATTTCAGATCACGATTCGGAGCGTGGATGGCAAATCATCTGACTCAGATCAAAACTTTGTGTATCGTGAATCATGTGATTTAGCTTGGGATTTCAAATCGTGTATCACGAATCATTTGATTTGAATCAATCAATTCGCAAAATGATAAATGATTCACAAACCAGTTCCGATCTAAATCAAATGATTCGCGATACGCGATTTGAAGTCCCGATCTGAAACAAATGATTTGTGATACGCAATCTGATTAGAGCGCTTCGAAACAGAATCATTTTGCGACACATTGGTTTAACTGATTTAGAGTTTTGAAAAGCTGTTTCACCCATCACTACATGTTTTTTTTTTTTTAAAACCATTACAAGCGATGTGGAAATTTGAAAATGAATGGCTCTTTTAATTTGATTTGGCTTTTGCTAGTGAATCGCTTGAAATAAATGACTGAATGCATGAGTTTTAATCAATCGAAGCGGTTCCAGCATAAATGACTCAATAGATTTGGTTCATCTGTTCCTCGAAAGCATTTTACCATTCAATCAGCAAGTTTTATGACATTATCTGAAAGAAGCAAAAAAAGTATGTCTTTTGAATTGCATGAATTTGGTTTGAAAAGATATGCTTATTTCATAGATGTCTTTTAATTATTAAAGCACTTTTCAAGTACCTCTTCAGGTATATTGCTATTTTTCAAGGGTTTTTCCAGGCCTTACATTTCAAAAAGTCAAATTCAAGTACTTCAGGCACTTTAAGCACCAAACTAAAAACAAGTGTGGATCCAAAGGATCTTCTCCTCACTCACCTCCTCCGTTCTGGTGGCAGAGGTACGGGAACCTCCAAACGTTTCCCAGTCCCACACTGAATCCCACCTGAGCGAGGAAATATTCCACTTTACTGTCCCATCCATCTCGTGCAATTTCCATCACGACCTCCTGCTCGACCCCTAAACCCACTTCAACCTCGTTCTGTTGATCATCTGCAGGCAACGGTGGTTTCTCTGACGTCATCTGAGAGACAAACAGACCAATTCAAACAAATTATATATAAACCCACAGCGGATATTATCTTTGTTATAAAATATGTAGCTATAAAAATCTCTTATCTTGCCAGTTCAGTCATAAAACTACTCAAACACGTGTACTGCTTCATGTCTGCTAATCAATCAAAACAAATGATGTAAAAACTACACAACAGCATTAGAAGCCAATCATGTGAACTCGGTTTGATCTGTGAATTTCCATAATCTTTCCAGTCGTTCGTAAATACTGGATATGGATTTTAAAAACTGATTTGCTAATGAATAAATTAGACCTTGTTTTACAGAACGACATCTTTCAGTGTTTTACCACAAACAATACTACTGTATATTATTATACTACTTATAAGTGTACTATTATTTTCATCATCATAAACAGTAAAAGACTAACTATTCTAATCATTAATACCATATTCAAGTGGTTAAGGATTCAAAACAGAACAATGTGAAAAGTAGATGGATCAAAATGAGTACACTTTCAAGGTAAAAGACAGTGTGAATGCAAAAATAAGTTAAGTATCAGACTCATCAATACCTAAAAGACATTTTTTTTTCCATTTCCTGACTTTTACGTTAATTTCCATCACCATGGAGTGCGCATGCGTACAATTCCAAACACTGACAAGGAAACATTGCTCAACTGCAACTCTAAAACGATTATTCAGTAAAATAAAAGCATTAATATGTTCTTTAGTGCAAGATCAATCCAAACCAAAAGCTGTTTAGTGAGATCTAACACTGCAGAGCCAACAAGGCAGTCGAACCTGTCACAGTCGGCTAAAGAATGAAACTAAAATGAAATAATCACCTATATGCGTCCAAATTTGCATGTAAAACAGTAAAGCTGAATATTATTATCTATATATATACATAGTAAATATAAACATTAAATAAATTCTCACCATTGCTCTTTTTTGTCTTTGATTCTCAAAGGCACGTCCACGTGTTAAATACTTATGGCGCGAGTTACTGCCGCCGGTTTACACGTGTGGCTCAAATCCTCTTAACAATACCGCTTCTCAAGTTCCCCAGCCGAAGCATGCAAATACATATTAAAAAAACGAGTAATTTATTTAAAGTATATAGCAACAGAGGAATATATATATATATATATATCTCCCGCGTTTACTCCTCTGTAGTGTTGTGGATTTACGGAACCTAGAGCAACACCCTCCTCCACAGGGTTGCCAGGTTTTCCCAACAAAACCCCGCCCAATTGGGACCGGGGGGGGGGGGGATACCTTTTTTGGGGGTTTCCCTGGTAAAATTCACATTCCGTGGGCATTCCACGTTTTTGGGGTCGCTTCAACCCGTGGACATGAAGAACAATCCGAGACAACAGTGTAAAAGTAGAACAATTCCGCGCGAAAACCGCGGACATGGCAACACTGCCAGCTCGTCCTGCCATATCCCACGTAGAAATATTTGTGATTTTGCCTAAAATAGCACTGTATTTTTCTAAAGTAAACGTATATAAGCATTATGAAAAAGCTATAGGTAGAAACACTCACCTTTGCTGATGCTTAAATCTAATGCATTATTTTTCGTTTTTTTTTTGTTTGTTTTTTTTAATAGAACAAAGTTTCCCTTTTTTTCCTTGCAATGCATACGAATCGGTTTACCATCAGTAACCATCTCTCTCTATATAATCAGCTTAACTGTTTATTTATATTTTAGCATGATTCTCCATGTACTGTGCAGTTCGGCTTTTTATTTCCTTCATAAATTTGATGACTGACGCAACTCCAGAACAGAATTACGATTATATTGTAAAGGTCACTCCCAGCAGGTGGCGCTGCTGGCACTTTGCATCTTATTTCACTGTCAAAGTCACCCAGCTGACCAGGACAAAACTTTACTCTCATATATTGTAAATAAGCCTCGTCACGGTTAATAATTGCCTTAGATTGTTCTAAGATTCATTTAATAAAAGCAACATCTTACAAACTACATAGGCTCTCTAATGCAAGTTGAACACCATTTTTATTTTTTTTTTAAAAAAAACTAAAACTGTCTAAATGTCATCTGACTTAATAATAAGTAAATGATAGTAATAATAACCATCAAGCTTTGTTATAACCTACCTCTCTTAGGATTGACAATGTACCAGATTCCTCCTCGTTGTCCTCTTAAGTTCACACACAAGTAAAAGAAATGATCCAACACTTTTAAACACTTCAAATTCAGCTGAAATGTGAGGACCCCAAAGACCAACAAAACAATAAAAACGCGTCAGGATCATCGATCATCTACATTTTAAAAAACAGGTGCTGTTTCAGCACAGAAGAGAAAGTTCATCCCTATGGAGTTTATTTTGCCACGTTGAGTCACATTCCAACTGTCAATCACAAGTAAGAACCGCCCAATCAGATCAAACACAGCAGCCAGGCCCCGCCCACAGTCTTGTGCTTCCTTTTCATGCACAAAATGTGGAACTGAGGCAGACAAAACCTGAATGCTGAACTGAGAAATGACATAAACTTTGCAGACATAACAGTGTAGGAAAAAAAGGTCTCGAAACGCGTTTTCTAAAATAAATTATTTTTTTATACCTGGAGAAACATAATATACTGTATTTCCTAAAGAATACATACAATTGTGACGTGGGTCCCATATTTAAAATTAGCGATTACAATGAATCCTTTGCGAGTTAATTAGCCATTCTTTTACGGAAGCCCAAAGAGGCATTGGATTATTATTATGGGAGTCTCTCAGTCAGGGCCGTAGCTGGGGTTTGTGGGGCCCCGGTGCAGCTTGTACCTGAAATTGTGTAAATAGCACAAATAAATAAACAGAACAAATATACAAATTAAACAATGTTTAAGTTTTTTTTTTTCCCCCAAGTTTGTAGGTGTCCAGGTACAGAAACCGAATAATGAAATGTAAAATATCATTGCATAGTCTTCACTGCATAAAATAAATATAGATCTAAGTTTCAAAGATATAGCTATTTCAACTTAATTAGGGGTTCAAGCACGAAGGTGAACTAATAATAAGGTTAATGTAAACTAAAGAGTTCACAGAAACAGTTCATGTTAGAAATTACTATCAATAAATTGCTATCAAATCAGTTGATTATCATAAGTAATTAAATGATTTCTAAAAGATAAATACCATGTAAAATGTTCTGCAATGTCTATAATATAAATAATATGATTTATATTATAATATTTATATTATTTATAATATAATATAAATACCACAAATAAGCTGAGGAATTATTTAAACTTTTATTTACATGCCATAAACATATTTATATGTTTGACATTTATATGTTTGAAAATCATCAGTACAACCAGTAAAAAATAATGTCAATTATAAATGTACAACAATGTAAAAACATAAAATATCACTATAAAATATGATAAAGCAGTGCATAAATCGCATCATTTAAACAATTTATATTATATAGACAACAGCTCCCACACTTGGTCCTGAAAATAATGCAGTTAAAATGTGTGTTCAAACACATGCTCTGTTCTGAACTCTTCCCTCATATAAACATTCTCTTCATTAAAGCTACAAGTGAAGGGTTGCCAGATATAATGCCAGATGATACAATGATCTTTTTAACAAAGATCAAAAAGTGTTTTCTATTTTCAGCCCCCAAAATAAGACAATCTAAGACAGGGATAGGCAACGTCGGTCCTGGAGTGCCGATGTCCTGCAAGAGTTTAGTTCCAACTATGAAAAAATATCCTCACCTGCCTGTAGCCCTTGTAATCCTGAAGACATTAATTAGCTTGTTCAGGTGCATTTGATTAGGGTTGGAGCTAAACTTTGCAGGACAGCGGCACTCCAGGACCAACGTTGCCTATCCCTGCTCTAAGATTTGTGACCCACAAAAACAGATTTGGTTCACAGGAGACATTTTCAGTTCTCAACAAAAGAGTTAAAAGTGCAGGAAATAAAGTGCAAAAACAGTGAAAGAATTCATCTTTCAACATACTTGACAGTAAGACAATGCAACATAACAGACAAATAACAGAACAACATCAGACTCACTTAAATAATATACAGGAAACAGAAAACTAAATAAACCAGAAAATAATACATTTGAGGAGGCTGAACAAAAAAAAAAAAATGCTGTACGTTTGCTACAGGAATAGAAGCGCAGCTCCAAATGTGCAGCCATGCAGAATCCACAAAATGTACAAAAGCAAACTGAAGAAATTTGTCCAGGACAGTGACTGAACCACTGTCACATACTGGAGCTTAAGGTCTGGGTGTTTTCTAAAAGAGCACAAATATTAATTCACAAACATAAGTCAGCACTAGAATACATTCTTGATATATTATGAAATTTAAGTTTATATTAAATAAATAAATAATTACATTTGAATTTTCATAATTCACATTGTATGTATAGTGCCACAATCAATCAATCGTCCATTATAAAACACTATTGCTTTTAAGCCAAATACATGCTGAAAAGTCACTATTTTTTTTGCTTTCATTCATTCACATGATTTGTCGAGATGATGTAGTGTGATTTATAAAGTGTCATTTCTAAATACCCAGACACTGCCGTTTTGACTCCAAGTACCGGCAACATGTCAGAAGTGGCGGTATGCTAAAGACTACAATACAGAAGTGCCGGTACTGCATACTGGTCTGTACCGACACCACTTCAAGCACAGCAGTAATGTAAACTCACCTCATCCTGGACTTTCTCTGGTTGATCAGAATAACACTCTTCAGGTTGATCACAATAGACTGAGATATCAGTGAGGAAAAATATCAGTATATATGAATGTCCAATAGGTGGTTTAAATCAGAATCATAATTGAAGATGTTGGTATTATGATACAGGATAAAAAAACTTCTGTACTCTCTCAGCAGTACCAGATAATCTAGTACAATACTCACAGTTTGGTTTCAGATCCTCCATGCTGTTCCATCCAACAGGTTTCATTGTATTTTTATCTCTTGACCCTTTCATTTGTGACTTTTCCTGTTTGTTCTTCATGTTCTTGTTCTTGCTTTTCTGATGTTTAAACTGCAGTTTGTTGGGCATTGTTTTTCTCTTCAAACTTTTCTGCCTGTGTTTAACAAACATTACATGAAATTTTATGTTTTGGCAACAGTCGTGTGTGTTTTTTGAGTTTAGTCATTAGTATAATTTGTCATCATCTCAGTGTCAACTCAACATAACCTTTTCTAAAGAGAATAAATAGAGAAATTCAAGTGATAGGCACTTAAGACACCTGACGTCTACAAGTTTAATTTTCAGTACCACAGGTGGAATACAAACAGACACTGAATCATTCATTGGTGAGCAAAGTGAATAGAATTGTCATTAGACTTATGGTTGTTAGAGGCTTAGGAGTCTATTTAACTGGTGCTAAATCAAAAAGACGGTGCTATCTGCAGAGCCATTTAGTGTATCTATCTGCACTAAAACTTTAGTCTCTTGGGTACCATGTCAAAAGCTGCAATTTTAAAAATTAAAAAAAAAACGCCTGGCACGGAGGCAAATTACACAGCTTTTAGATCTTGTTGGTCTGATTTTGTCGAGACAAACTCAACAGAGCTACTGTACCTCCTCAGCCTCAAAATTCAGCTGCTTGTTTCTCTCGGTTGCGCTTTTATTGAGTAGGTCATCCAATAACAGAATTTAAAGATTAAACAATAAGACTTTTACTAAGAATAAACCGTAAGACTAGAGCAATGTCCTCTGAACAGGACTTTTTTTTTTTTTGGCCACATCACCTGGCCCTAATGTGTGATGCCTGACTGCTATTCAAGTTCACTTCCATTTGAGTAATCAAATGTGTTTGTTTGAAAATGCCAATTAAAACAGACAATACTGTATATCAATATACCACCAATAAGTGTACTATTATCATCATCAAAAACAATAAAAGAATGATTATTCTAATAATTAATACAATTTCAAGTATGTAAAACAGAATATCAAAAGTAAATTGACTAAAACTGACCAAAATGAGAAATGAGTCCACTTTCAAACTTATAGAGCGAATGTAAAAACTCGTGAACAGACTCGTCAAGATGTAAAAACACATTTTAAAATTTTTAATTCCGACATTTACGTTTACCATCACCATGGAAAACACGTGTAGGTGTATGTGCGCATGCGTAGACTACGATTCCTGACACAGTAGAAAACAGTAAGATCTTCAGTAGGAAACTGCCACTTTATGCTCTAAAACAATTATTGGATAAAATCAATGCATTGATCTTATCTTGCCAGTTCAGTCATAAAACTGCTCAATCACATGGGCTGCTTCATGTCTGCAATCAGTCAAAACAAATGATGGAGTAAAACTACACAACAGCATTACAAGGCAAACATGTGAACACGGTTCGATCTGTGAATTTCCATAATCTTTCCAATCTTTTCTTAATGCAGCCGTGCGCTCATGAATAAATAAGACTGTTTTCACCAGATGTCAGTTTGTGTTTTATATGAACACACTAAAACTCAATTGCAATCTCAGTGAGTGAAGATTGCTTATAATACGCAATGTGTGATTTTTTTCTAAAATTTTAATAACTATGAATATTTTTAGCCATACAGGTTACTATACAAAGACAATGATGACATGCAATTAAACAAAAGCTTTATCTTGTTTTACAGAATGACATCTTTCGATGCATTTCTTCGAAAATGCTAATTACCGCAATCAATACTACTGTATTATTATTGTACTACTTAGTAGTATTATTTTAATCATCATAAACAATAGAAAACTAACTACTCTAACAATTAATACAATATTCAGATGGTTAAAGATTTAAAAAATAACAATGTGAAAAGTAGATAGACCAAAATGAGTTAGAGTACACTTACAAGGTAAAAGACAGTGTGAACGCAAAAAAAAAGTTTTCACTCACCATGGAGTGCGCATGCGTACGTTTCCAAACAATGACAGCAGGAAACGTTGCTTAAGTGCCACTCTAAAACGATTATTCAGTCAAATAAATGCATTAATATGTTCTTCAGTGCAAGATCAATCCAAACCAAAAGCTGTTTAGTGAGATCTAACACTACATAGTAAATTTAAACATTAAATAAATTCTCACCGCTGCTCTTTTTTCACGTCCACGTGTTAAATACTTATGGCGCGAGTTACTGTCGCCGATTTACACGCGCGGCTTAAATCCTCTTAACAATATCGCTTCTCAAGTTCCCCAGCCGAAGCATGCAAACGCATATTAAAGAAAAAGTAACCTATTTAAAGTACCTAGCAACAGAGAAAAATATATATCTCCCGCGTTTGAGCGTGGTTTACTCCTCCGTTGAGTTGTAGGTTTACAGAACCTCAGGCATCTAAATTTAAATATCATCTGACTTAATAATAACTAATTAATAGTAATAATAACCATCAAGCTTTGTTATAACCTACCTCTCTTAGGATTGACAATACCAAATTCCTCCTCGTTGTCCTCTTAAGTTCACACACAAGTAAAAGAAATGATCCAACACTTTTAAAATACTTCAAATTCAGCTGAAATGTGAGGACCCCAAAGACCAACAAAACAATAAAAACGCGTCAGGATCATCGATCATCTACATTTTAAAAAAACAGGTGCTGTTTCAGCACCGAAGAGAAAGTTCATCCCTATGGAGTTTATTTTGCCACGTTGAGTCACATTCCAGCTGTCAATCACAAGTAAGAACCGCCCAATCAGATCAAACACAGCAGCCAGGTCCCGCCCACAGTTGTGTGCTTCAAGAAAAAAGCATGTGGGACTGAACGGAGATGGATAGAACACTGAACTGACCTGAGAAATGACATGACCTCCTCAGAAATAACAGTGTGTATAAGTACAGAGAAATGTATAGTGACGCGTTTTCTAAAAGTTGAACATCTTTAAGCGTCGCCTTTCAGAATGGTTTAATTTTGTGATAAAAAAAGGTTGGGCATGACCCCGAAACATTATTTTATAATTACCCGATGACAAACATATTTCCCAAAGAATATATCTGAACAATTATGACGTGTGCTCCCTATTTAGAACAAGCGATGCCATTGAATCTTTCGCGAATCGGTTCTTCGCAAAACTGAATCGATTTGTGATTCAGTTCGATTCGTTCGGACCGCTCTCTCACTGAATCATTTAGAGCGGTTCTCTGTTAGTAAAACGGATTTGGGAACAAATTGTGTGATACACAGATTTAATTACTTTTTGGGCTGTTTCAAATTAATCAAACCACAGCAGGTTATATATTGTGTATATCTGATTAAAAAAATATATAAACTTTTGCACACTGTGTATGGGCTCAACGCCAATATATATGTACTAAAAGACACAAAACTCCAATTCTGATTGCATTGACTATTTTAACTGTTTTATAAGTTTAGAAATAGAGGCCAGTCAGATCACTTACTCGAGACATTTTTGCCTCTCAAATTCCTCCTGTTATCTGTGAGAGGAATGTTTGGGCGGTCAAAAGACTATCAAAATACATCTAGTTTTGAGAATAGTAGTCAAAAGACAAACGTCTAGGAATCAACAGTGTAATGCTGAGGTAAGTATAAGAAACTCAAATACAATTTGATTTATTTTACAACTACAGTGGATATTACAGATAAATTGTCTATTGTTTAGAGATGTGTTGTTTGACAAATTATTCAATGGAAACATTCGTGTGTCACTCTCTTTTGCCTATTGTCCATTGTCTTGACGGTAATTTCTTAAACGAACTGTTCATTCAAAAATGAACATTCTGTCATCGTTTACTCATACATGCCTTTGCAAACCTGTATGACCGATTTTCTTCTTAGGAACATAAAAGGAGATGCTTTGAAAAATGCTCACGCTGCATATATATTCACTTATAAGAACCATAAATCTGTAACAGAGAATGGTGACTGTTTATTTTTTGCTTAAGGCTATTCCTTAAAGGAGAAGTCCACTTCCAAAACAAAGATTCACATATAATGTACTCACCCCCTTGTCATCCAAGATGTTCATGTCTTTCTTTCTTCATTTGTAAAGAAATTATGTTTTTTGAGAAAAACATTTCAGCATTTTTCTCCATATAATGGACTGATATGGTGCCCTGATTTTGAACTTCCAAAATGCATTTAAATGCATTAAATGATCCCAAATGCGATTGTAAACCGCAAAGCCGAGAAAGAAGGGTCTTATCTACCGTAACGAACGGTTATTTTAATAAAAATAATACAATTTATATACTTCTTAATGCCAAACGCTTGTCTTGTCTTACTCTGCCTGAACTGTTTTTGTTCCGTTTCATGACAGTAAGGGTATGTCGAAAAACTCCCATCTCGTGTTCTCCCTCAACTTCAAAATCGCCCTATATCGGTGTTTTACCTTTTTTGTTAAGGGTGTTTGATCTTCTTTGCATGTTCACTTTGCAAAGACTGTGTCGGAACTTCTGCAGCGATGATTCTGATTTTGATTTTTGAAGTTGAGGGAGAAAATACGATTGGAGTTTTTCGACATACCCTAACTGTCTTGAGCCAGAATACACAGAGTTCAGGGAGATCAAGGCAAGACAAGCATTTGAGATGAAAAAGTATCTAAATTGTATTTTTTTAATGAAAATAACTGATCGTTTTGCTAGATAAGACCCTTCTTCCTCGGCTGGGATCGTTTACAACTGCATTTGGGAACGTTTGAAGCCCCATTTAAACTAACTTCTGGAAGTTCAAAATCGGGGCACCATATCAGTCCATTATATGGAGAAAAGTGCAGAAATGTTTTCCTTAAAAAAACAATTTCTTTACGACTGAAGAAAGAAAGACACGAACATCTTGGATAACAAGGGGGTGAGTACATTATATGTGAATCTTTGTTTTGGAAGTGGACTTCTCCTTTAAATGAGTCAGAGTTTCTGTCTGTTTCTTTGTAACTGTCTCAATGCTCAGATGGATGCTTGTTTACTTGCTTATTTAGCTCGTTTTGTTGTATTTCATTAATTCCTCAAAATAAAGCACCTGAGATAAGCTCTCTGTGCATCATTGTAAAAGTGAATGTAGATACTTAAAGTGTCAGTAAATTTGAACTCGCAGGAATCCCAGCCTGCAGGCAGTCAGACAGGTCCAACAGGAGGAGAGAGACAGGGAAGGTGTAAAAATGACACATTCTGAAGCTATTTATGCCACGAAACGTCAGTCACATTGAACACCCACGTCACACATGCACATGTTTGATCTGTAACCTGCTGTGATCCACAGGTGAGTGACTGTCGATGGTCTTGATGGGGGTCTCATCTCAATACCTGCTTACTGTAAGTATCATAAAATGAATCAGGAGAGAAATATGCACAAACAAGCCAGTGCAAGACTTAATTCTTGATAGAATTGAGCCTTCAGTCTACGCCTGTAGTTTGGGAGGTTGTTCTTACATGTACTGGAAGTTGATGCTATTATAAGGGCGTAAGTACCTAATATTTCTGTAGGAGAAACCAGGTGTGATGAGGTGTGTGTAGCTGGTATTTTTGTGCACAATTCACAATCAGCACAACTTTTCCTCAATAAATATCCAGCTTTGGTCAGAAATATGTGACATTACAGTAATAAATGAGTGCGGTTTCTTTCTAACTTTAGATTTTTGGCATTAAAATTAGCTAATTACATGTATATAACCAAATTTAGGGAGCTCTGAAAAGGTCAGTTATTAATTACAGTTAATTATCTATACTAAATAACAAGGATAAATGTAGAAAATGCAACTGAAGAGGTAATTCATGCATGCTCCTGATAAGTGTGTGTGCGTTGCCATGTGTTATGTTTATCTTTTTTACAGCCTGACATCTCTGATGCTCATTTTTTGTTTCTTCTCTGTTTTTTATCCAGCGGCTGGTGAGTTTTACTTTGGGAGACGAAGGAGTTGATACTGTTGAAGAGGCTCTTTCACAGATTCCGCTTCTCATTGATTCTTATCGGGCGTCCAGTGCCAATGTGATTCTAGAGGTCCGGACTAACAAAGTCAGCCTGAAAAACAGAAACAACCAGGTAAGAAGAGCGAATACATGCACTACTATTAAAACAGCTGAACTATTGCGTTAGAAAGCAAAGACAGAAACCAGCATGGTTCAAAAATCGTTGAGTAGTGCATGCATTTATCATATGCAACAGATAATATGTATTAAAGGAATTAAATATGCTGAAAATGTACTCACCTTCAGGCCATCCAAGATATAGACGAGTTTGTTTCTTCATCAGATTTGGAGAAATGTAGCATTGCATCACTTGCTCACCAATGGATCCTCTGCAGTGAATGGGTGCCGTCAGAATGAAGTCAAACAGCTGAAAAAAACGTTACAATAATCCATAAACCTATCAATTAATGACCTGTAAAGATAAAATCTGTGTGTTTGTAAGAAACAAATCCATCATTAAGGCGTTTCTAACTTCAAACCGTTGTTTTTTGGCTGAAATACAAGTCCATAACCCATAATATCGTTTCCTCCAGTCCTCTTGTCTGAATCAGGAAAGAAATATGCACAGATCAAGCACCGTTTGCAAGCGAAATCAATCCAAAACAGTTCTAAACAAATGTGTCGGTGGATTTTTTTACTGGACAAAACATTATTATATTATGTGGACAATGTTTTTTTAGCCAGAAGCAAACATTTTCTTGATGGATTTTGGCTTCACAAGATGTTAACTGATGGACTGGAGTGGTGTAGATTATTTATGGATTATTTTGATGTTTTATCTGCTGTTTGGACTCTCATTCTGACGGCACCCATTCACTGCAGAGAGAATTTTCATTTTTGGGTGAACTATTCCTTTAATTTGAATGCAGTGCAATGCAGTATGAGCCACTTTGGATAAAAAAACATCTGCTAAATGTATAAATGTTATGCACGAACCAAAACACTAGATGATTAAAAGACTTCGAGACTTCAAAAATGATGAAGAGAAAAGATCCTGCAGCATTTGAGACAACACATATGGACACTTGATCTAATGCAACAAAATTCAGACATGTGGTCCGGATCAACAAAGTCAAACTAAAAGACAGAAACCAATACAACACAGAATAGAGTGATCGATCAGAACGGATGTGGAAAAATGCAAAAGTCCAAATAGCTGATAAAAACATCACAATAATCCACAAGCAAGCCACACCACTCTAGTCCATCAGTTAACATCTTGTGAAGCCAAAAGCTGTGTGTTTGTAAGAAACAAATCCACCATTAAGGTGTTTTTAACTTAAAACAGTTGCTTTTGGCTGAAATACAAGTACATAATCTATAATATCGCTTCCTCCATTCGTCTCATCTGAATCAGGAGAAAAATATGCACAGACCAAGCTTCGTTTGCAAGTGAAATCAGTCCAAAATAGTTCTTAACAAATATGTCGGTGGATTTTTTTTACTGGACAAAACATTATTATAGTATATGGTTTATGGTATATGGTTTAAAGTTAAAAACATCTTGATGTTAATTGATGGACTGGAGTGGTGTGGATGACTTGTGGATTATTGATGTTTTTTCTGCTGTTTGGACTCTCATTCTGACGGCACCCATTCACTAGAGAAAGAATTTGTATTTTTGGGTGAACTATTCCTTTAATTTGAATGCAATGCAATGCAGTATGAGCCACTTTGAATAAAAGCATCTGCTAAATGTATAAATGTGACTAAATACCCAAAAAGTGAATAGCCAAAAATGCATTGCATCGATCAATTATTTTTTTTTTTTTTTATGCCAAAAATCATTAAGATATTAAGTAAAGATCATGTTCCATGAAGATATTTTGCAAACTTCCTAGCGTAAATGTATCAAAATGTAATTTCTGACTAGTAATATGCATTGCTAAGAACTTCATATGGACAACTTAAAAGGCGATTTTCTTAATATTTAGATTTTTTTTTTTGCACCCTCAGATTCCAGATTTTCAAATAGTTGTATCTCGGCCTATCCTAACAAACCATGCATCAATGGAAAGCTTATTTATTCAGCTTTCAGATGATGTATAAATCTCAATTTCGAAAAATTGACCCTTTTGTGGTCCAGGGTCACAAATGTTATGCGCAAACCAAAACACTAGCTGATTAAAAGGCTTTAAAAAAAAAGATGCAAAGAAAAGATCCTGCCGCATTTGAGACACACATATGGATACTTGATTTAATGCAACAAAATTCACACAAGTTTCAAACGTCACTTGAATACATTTTGGATCACCGTATGTTTGTGAAGCATTGCACACTGTATATTAAATACCGACTAATGACGGATATGTTGTTTGTTCCACGACTGACCATCAATGAGGAATTGGAGGAGTTTGCCGTATCCTCTCTTCTCCGCTGCGATTGCATAAATTCCCCATCCGTCAGCGATCCAGCCCTTCTCCTTCTGGTTAGTCAGAGCTGCACCCAGAAGAGGCCGAGCGTGTATTTCTTCAGCTGCGCATCTGTCAATGTAAGTCGAGTTTCATTGAAGCAATCACTGTTAATTCCTGATTCAGACTCAGGTGATACTGCTGTGATTGTCCAAGCAGAGCCCCGCCTCTTTGATGACATCACTCTCTACCTGTTTGCATATTTCAGGCAGAGAACATAAGAGATGACATCAAGCAAGTTGTGTCGCATTACACAAGAAGAGCCAACAGGTACTGATCTTAACAGTCGGGTAATGTCGTGATTTCCACAGTGTGCCCACAACATAAAGAAACTGAACCTGTTAGCAAGAAGGCAAACTGGTTTAACCAGTTCCTACATAACTTACGAAGGCGTGACTGAGAGTACAGGGAAAGAGAGACAGATTTGCAGAGGGAAAGATTCGTTCGACCTCGACTGTTCTTTAGGACTAAACGCTTACAAGGCAAGCAGGACACGAGTAAGGTACAGTGTGTTATGTTTATCTGCTGTATGTGTTTATCAGCTACAAATGACTGAAACTGTGTGTGTGTGTGTGTGAGCGTGCGTGTTTTTTTTAGAACACGAGACACGCTGAGCTAACCTCAAGGCATCTCAATGTCAAACTGAATGCCAAACATGTTTTCTAGGATGGTTGGATTTTCTTTATGAATGAGTGTGTGGGTTGACTTAGACTTAGTGCTAAAAGTGACCAAAATCTGACCAAAATTAACTTTAGTGATGCCCTTACAGATAAAAATATTCATAAAAAAATTCAATAATGTTTTTTAATTCTAAAAATGCATTTTCTTTTAGGTTGTGGGTTACTGTGTAATTAACATAAGTATTTTCTTCTTCTTTTTTTTTTTTTATTATTATTATTGTTATTGTTTTTTTAAATGGTATGTCATTTAATGCACAGCCCTTTGCTCCACTTTGCAATTTTTAAATAAATTTGACTTTGACTCATTTTCATAGCTTAGTAAATGACCTTGATTCAAAAAGGGTGTTTCATTATTGTCCAACTCTTTAGTTGGAACATAATGTCTTGCTTTTCCCCCATGTGTGTGTTCATATGGGCGTTATACAACTCAAAGTTGTTTGATGTGTTTGTTAGTGACTCATTAGCATTGTGTGATGCCAATTAAATCACATTTTGTTTAAAACTCCATGACGCACATCAAAACTGACTGAAAGACTGCAGATCTGCTCATTGTCTGGTCGTACAGCATGTACGTTTATTCTGAATAAAGCGAGTGTTGTCATGTAAATGTGTGTGTTTCAGGTTCTCTGAGTTCAATATGGATATGTCGGGAATCCCGAGTCCGCCGTACACCCAAGCCCCAAATCCACCCTCGCCCAACCCTCCTCCACCCTACCCGGGCATCAGAGGTGTGTGTGAACCAATACTTATCAATACTTATCAATACTGGTTATAAACAGCCAGATTAACACACACTTCTTCATCAATTCTAGCTAACGGATTGGTAAACAGCCAACCTGATAAGTCATTCCTTAGGGCTCAGATGGAAGTGGTAAGTACATGCAGAATTCAGAATTTAAATACAGTAAACAAATGCAGAATTTACATATTTGCTTATCAAGGCTGCATTTACTTGATTAAAATATACAGAAAAAACATAAATATTGTGAAATATTATTACAGTTTGAATTTATGGGTTTCTATTTTAATATATTTTAAAATAGAATTTATTCCTGTGATGCAAAGCATAATTTTGATCAAAAAAAAAAAAAAAGTTTGTTGGAAGACTACTATGTTCACCAAAGCTGCATTTATTTGATGAAAAATACAGTAAAAATTATTAAAAAAAGTGAAAACTGTTTTCTATGTGATTATCTTTTAAAATGTAATTTATTCCTGTGATCAAAGCTGAATTTTTAGCATCATTACTCCAGTCTTCAGTGTCACATGATTTGTCAGAAATCATTCTAATATGCTGATTTATTACTTTTATTATCAACAGTTGTGCTGCTTAATATTTCTTTGAAACCTGTGATTCTTTTTTCAAGATTCTTTGATGAATAAAAAGTTAAAAAGAACAGCATTCATTCAAAATAGAAATCTTTACTAACAATAGTATGAGTCTTTATCACTTTTTAGCAATTTAACATCCTTGCTGAAGTATTAGTTTCTTTCAGAAAAAGAAAGAATAAAAAACTTATTATTTTATATAAATGCTGTTCTTTTTAATTTATTAAGGAATTCTGAAACAAAGTATCACAGATTCCCTCTTAAGGATCATGTGACACTGAAGACTGGAGTAATGATGCTGAAAATTCAGCTTTGATCACAGGAATAAATTAAATTTTAAAAAAATATTCACATAGAAAAGAGTTATTTTAAATTGTAATATTTCACAATTTTTACTGTTTTTACTATATTTTTTTCTTATAAGTGACTTGATAAGAAACTTAAATGCACAATGAATGGGCAATGAAACTTAAAAATTAATTATATTAATTTATAATAATTATAATATTTATTATTATTTACATGTTATTGTAATAATAACAACTAGTATTATATTATAGTTATTAATTAATATTAATATTGTTAATAACCATTATTGCTATTAATTATAAAATACTACCATTATAAATATTATAATACTAATGCTATAAAAATACACACACACACACATATATACATATATATAAAAGTATCATGGGTTCCTTCTAAAAGATCATGTGACACTGAAGACTGGAGTAATGGTGCTGAAAATTCAGCTTTGATCACAGGAATAAATTACATTTTTAAAAATATTCACATAGAAAACAGTTATTTTAAATTGTAATAATATTTAAAGTAGAATGCATGTTTATTTTTCACCCATTATGTCCCCAAGTTTAGCTGCATTAGCTTGTTTTGTTCAGTCAGTGGGTCTTTATAGGACTGTTGACTTCCAACGCTCTAGTTGACCTTCAGTTTGACCATTATCATGACCTATAACGCCACACTGATATTCCTGTTTACATTGCCAACAGTTTCAGAGTTAAAAAAGCACCAAATCAAGGATCCCTGCGTGTATTTTTATTACTAACCACCTTGTTTCTCTCTATTTGTAGGACTTGCTTAATCATTGTTTTGATGATATCGAAGCATTCATCGGAAAGCTGCAGCAGTCAGCAGAGGCTCAGATTATTCTTGACCAAAGAAGCAAAAAGAAGAAGAAAAGTCAGAAGAAAAGTGCAGACGGTATGTGTCAAAATCAAACCTGAATGCTTAATCAACTCTAAAGTGAACCCCTAAAACACAACTTAACTGAACGCTCTGCAAAGAGCATATTGTATTGAGCTCTTATCAGTAGTTATCAGCAGTTCCTAGTACGATCAGGACATCAGCTGATGGGAGAGTGTTGTATTACGAGTCCGTCAGCAGTATTCACTTTCTGTGTACTGAATACTAACATACTGTCAATTGAAACAATACCACACCTGCATCATCTTCAGCAAGCTAAAACAAATTTGCATTTGTTCCAAGAACACAATGCACCTGGAAATCTTTACTTACAGGTTTACTGTACTTGTTTAACAGCACACATGAAGTGTTTTAGAGTTGTTTGTGTGTGTTTGTGTTTTACAGAGGATCTTCTCACAGCTAAAGCCAAACCACCTTCTGAGAAAGAGTTTCTTGACACGTTTCAGAAATTCAAATACAGCTTCGGCCTGTTGGTGAGTCATGAATCTTGATGTCAGTATTAAATAAGGAAACAAATATATAAACAAATATATCAACTTAATTTTTTTTTTTTTTTCAACTTTTCAATTTACATTAGTTACCATCAACTAACAATGAAAAATACTTGAAAAGAATTTATTAATCTCAATTAATTTTGCAACATTTATTAATACATTATTAAAATCCAAAGTTTTATCTGTTAATATTAATTAATGGATCTGACCTAACAGTGATTAATTGCATTTGTATTCATTAACATTAACAAAGATTAGTAAATACTTGTAAAATAAAAACAAATGTATTGCTCATTGTTAGTTAATATTAGTATTAATGTAATTAATAATTAATCTTAATTAATATGAATGCATTCATTCATGGTAACTAATTAGTCTTATAGTAAAGTGTTACCTAATGATGTTTTAATAGATAATTTATTAATTTTATATTTAATAATTTTTATTTAATTATGCACAATAACAAAAGGAATAAATTATTTGTTGTTTTATTATATTTAAAAAGAGTATTTAAATTATATATTATGTTATTTTAAATATTATTTAATTAGTGTTTGATTTTTTTTTTATTACATCAAGCACATTTTTTATATTAAAATTTTATACATCAACAAAATATGTATGTATATATTTATTATTATCATACAAGTACTATATATAATATTTACAAATATTTTTTATGCATATATGTGCTTATTTTTAAATATATGAATTATGTTATATTAATTATTAAATTTATATACTATATTTTATGTACATATATATGTATATAAAATTGTAAATATTCTAATAATTATACTATTATAAATGTTCTAATACTATATATAGCATTCAATAAATATTTTAAAATAAATATTTTTAAAAATCATTGATATATGATATATTTATATATTATATATAATTTGCATATTAATTAAATATACTATTTTTAAATATAATTAAACAACAAATAATTTATTCTTATTATTATTATGTATAATTAAATAAAATTATTCAATATAAAATGAACAAATTATCAATTAAAACATCATTAGGTAACACTACAATAAGACTAATTAGTTAACATTAATTAATGCATTAATATGAATTATTCAGTAATATTAATTAGTAATTACATTAATACTAATATTAACTAAAATGATTAATACATTTGTTTTTATTTTACAAGTATTTATTAATCTTTGTTAATGTTAATTAATAAAAATACAATTATTCATTGTTAGTTCATATATATATATAATTGCAATTTGCATATCATTTCTTATTATATATATTATAAATATATATATATATATTATTTATTTATTATAAGTGACTTGAGACGTTATGGTGCAATACAATTTTTATATTAAATGTATTAATTCATAATTATAATAATTATTATTGACTAATACATTATTTAATAATATTTAATATTATATATTATATAGTTATTCATTGAGATTAATATCATTATTAATACTAATACTATAATACTATCAATTAACTATTGAGAAGTGCTACGTCATATATTTTCTCTCAGGTTTCCATAAGCGCATTGTTTGTTTTCCAGGCACGGTTAAAATTCGCCATCTCCAATCCGACCTCAGAGGAGCTTGTGCATCACATCTTCAAACCGCTCGAAATGGTAAATGCGTGTGTGTTTATACGTCTGCTCATATTTCTCCTGTGCAAACAGCAGAGCTTTTAAGGCCTTTGTTATGCTGCATTGTTGCAAGTGTTCCATCAAATGTTTGCACACTATTGTGTGGAGAAAGGTCTCATACGTCTTTCGAGCAGTAAAGTACACTCTAATAATTCACCTGTATCTGTGTGTGTTTGTAGATCGTAAAGGCTACAGGAGGTCCTGGTTTCGCTGCGTCTGTGTCCAGCCCGGCGATGACACAAGGAGCGGTGACTCTGCTACAGAACAACCTGACAGCACAGGAAAATGCATTTTGGGTCTCTTTAGGGCCCAACTGGACACAACATAGGTATGTACCACAGAATTGTCATTTTTGGAGATGTGTTTAATATGTGCACATGCTGATGGCTTGTCACCTTCGTGTAGATCTGCTCTGCGGAGCCCCGTGGCGCCGTACACACTCGTGTTTCAGGACGGCTGGAAGCCGCCGGGGTCAGACGCCGCAGGATGGGTCGATCCTGTAGAGTTAGAACACAGACAGGACGCTGAGCTCTCAAAAGTAGAGGTAATATCATCTGATAATAGGTATTTTTGCATGTTCTAAATTATCCAATAAACATGCATTTCCTATAGTTTTATTATTTATGTAACTTGACATACAATGCTTTAACTAATACTGTGAATGTACAGGTTCCTTTAATTAAAATGATGCATAAGTGCAGAATACATTGTTAATTTTATAGAAACAGGCTTGTTTTTTTATGCATTTATAACTACTGTGCTCATTTCACTACTGTCCAAGCATTTTAAACTATAATATTTCTGGAAAATGAACAATTAAAATGAATGTCTACAGACATTTGTCTTTGTATTACGAAATTTACTAAATTATTATAGTTAATAATATCTGTATTTTAACAAAATTATTTTAGGTAGACATAAAAAAAACTTCTAAATACCTTTTAAAAATAAGGATTAATCCTGTAAATATACAAACTTTAAAATATTATATTTATATCACACACACACACACACACATATATATATATAATATTTTAAAGTGTGTTACATTTTTATAAATTCTTAGTTATTGTAAACGGAAAAACTGTACTTTAAAAGTAAATTACTGAAGATGGACAGAGTAGTTTTATAAAGTAACTATAACTAAATTAAAACCTTAAATTTATGGTGATTAACCTGAAAGTTTGTTGTTTTTCTATGTAATCTGACATAATTTATCAGTTTTTCCATACTTAAAAAAAATTATCAAGGATAATATACTGTACTGTAATTTAATGAATTTTAACCGTAAAGTCTATTCTGTATTTTTACAGTTTTTGCTTTGCTTCTTTTCTCTAATTTAACGAAATATGTCTGGAAGCCCTGCTTTTTACTGGCCTTTTTTTTTTTTTTTTTTCTACAGTGTAGACTAGCATCCAAAAGTTTGGAGTTGGCAAGACTTTTTAATGAAAGAAGTCTCTTATGCTTACCAAGGCTGCATTTATTTGATCAAAAATACCGTAAAAATTGTGAAATATTATTACAATTTAAAATAGCTGTTTTTTATGTGAATACATTTTAAAACGTAATTTATTCCTGTGATCAAAGCTGAATTTTTAGCATCTTTACTTCAGTCTTCAGTGTCACATGATCCTTCAGAAATCATTCCAATATGCTGATCTGCTGCTGCTTTTTTCTTAGCCATTTCTTAATAATTTAGGTTTGTGATGTTATTGCTAACATGTTGAACATGTCTCACTCAGCTGACTCCATCTCACCCATCTGACCATTACACTGCTCCTGTTCAGACTACAGACGAACCGTAAGTTTGATTCACATCTGAAGAATCAATCAAATTGTTTTGGATGTGTCAGTTTCAGCCATGGTTTTTCAGTATTTATGACTATAGGGTTTGTTCACACAGATAACAAAAGAATAACACGTTCATTCATTGCTGACTCTCACTAACCACCAGCAGCAGTTTCACTTCTTTGACTTAAATGTAAATGCTGTGATACTGTGAGACTTGTTCAATGACTCTCATTGTCTTTTCTTAAATGGCCCAGAGCTTCTGTCCTTTTTATCTTAGTAATCAAAGGTGGTTATTTTGTAAGTGCATTTTAAAAATACCATTTCGTAATGTTTTTTAAATGCACAATCTGAGAAAACATCTCTGTCTCTTTTTCTTAGTGATGGCGGAGCTAAAGAACGCTTATATCGCTGCAGTTATGATTTTGTTGCACGGAACAACAGCGAGCTGTCTGTACTTCAAGGAGAGACACTACAGGTTACACATACACACACACACACACACATATACATACATTCATGTACAGTAGTTATCTAAATAAACACACATCATAGACATACTAATCTAAACCCTACCCTAAAAAAAAATATTTTTAGAAAAAAAATATTTTATTTTTATTCTTAGATTAAATATTAAAATAAAGTAATATTTCAGAATATCAATAAATTATATATAAATTATAAATAAATAATCACACACACACATACATATATACATACACACACAACTTATTTTAATAAAATAGTAATATTATATATATATATATATATATATATATATATATATATATATATATATATATGTTATTTATTTATTTATTAATATAGAAGATTCTTATTTTAATACAATAGTTATAATGTTATATGTACATAAATGTTATATATATATATATATATATATATATATATATATATATATATATATATATATATATATATAGATATAGATATAGATAGATAGATAGAAAGAAAGAAAGATAGAACACTGCATTATTTATTTATTTACTTATTAATTTACATTTCATGTAAAATGTATGTAAATTCATTTGTTTTACTTTATTTTAAATATATGGGTTTCATTTTGTATTTTTAGAAATATTAAAATAAATCAATATTACTTATTATATTATATAATGTATTTATTTGTTTTTGCAGACAACATTGTTATTTTAATCAAATATACCAATACTAAAGTTACATGTGTATATAAAATAATCTATAAAAATCAATTTTAAAAATCTATAATATCTCCAAAAATACAAAAAAATGTATTTATTGATATTCTAAAATATGAATTTAATATTCATTCTAAAATGGAACATGTTTTCTTTTGTGTTTATTATTATTTTATGTATTTTTGGAGACATCTGGGACTATATAGATTAAAAACACACATTTATTTTTGATTTTATTTATTTTATGCATGGCATCTCCAGATATAGTATAAATATTTAGAAAATGTATGCATATTCATGTATTTATTTTATTTTTAATATATGGGTTTTGTCAGATTTGGCTCACATCTGGAGGCGACTTTGTCCCAAACTATAACAGTAAAATCCCACACATCTATATGTGTGTATTTCTCTCCAAACTGAGCCAAAACATAAATGATCTCTCACTGTCCATCTCACTAGTTTTGTATTGCAATATCATATTTAAACACACCCACAAATTATAATACTACAAATAACCATTATTTTGTCTGTGGTCCAGGTGCTCGAGTCATCTAAGCGCTGGTGGAAATGTCGTAATAAGTTCAATGAAGTGGGATTCGTGCCGTTTAACATCTTAGAGCCGGTGACGCACATCGACAACCCTGTGATTCATAAAACTCCAAAGGTACAAACTCACATCAACTTGCTTCAGAACGCCTCTCATCTTCTGCTTCTTCTGACATTACGCTCTCTGTTTCAGCCTCCCGCTGCTCCGCCGATGTTCCACAACTTTCCCAGCCCGCCCGCCGTGAACTCTGACCCCAGCACCACTCGGCAGCGCAGCACGATCCTCGGATCACTGTCTGACGACACAGAGAAAGGTACAAACACATCAGTTATTAGATGATCAACATCTCATATCAGATCCTGTTAATACTGCAACAGTTTCTCCTAGACAGCAATGGAGCACAAATGATAAAGTCTCCCGCTTTTTATTATCTAAAATTAAAACTATTAAAAATGCATTTCAGTAATTGGAATAAAATATAAATATTAAATGAAAAACTTAAATCTAAATGAAAGTTTGAAGAAGAAACATTGCCTTAAAAAAGAAATATTGCCTTAGTAACTAACTGAGGTAGCTGAAGTACTAAAATTACTAAAACTGAAATTAAAATAAATTAAAGCTAAATAAAAAAAATATAAACAAAAACTAATAAAAATACAAAAGCAAATAAAATTACTAAAACATAAACTACAATTAAAATCAAAACTATTTCAGTACCATTTATATACTATTAATATATTTGCAAATATTTAGATTTCTTTTATTTGTAATGTAAAGTTTTTGCCTTTTTTTTTAACATCTCTATATAGCTATTCACTTTCAGTTTCAGTTTACTTAAAGTTATTTTAGTACTTTAACTTAAATTGAAAATGCTTAAATTAAAAAGTTTAATTTTTTATATTTCCATTTTTTTTCATAATTTATTTTTTTATGGTTTTGATGTCAGTTAACAATAATGAAATATAGAAATAATGATTATATAATAACTGAAACTCTACCTCTAAATGAAAACATTTTAAATAATAATAATAATAATATTTAAAAGAAAAAAATAGAATTTTAAACTTCCTGAATCATTTTTCTAAATGTAAAAATACCTAAATATTTCCAAACTTAAAAATTCCTGTTAATGTTATTTTAGTATCATTGATAGTTTATATTTTGTTTTTATATTTTTGTAATTTTGTTATGTTTTGTCATTTATATCATTTTATGTCTATATAATTTTTAATCATTTTTATTGACTAGTTTTAGGTTTTTTAGCTTTTTGTTTTTTTAGTTTTAATCTTGACATTTTTGTAGTTCATAGTTCTTATGTTTTATTTTATTTCAATTAATGCTTATTTTATTTTCAGGTCATTCTTTATGATTTTGGTTTTAGAAAACAATAATAACTTGCTGAAAATGTAAAAATGAAAGCTAATTCTAAATCTTAATAAATAAATAGCACACAATGCTCACAGGCAGGTGTTGATATCGATTTGCTCGTTCTGTGTCAGTGATGCAGGTGAATGACGAGCTGCTGCACCGTTTGACCAGCGGGAAGAATCTGTCTCCTCGTCTGGTGATTCCTCGTTCGGCAGACACGTCCGCCCCGCTGGACTACAACTCACCGCCTGCAGAGGTGGAAAACTGGCTGCGCAAGAAAGGCTTCAGTGAACCGTGAGTCTCACACGAAACACTTTACAACAGCAAACCGTCAGCTATTAATAATAATAATACTCCACCTGTAACACCTCGCATCACAGATAACAGGAAAAACCACATCCCACATTCATTCAGTATGATTTTATATTAACTACAGAATTTTACCAGAAACTATGATTAGCATGATGCATTTTTTTGTCTACAAGTTTCAATCCACATGTATGCGATCATAGATTGTAAAGTGCATATATAATAAAGTATTAGCTGTGGTCAGTAAATGGCTGTTGTTGATGTTTGTGCAGGACTGTACAGTGTCTGCGAGTTCTGAATGGAGCTCAGCTGTTCTCTCTGAATAAGGAAGAGCTGCGCGCTGTCATTCCCGAAGAGGGCACTAGAGTCTACAGTCAGCTGACAGTACAGAAAGCCCAGATAGAGGTACATCACACACTAAAATTTGTCTAAACTTTATCTCATACACTTCTCTGCTGTTTTATTTGAAGCTCTACCTTTAAAAGAAGACATTTAAAACTAATTTTTAAAATTTTACATAAAAAAAATTCTACACTTAAAAATAAAAATGTAGAAATAAAATAAAATTAAATAAAGTAAAATTAAAAAATTCCAGTAATTAGTTTTTTCGAATGTAAAAAAAATTTCAAACAAAGTCAAAACACAAAATGTAAACATGCAATCCCTGAAGTAAAGCATTATTTTGGTTTATTGAAATAAAAAGATGTACAATTCAAGGTTAAAACATTATCAACAAGTTATAATTGACATTTTAAAATCTATGCAGTCTGGTGTTATTTTTGTATCAACGATATACCTGAATTAGATTATTTTAATTAGATTTTATTTTTATTTTTTCTGTTTCCATTTTATTTTTAAAGTTTTAGTAATTTTGTTACGCATTTTGTATTTTTTATTAGTTATTAGTTTATTTGTTATTATTTGTTTTATTAGTTACTTTGTTTTTTTTTTTGTTTTGTTTCTTTAAGTTTTATTCGTTTATTAGCCGTCTTTATAGTACTGATTAATTTTAAATTAAATATAATTTTGAATTAAATGAAAAATATATATATAAAAAAAAAAAGAGTTGTAATACTTTATTAGCTGTTTATATAGTACTGATTAATTTTAAACTAAATATATTTTTTAATTAAACGGAAATTTAAAAATGTTAAAAAATAAAATAAGTAAATGGAGTTTTATTAGTTTATTAGCTGTCTATATAGTACTGATTAATTTTAAACAATATAATTTTGAATTAAATTAAAATGAAAAATTTTAAAAATAAGTAAATAGAGTTTTATTAGTTTATTAGCTGTCTATATAGTACTGATTAATTTTAAACTAAATATAATTTTGAATTAAATGAAAATGTTAAAAAATAAATTAGTTAAAAAAAAACATGGATATTGTATTATTTTGTTTCAGTTAATATTAATTTCATTTCAAATAACATTTTTTGTATGCTTTTGTTTTTAGTTTTTGTTCACAATACTAACCCTGTCGTAGTCATAATTTTTTGCAGTTGAGATTTTTAAAACAGCTTGGTAAAATTGTTTAAGTATTGTGTGAGGGACTAAGCTATTATATTTCATATTTTAAAACATTGATAAACGATCAGAAAGTTTCCCACTTTAATATTTTAAATTGCTGGTAGTATATAGTACATACTGCAGAGTCTGAGTCTCAGTGCATTAACAACCTGCTTTAAAATTGATTCTTAACGATACATAAATTGTATTAGGCTAGTGGTAGCTTTCATTCAGCATGCATGTAGAATCAAATTATTATCCTGACTTAATATGCAATAATCAACCTAATAAACCCTTTTAAAAAAATGAAACCAAGCCAGCCAGTGATCAGCATGCATTTAACCTCTAACCGTCTATCTGTCTGTCTCTCAGGATGAACGCAGAGCCTCAGAGCTGGAGACGGTAATGGAGAAGCAGAAGATGAAAGTGGATTTGAAACTGGAGAGTGGAACTTTATGAAGATCTATTGAATGTGCATACTTGACGCTCTCTTTCTGTCTGTATCATACACATGCACAAGTTAATTTACGTTATTGTAACCTGCTTTAAGGATTTTTTTGTTTTTAGTTTTACTGCATGAAAGGAGAATGTAAATCTGCACAATGATGTACAAACCTCTAAATTTTCTGTGTAAAATGGGTTAATATATTCTCAATAAATACTTTTGATGCACAAACGTGAAACTAGCAAATCATCTTTCTCCTCAAGAGGGCGCCAGACACCAACTAACTAACCACATCAGTAAGTCTTCTAGGATTTGAACCTGCAACCTTTCGGTTACCAGCCAGGTTTTTATCCAGTGCTAAAATACATGCAAAGAAACACAAGACTACAAAAACAAATAGTTCAGAAGTCACTGAGGACATGCACTTTGACAAGAAAAGCAATAGAAATAGTGATACTTAACTAAGTAATGACATTAATATAAGTCACAAAACCGAACCTGTTTTTATGGTTCCAACTAATAATAAAACATTTTGATGTTAGTTTTATTGTTTTGGGCCATCAGCTCAAAATCTTTGCCAAAGCAAATGAAAGTTTGCCCTGTTGCTTGGTCAGCTAAAATACAAATTTACTTTCACAGTTCCAACAGAACCCAGAAAATACTGACTCACCAATATAACAAAAGTCTTCGTCCAGTTAAACCAATATCCGCTGCTGTTTATGGCAGGGTGACTAACTGAAACCATTAAAAACATTTTGTCACATGATGTAAAATAAACATTAATGGAGGAAAAATATGAAGACTCTTATTTCAGCTAGAACATTTCTCATTGTCGTTTAGCTTAATTTATGTACACTAAAACACCGGTCTGTGAAGGGTAGCGTACTCTTTTATATAGTAAATACACAGTCTTGCCTAGTTCCCTCACAGAACACACACATAAAGATTTTATATGCTGTGTGTGTGTTAATTTGGCTCTGAGCAGCAGCAGCAGCTCAGGTGTCAGGTGTGTGAGGTGAGGAATGTGTGTTTATATGTTTGATTAAACCAGCTGCGTGTGTTTGTGTGCGAGAATCATCAGCTAATTAAACCCATTTTATGAGTTCACACACACTGAACCTGTACAAACATTAGTTTGACGCTTTAAGGCCGAAAACTCTGTACTGTATGTACCTGAAAGCGAGCTGTTCGTTAGCATTCGGTCATCTCAACGTCAGTTGCGATGAAGCGCTTTCGATTCTGCGTCACGAAGCTTGGAAACATTTGCGAATCATTTGTTTTGAATCAGTAGAATCGAACTCTCCGAGTCACGTGATTTCAGCAAACGAGCAGCGTGATGCGTGAATTTAATGGTTTTAACTTTGAAGTTTAACTTTTTTTTTTTTTTTTTTACTTTTAACTGGTCAGATTTATAATGTAGTTTCTCAAGAAATACTTACTTAATACAGCCGAGCTCTGCCTAGTAAGACACAAAACAATACACAGAACCTTCATATTTAATGCTATTTGTTTATGTGTATATTACATTTTAACATTGTATACATTACAATTTAATGAATCATAAAGACATTTGCTGCTAGTTCGTAAAAGGTGAGTTTGTGTGAGTTTTCGTTGCATATACACGTTTCGACGTCATCCTGCGCGTTCAGATTCGAAACGTTGAATCATTTCGCGAAGCATTCGGTTCAGTTGATTCAGAGTTTCGAAGAGCTTAATAACTATTTCATTACTATTTCTTCCTCTTTTACTAAAAGTAACAAGTGACTGTCTTGTCCTGTGACATAAAAGACTGCAAACATGAAAATATTTAAAGTGATTTAAATGTTGTTTGATTAACAATAGGTTTGCACTTATGTCACGATTTGGTCAGTTACCCGGATGCGCGGCCATTGCCGCGATACTCGTATGTAAACAACAGCATGGATTGCATGGTTAAGGTACTACTGAATACGTTGTTATGCTAATTTCGGCTGTCTAAATCGCGGAAAAAACGTGTGGAAGCTGCTAAGTCATATAGAGAAGGACTCAGTAAGCAGGAAAGGGCTCAATATTTTGACAAACTAAAGTTAATAGGTGGTAAAGATACATATGAGCAGGATTACTTAAAATATTAGCCTAATATTTCACCTACCCGACTGGAAATTATAAGAACAAACACGAATGTTGTCAAGATTCTTGCCCTAGAAATCCTGCTTCAGTTTGGCCAAACACAAACAGATTTTTGTTCAGTTCGCATTTTTCAATAACCATCAACTAAGAAATGTGCTTATTGCAAACATAATGGTGTAGTTTTAACGTCCACCAGCAGCAAAACCTAAATCTAACTAGCCTAACCTTGACTTGGATTTTACACTGTTGCTTTCTAAAAATATTTTTAAAATTATTTGATGCATGGAAATATGAATATGTATGTTACATAAATGTATACATGTATTCATTTTAATCTTAACATTGAAAAATGCATATTTAGTTTATAATACAATCTTGTTTGACCTTATTTGTTGTATACTGATACATTTTGGAACCAAAAAAACTGAGAATGCAACATTGCATTGTTTTGAATTGCATTCAGACACATTTTAGAATACAAATCGAAATTCAAGCAATGTCCATGCCTTCGCATGAAGTTTCTCCTCATATCCTGACTGTGAGACGCTCGCTGCACCTGTTCAAGATTTGTACTGAGATGCTCTAATATGTGTGTGTGTCTCCATATCCAGACTGGATATTTCACATGAGAGCAGGAAGATGACCTCTGACCTTTGATCTCTGCGGAGTTCGTGTTTCTGTTGAGTCCCTCAGGTTCTCACGGCCCCTGCAGGTGAACATCATTTCAAACACATTCCAGGATCCTGCACCTGCAGCGGCGCAGCGCGTGTGTGTGTGCGCGCGTGTCACTCAGCAGGCCGTGATAACGACACAAAGCCTCTTTGGAGCCGACCGCTCGCTCCAACACCAGTCACAGAGAAGATGATGAAAATTCCGTCACAACATCTTCTCCTTTCGGCCTCTCCTTCTGACACTGAGAAAAGCGAGGGCGGAATAATGAGAAAAATACAAGCGGGATAACGTATGGGATTTTGGACGGCCATCTGACACGCTCCAGAAATGTTAATTCTAGCAGAACATCACAAACATTCCACTGGAACATCAGAAACATTCCAATGGAATATCTGCAACATTTTACTGGAAGTATACTGTCTTCACCTCAAAATCTTCCACCAAAACATCAAACGTCATTGGAAAAATGCTTGTATTCCATATGAGATTGACCACATTGAATGTAAAGCAAAACATAGTGCTCTAAATGAGATATCCTACATGGTTTATGTTTACTTTGTTAATGCTAAAGTTTTTAAATAAAGCAAATGATTATTCCTACAGACTTACCCAAACTATTTAAGAAGATGCTTTGCATTTTTGTATGCAAACAATGAATACATAAAAATGATAATCATTATTATGATAAATAATAATGAAAAAAATTACACAAACTGCAAGTGGAAAAAATAGTATTTCATACAAGAATTACCTATTTATTTATCTGTATAAAGGAGGACTTAACATAAAGTTATAGGCCTAGTGTTTTTATATCAAATTAATCTGTTATTCCTACAAGCTAAATGAAATATTAAAAGAAAATGTTTTGTTTTCTTACATGGGAACTACAAATGAATAAAAATAAAAAATATATACAAATGAATTTTTCCTACAGACTAAAATAAAACATTTCACATTTTTCTAATAAATATATAATTTTTATTAATAACCTTAATATATAACAAAAAATTATTTCAACTGCAAGTGGAAAAACTACTACACTGGGGAAAAAAATTAGTGTAGAGCCAATTTATGCAATTAATTACAAAAAAATGGCAAGTAACACACTGAACTAAACCTTACATGTTAAAGTAAAAAGATTGAATGAATGAAAAAAAGATAATAAAAAAACTGAATTAAGAATGTCCATGGGTGTTCCCTAAAGAGCTTCAGTTAACTTTTAGAGGCATTTATATAGTTTGCGCCCCTAACTATAGATAAGTAACCCCTCACACACACACACACACACACACACTGGGTGGTCTGGACAATGAAGACAGTGTGTGTGCGGGTGCATCTTTGATCACTGTGTGTGTATGTGTGTGTGTGTGTGAGTTTGAGAAGTTTTAGGATCATCATCATTGAACTAAAATGCTTCTTATTTTAAATTAGGCAAGAATTAAACCCAGACTCCACCTAACAAGACCACTGGGAATACAGGAGGAATGTGTGTGTGCGAGTGTGTGTGTGTGTGTCTGGCAGACTTGCCTCTTTTCTTGGCAAAGGAAATGAGGAGCTAAAAATTGATTTCATGCTGCAGAAAGAGCGCTGTAGAGAATGCTGAGAGCGGGAGAGAGCCACCTGACCGCGTGATGGATGGTGTGTATGTAGACAATGCCTCACACATACGCGCTCGGGGTTTGAACGAGCTGTCTGCCGCTCTTAAAGCCTTTTGTTGCGCTTCTTCTGTCTGTCCTTCAGATTGTCCAGATTGTTTTCCCATAGCACCGTGGAAGCTCCGCCCCCTGGGCGCCATGGAGACGCGGCTTTGCATCCCCAGAAGACTCTGAACACGCGGACGGAGCTTTGTGAGCGCATGAAAACGCGGCGATAAATGAACGCGCACTGGTCAGATGTGGATGCATGGCAAAATAATCCAAAATAATCATCAGACTTACTTCTTGATACACATTCTTGGAGTTGTGAATAATTCATCAGTGCATGTTATTCTAAAGAAAAATGACAAAGGTTGTCTTCATAATCGTTACTCAAAAAGTTGCTATGTGGTTGCTAGGGTGCTCTGGATGGTTGCTAGCATGTTGCTGTAGGGTTCTGGGTGGTTGTCAGGATGTTGCTGTGCCATTACTAAGGTATCTGAGTGTGATTGTTAGGGTGTTGCTATGCAGTTGCTAGGGTGTTTTGGGTGGTTGCTAGCATGTTGTGCCATTACTAAGGTAATCAGGGTGGTTGCTAGGGTGTTGCTATGCAGTTGATAAGCTAATGGTGTTGCTATGTGGTCACTGGGGTGTTCTGAATGGATGATTCAGTTTCTAGGGTGTTCGGGGTGGTTACTGGGCAGTTGTAGTTGCTAGAGTGTTTCTATGAGGTTGCTAGGGTATTCTGAGTGGTTGCTATGCAGTTGACAGTTAAAGGTTCTGGGTAGTTGATAGGCAGTTACTAGAGCAGTTATAGGTTGCTAGACTGTTGTTATGCGGTTGCTAGGGTATTCTGCGTATTCTGACTCTAGCAACTGGACCTGCTCTAGCAACTGCCTAGCAACCACCCAGAACACCCTAACAACCTCTTAGCAACCACATATTAACACTCTAGCAACTACAACTGCCTGGAAACCATCCAGAACACCACAGAGACCACATAGAAACTACATAAGCAACTGCATAACAACCCCCTTGCAACTGCTCTAGCAACTGCCTAGCAAACACCCAAAACACCCCAACAACCGCTTAGCAACGACCCACAATACCTTAGCAACTATTATTAACACTTTAACAAAACCAACTGCCTAGAAATCAGACAGAATACCCTAGAGACCACATAGAAACACCATAAGCAACTGCATGGCAACACCCTAGCAATCTATTTGCAACCACCCAGAATACTGTACCAACCCCATAGCAACACTGTAGCAACTGGAACTCCTCTAGAAACTGTCTAGCAACCACCCAGAACATTAACACTTTAACAAAACCAACTGCCTAGAAACCATTCAGGACACCCTAGAGACCACATAAAACACCATAAAGTACTGCATAGCAACACCCTAGCAACCACCCAGAACACTAATAATCTCCTAGCAACCATTCACAGCACCTTAGCTATTGCATAGTAACAACCTAGCAACCTTCTAGCAAACACCCAGAACAAATGATCAACTGCATAGCAACTATTCAATACCCTAGCAACCACACAGCAACAGTCTAGCAAGACCAACTGCCAATAAACCACCTATTGACCACATACAGTAGCAACACCATTAGCAACCACCATAACACCCTACCAAACTTCTAGCAACCACCCAGAACACCTTTGTAACAGCTTAGCAACACCCTAACAACCACCTAGAACAAACTGTCAACTGCATAGCACAACTGTTTTAGCAACTGCCTAGCATCCATCCAGAACACCCCAGTGACCACACAGCAAACACAAAGTACACCCTAGCAACCTCTTAGCAACCACCCAGAATACCCTAGCAACCACATAACAACACTCTAGCAACCACAACAGCTCTAGTAATTGCCTAGTAACCACCCGAACACCCTAGGAACTGCCTAGCATCCATTCAGAACACCCCAGTAGGATATTCTCTGGGGTTGCTAGGGTGTTGCTATGCAGTTGCTTAGTGTTGTTAGGGTATTCTGGGTCAGCATTGCTATGCAGTTGCTATGCAGCTGTTAGTGTGTTCTGCATGGTTGCAGACAGATGGATGAAATACAACATGAAATACATAAAAACAGAGTAAAGTTGAACTGTAATCAGAGTCTCTTCGGCTTTGTTTCGTATCTTGGCTCTCATATGTTCATTCTTCTTGGCAGAATGAAAAACTCTCCATCAGGTTGGACAGGAGCTTAAGTTCTTCTACAGATGCTCAGTTGGACTGAACTCTGCGCAGGGACATTAATCTTTTGGTTTGAGTCACTCGCACGTCAGTTTTATGGCATGTTATGGGTCACTGTCATGTTGAAAGATCATCTCAGTCCCACAGATGTTACAAGCGCCACTCATTTTTCCTTTTGACTTTATGAGTTTTCCAGTGCTTGCCACAGTAAAGCATGTTAGCAGCAGCAGGCCTGACCGTACGGATGGTTTTCCCTCTGCGGTCGGCGTACGCCAAACATCGTGCTAAACATCCACAACCAAATCTGGTCTTATCGCAGTGTAGAATCATGCTCTAAAGCGTCCAGAGAGCATTTTGCGTGCAATTGGACCGAACACCAGCTGAGATGTGATCTGAGTCTGTTTGAACAAATTCCTTCAAATGTGCTGACCAAATTAAAAAAAGAAGAAATGGAAGGTTCTGGAATTGCCAAGTCAAATCCCAGACGCTGTGGGGGAACTGAGGCAGGCCGAACACGCAAGGAAACCTCCAACATAACACAGCACTTCAAAGTCGCACACAACACACAGCGCATCTCTGGGAAACACACACACACCGTATAAAAAGACTCGCTTTAATTCGAAGCACCTGTGAGCTGTTTAATCGCTCGCTGCGAGACTTTCTTTTTTACCAGCCTGAACCATTTAGATTATATTTTACTTTTAAGGAATACTATCACGTCAAATACAACTTAAGCTCTAGATAATGTTGACTCATGCATCTGATTACAAAATAAAATTAAATGAATAAACAATGCAATCTATGGAGCAAATGCACTGGAAGGTTTAAAAACAGGATTAATATATAAAGAGTTCTGCCTGATTTTTTTTTATTTATTTTTTTTTTAATTTTGTAAACATACTCAAAAGAGAATATAACTTAAAATATAACTTAATTTGTGTTCCCTGCTAGCTAAATTTCATATACATAAACAAATATCTGGCCCTAAACCTCTTTTCTTTATTCAAATGTTGATCTAGACAAGTATATGGAAACTATCCAAAGCTTCTGTAATTCTAAAGTAATCAAATTTATTACCTTTTTTTTTTTTAAACTGGCAATGGTTTTACTTAAAAAAAATAAATAAATAAAATACAATGGTAACCACAAATGAACCATGGGTTTGCTACACTAGCCATAGTTTAACTGTAACCAAATTCGCAATATGCGCTCCAAATCAAAAGATTCACAAACCTGCTCCAAAGTTCCAATCTGAATCAAAAGATTCATGAACCCGCTCTGAAGTTGCGATCTAAATTAAATGATTCGCGATCCTCACTCCGAAGTCCCGATCTAAATGATTCGCGAACCACCATTTCAGATCAGGACTTTGAAGCGCGTATTACAAATCTTTACATTTGCGAAAAGACTCACAAACCCCGATATGAATCAAAAGATTTGCAAACCTGCTCTGAAGTTCCGATGTAATCGAATGATTTGCGATAGGCACTCCGAAGTTTCGGTCTAAATCAAATGAATCACAATACGCGTTTTGATGTCTCGATCTATAACAAATGATTCGCAATCCAACTTGAGCTCTTCGAAACAGTGAATCATTTTGCGACACAATTGTTTAACTCATTCAGAGTTTCGAAAACCTCAGGCTACGTTTACACTACTGCGTTTTTGTTTTAAAAAGCATAACTTTTGTTACGGTTACGCCTGTCATTTACTCCAGTGTTTTCGACCCTCGAAAACGGAGACTTCTGAAAACACTGCAGACCCCGTTTTAGTTTGAAAACTCCGGGGCTGCGTTTCAGTGTAAACGGACCAAAACGGAGACTTTTGGAAACGATGGCGTGGCTGCCCACATTCACTCTGCATATCCTTGACGACTGTGTAAACAATGACATCATGCTAGTTGTTGTACCCATAGATATGTATACGTAGATTCCCCATTCAACCGCTCCAAGCACGTAGACGCATCCGCCATAGGGAATCTACCTATACAAGTCTATGGTTGTACCTTCATGAATGGTTTTCGGTTGTGTAGTGTCGACGGAGATCGTTTCTGAAACGCAGTGAAAACGCAAGTGTAGACGAGGATTGTTTTCATTTTAAAATGCCGTTTTATAACAAAAACGCACTAGTGTAAACAGGGCCTCAGTTTCAAGGATGTACTGTGTACTTTTAACTTCTCACGTGGTAGGTTATTACCGTTTTCAGATGCAGCCAAATTTACAACAATAGTGGTTACATAAACATTTAATTATTTGAACAAAATGAGATGATTTAGTAGTCGCTTGATATTGGTAAGGACAAGTCACTAGCATCATAAATTCCACGCCATTGATATGAAGCAAGTGTGAATATTTAAAAACAGATATATTGTGTATCCCGTGACTGATAAGAAGAGTAGCAGTTGATGAAATATGCATGATAAGTCTGAAGTCGATACTCAGAGGCTTTGAAAAAAGACTTAGCGCTTCATAAGGCGTCATCTCACCCCCTCTGTCATTTTGCTAAAATTCATTTTAACATTCAGAAACTGTTACCACAAATACACCCACCTGAAGTGTGTAATTTCTCTGGAGTAAGTGTAAGCAAACGCAGAAATAGCGACTGTAGTCAAACAGGATTCCAGAACACTTGTCCTCGTCTGCCATTGGTCAGAAAACACGTAGTCCCGCCCTCAAATTACGCCATTGGTTGAGTCAGCGTTCGAAACAAATAGTGAGGATTTGGCTGCTTAGTAATGGTCCTGGAAATTATTTTCACTGGAAAATAATATTTTCCAGTGAAAAGGCCATTCAAAAGAAGCTGTGTGATATTGTGACAAAATATTCACAGTATATTAACATTTAAATTGGTTAGTTCTGTGTTCATTAAACTGGAATACACAAAAAAGCGTCCTCAAATCCTCAATTTTAACATATTTTTTCTGTAATTTGACCAGTTTTTAATACTTTTTTTTTGTATAAAAAAAGTTTCTTCAATAAGGAGCTCAGAGATGAATCACAACATTATAAACTGGGATTTGAAGCAAAAATATATATGAAAGTAGAATATGAAGCAAGTATGAATAATCATTCATTTAGTCTGATCTAAAACCAGAACGAACATGAAAACGGTAAGTAAAATAGCTCCACTTGTGACTGCGTTCAAACGACACATGTGAGACATGGTTTCAAGGGTCCTCGCATCTCTTTCACTGAACGTGTTGAGGTGATTAGAGCGAACACTGTGTCTCTCTTCACCAGCTAATGAGATACGCAAACTTGGGAATTGCTCTTAGGATGGAGAGAGACTAAATTTCTAATTGTAGAAGCTCAGCGTTAGTGTGTGTGTGCTTTGGTAATCCTCAAGACGTGCTTTAATTGATACGTGTTGAAATAAAGGATGAAGTTTCCACTTTAAACCCGGTAACTTGAGAGAGAGAGAGTAAGAGAGAGAGAGAGAGAGAGAGAGAGAGACTGGGTTAGTATGTGTGGAGGTTCTTGTACCACAAACCAAAATCTGTCTGTGTAATGACAGCGGTTAAAGAAAAGACAATTGTGTTAAAGGGATAGTGCACCCAAAGATAAACATTTGCTGTTAATTTACTAACCCTCAGGCCAGATGTAGATTACTTTTTTTCTTCAGTAGAACAGTGAAGAAGATTTTTAGCTGAAACCGTGGTCTTTAGTGATTCCTAAAATGCAAGTCAGCGGCTACCGGGACTTGAGAGTCAAATAAGCACATACAGGCAAGACAAAATTAGTTATTTTGCTTCATAAGATCTAAATATATTGTCAAGAGCCATCCTGACAATATATTTAGATCTTATGAAGCAAAATGATCAGTCTGTGCAAGAAACTGAACATTAGAACATTATTACCTGTAATTCAGAGCCTCAGGCAAACAGTCTGGAGTGATGTTTGGTTCACGAACGAATCATTCTTTTGAACTGATTCTTTTTAGTGAACTAAATGAACCAGTTCATTCAATTCAATTCAATTCAAATTTATTTGTATAGCGCTTTTCACGATACATATCGTTGCAAAGCAGCTTTACACCAAATTGACATTTTTACAATATATGTAGTAGTAGCTTGATGTACATATGGTAGAGATGTGTGGTAAAGATCAATTAATGACGTAGTCAAACAGACAAAGAACACTATAAATTAGTAGCAGAATTCGGTAGTGCTGTATGTTTTCAGGGTTGGCATCATCTGAAGTCCTCTGTGGGGTTGGCATCATCTCTTCTTAAGTGTTCTGGATCCACACTGGAGCTTGTGAATTCCTAGTTACCATGGGATGTCAATCCCATGGCAAAAACAGAGAACAAATAGGAACATAATTAGCGTAGCTGCTGTTCAAACTAAGAAAAGGAAGGTTTGTTAAACCAGAGCTAAAAGATTAAAATGAACATTTGATCAGATATAGCTGCAGAAAAAGTTTATGAGATGCATTATTTGAATGCTTGGCTAAAAAGATGTGTCTTTAATCTAGATTTAAACAGAGAGAGTGTGTCTGAACCCCGAACGTTATCAGGAAGGCTGTTCCAGAGTTTGGGTGCCAAATGTGAAAAAGCTCTACCTCCTTTAGTGGACTTTGCTATCCTAGGTACTACCAACAGTCTAGAGTTTTGTGACCTTAGGGAGCGTGATGGATTGTAGCGTGGTAGAAGACTAGTTAGGTACGCAGGAGCTAAACCGTTAAGTGCCTTATAGGTAAGAAGTGCTATTTTGTAGCTGATGCGGAATCTAATAGGCAGCCAGTGCAGAGACTTTAAAATTGGGGTAATATGATCATATTTTCTTGACCTGGTAAGGACTCTAGCAGCTGCATTTTGGACTATCTGTAGCTTGTTTATTGAAGATGCAGGACAACCACCTAATAGTGCATTACAATAGTCCAGTCTAGAGGTCATGAATGCGTGAACTAGCTTTTCTGCATCAGAAACAGGTAACATGTTTCGCAGCTTGGCAATGTTTCTAAGATGGAAGAATGCTGTTTTTGTAACATGAGAAATATGATTTTCAAAAGACAAGTTGCTGTCTAATATAACACCCAGGCTTTTGACTGTAGTGGAAGTAACAGTACATCCGTCTAGTTGTAAATTGTAAGTCAAAAGATTCTGTGTATTGTTTTTAGGTCCAATAAGTAATATCTCTGTCTTATCTGAATTTAATAGCAGAAAATTGTTGGTCATCCAATCTTTTACATTTTTAACGCACTCTGTTAACTTTGATAATTCAGAAGTTTTATCTGGTCTTGTTGAGATATATAGTTGAGTATCATCAGCATAACAATGGAAATTAATCCCGTGTTTTCTAATAATATTACCAAGGGGCAGCATGTATATTGAAAATAGTAGAGGACCTAGAACAGATCCTTGTGGCACTCCATACTTCACTGGTGATAACTGAGATGACTCCCCATTTAAATAAACAAAGTGGTAGCGATCAGACAGGTAGGATCTAAACCATTTTAAAGCCTGCCCTTGGATACCTGCATAATTTTGTAGTCGATCTATTAGTATGTCATGATCTATAGTGTCAAACGCAGCACTAAGATCAAGTAAAACTAGCAGTGAGATGCAGCCTTGGTCTGACGCAAGAAGCAAGTCATTAGTGATTTTAACAAGTGCAGTTTCTGTGCTGTGATGGGGCCTGAAGCCTGACTGAAATTCTTCATAGATATCATTTTTTTGCAAGAATGAGCACAGTTGAGCACATATAACTTTCTCTAAAATTTTAGACATAAATGGAAGATTAGAAATGGGTCTATAATTTGCCAGTTCACTAGGGTCTAGCTGTGGTTTCTTAATAAGAGGCTTAATAACCGCCAGCTTGAATGGTTTAGGGACGTGACCTAAAGATAACGATGAGTTGATAATATTGAGAAGCGGTTCTTCTGCCACAGGTAACAATTCTTTTAGTAATTTAGTGGGTACGGGATCTAATAGGCATGTTGTTGGTTTAGACACAGTGATGAGTTTATTTAACTCTTCCTGTCCTATAGCGGTAAAGTACTGCAGTTTTTCTTTGGGTGCGACGAAAGAAGTTGACATATTAGATGCAGTATAATCTACATTGGCTATTGTATTTCTGATGTTATCTATTTTATCAGTGAAGAAATTCATAAAGTCATTGCTATTAAACTGTAAAGGAATATTTAGCTCAGGTGGTGTCTGGTTATTTGTTAATCTAGCCACTGTGCTAAATAAAAACCTTGGATTGTTTTGGTTATTTTCTATGAGTTCGCGGAAATGCTCAGCCCTAGCAGCTTTTAAAGCCTGTCTGTATCTGGACATACAGTTTTTCCATGCAATTCTAAAAACTTCCAAGTTAGTTTTTCTCCATTTGCGCTCAAGATTGCGAGTTTCTTTTTTGAGGGATTGGTTATTACTATTGTACCATGGTGCAATACGTTTTTCTCTAACTTTTTTCAATTTGATGGGGGCAACAGCTTCTAACGTATCGGAGAAGATGGTGCCCATATTGCTAGTCATTTTGTCTAGATCCTGTGTATTAAGGGGTACACAGAGCAGTTGAGATAAATCAGGCAGGTTATTTGTGAATCTATCTTTGGTGGCTGGAACAATAGTTCTGCCAAGACGATAACGCGGAGCCCTACAGTTAATATCAGTGATACGCAGCATGCACGATACAAGGAAATGGTCAGAAACATCATCACTTTGAGGTACGATATCTATATCAGTAAGATCAATTCCATGCGATATAATTAAATCTAGCGTATGATTAAAACGATGAGTGGGCCCAGTGACATTTTGCTTAACTCCAAAAGAGTTTATTAGGTCAGTAAACGCAAGTCCTAACGCATCATTTGTATTATCAACGTGAATGTTAAAATCTCCGACAATTAGCACTTTATCAAAATTAACCAATAGTTCCGAAAGGAATTCTGCAAATTCTTTTAGGAAATCTGTATATGGCCCTGGCGGTCTATACACAGTAGCTAAAACAAGAGATAGGAGAGATTTCTTTTGCATATCTGGCAGAGAAACATTAAGCAAAAGTATTTCAAATGAATTAAACCTGTATCCTGCTTTCTGAGTAACATTGAAAATATCACTATATATTGTTGCAACACCACCACCACGACCACTCTGACGGGGCTCATGCTTATAGTAGTAGTTTGGTGGAGTAGACTCATTTAGACTAATATAATCATTAGGTTTTAGCCAGGTTTCAGTTAAGCAGAGTACATCAAAACTATTATCTGTGATCATTTCATTCACAATAACTGCTTTGGGTGCAAGTGATCTAATGTTTAGGAGCCCAAGCTTTAAAAATGGTTTCTGTTCGTGTATTTTGCTTTTTTCTGGTTTAATTACGATCAGATTTTTTCTAGATCCTACATTAAATTTACGTTTTGACCTCACTATTCGAGGAACAGACACAGTCTTTATAGATTGGACAGTGCAACTACTATCATTTAAGCGTTCAGAACAAAAGCCATCGTAGCAATCATATAAGAATGTACTCACTAGTCAAATGGAGCGTAGCGTCCTGGAGATGTTGTCCGACAGCAGCTCCGCTCCGACTCTGCTGGGGTGTAGGCCATCAGCACGGAAAAGCCTAGGACGCTCCCAGAAAAGATTCCAATTATTAACAAAGAGCAGTTTCTGTTCTTTACACCATGTCAATAACCATTCATTTAGAGCAAGAAGTCTACTGAACCTTTCGTGCCCACGTCGATACGTGGGAAGTGGTCCTGACACGATGATCCTCGTCGCGGGCGACGTGCTGCGAACCGTCTCGATCAGGCTGCTGAAGTCCCTCTTCAGAACCTCCGTCTGCCGCAGCCTGGTGTCGTTCACCCCCGCGTGCAGGACGATCGCGCCGACGCTCTCGCCGTCCTTCAGGATCGCGGGTATCTGCGCAGAAACATCGAGAACGCGAGCACCAGGAAAACAGTGGGTGTGGACTTTACCTTTAGCTAAAGTAGCACGTACGTACCGGACAATGGAGTCTCCGACGATCACAGCGTCGCGTTCCGTCTCGCGGAGGGGAGCGAAGCGGTTCCGGGTGGAGATCTCGAAGACCGGAGGCGGCGGAGGGGGCGAGGTCCTCGGCCGGGGCCTGGCTCGCGTCTTCCGCTGCTGCTGCACCCAGGGTCCGTGGTGTCCCGGCGCCGGAGTGAAGGACATCTGGGAAGATCGCGTCCAGGGTGCACGGGACCTGGGCAGAGAAGCACACGGAGTAGAGGTGGTCAGAGTGTTAGTATCACGCTGTATACTCACCCGGGAGGATTCCAGAGCGGCCCTCCGCTCTCTCAGCTCCGTCTGCCGCACCAACAGCTCCTGGATCTGCTTCTCCACGGCCTCCAGCTCGAGCTGCAACGAGTGCAGCTCGAACGTGTCCTCACCTGCACTCAAAGGTGGACACAAATTCGCCATTAAAGCAAGTAACAGTGAGTAAACAATGGAAATGTGTGTAAGCAGTGTGTAAACAATGCAAGCAGGATTAGCGGCAACCACGTTGGTGCTGCTAACGGGCTATAAGCTAGCGACTCCGGAAATCAAAACAAAACTAGTGATAACAAAGCAATCCGGATGTTTTAGTTGTAGAATACAATAGGGGGTATATTCACACGTTATAAGAAACAAGAATGATTGTGTATAAAATTGATTTTGAATTGAAAAACAGACAATAAGAAATTAACTCGACGGAGCTCAAACTCTAAGCGTGCAACCGCAACAAACGGGAAGTGACGTCAACCAAATCAGTGACCCGCCATTCATCAAATCAGACTGAATTGTCTGAAACAGTTTGTGGTTCAAGCAGCACAGACTTAATCAAAACTCACTTTCGGACACCTGACTATCACTCCGACTCAAATTGAACCAAAATAGCAGTGAATCTGATCCTATGATGAATGAATCAATTCCGACTCGGATCGAAGACAGATGAGCCCTGATATGTGCATGCGTGAACCATTTCTCATAGGTTTCTCATTGTTTTTGTATAAATAATGTTCAGTTTCTTGCTCAGACTGATTGTTTCACTTCATATGACCACAATATACCACCAGGAGCCATGGGTATTAATTTTGTCTTGCCTGTATATACTTTTTTGACTCTAAAAGTAACGGTAACCGCACAGTTTCAGCTAAAAATGTTCTTTACTCTTCTACTGAAGAGAAACAGTCATCCTGGATGGCCTGAGGGTAAGTAAATAAACAGTAAATTTTAATTTTTGGATGTACTATCCCTTTAAGATTAGAACCTTAAAAATACTTGAGTGGAAATTTGCTCCCGTCGTCTTCATGCTACAGAGCTTTGTGTTTCTCAACTCCAGCAAACTCAGACTAATGAATTTACTGAGATGATGTTACAGCACTTTGAGGGGCTATTTCACCTTAAATGCTTGGCTTTTAGCAGACGCTTTGTATCTTAAATGACCTACAGTACGCTAATTGCGGGTCCTGTCCCTCTGGAGCAGCCTGGAGTTAAATGTCCTGTTGAAGGGTACAATGGTGACAGAGAGCGATTGTAATCTATGTTACTCTCCAGGTCCTGGGTCGCCCCTGTATACTTAGACGTGAAACCGCAACCTTTGTGTTTGCAGCCCAGATCCTGAACTTGGCACACATATACTGTACACTCTTCAAAAGAAAGGCTCCAAGTAGATTTGCATTTCCTCAAGGAAATAGCAGTGCATGCAGGATAGAAAAAGAACAGTGTTAAAGTTTTAGGTTTTAGGCTTTGGTTCTGCGCAAATGAAATGATGGCATCAGAGCGACCTCAGGCCTTAAACATGCTCTGTGTAATGCAAATATGTTGCAAAATTGATGCTTTAGCAATGTGTTGGTCAAAAAAAAAGAACCTACAAGCCAAAACATTGATATTTTCATCTTCCAAATAAAATATAGCAGTTCCAGAACCACAGCCAAAATGGCTCTTGATTATGAACCTAAAGAGATCCTTTGAAGAACATTTATTTTTAAGAGTTCAGCATCCTAACAGATTCTTAACGAGCTCTTTTGAGTCATTAATTAGTCATCAGCTGGTTGCTGAAACACACAGGAAGTGTCAGATGAGTTTCCTCTCTGCTGGTGCAAAGCCAGAGCGGTGTGTGTGTTTGTGTTGTATGAGCGCATGGCCAACCTAAGCAGACTCATTCTCTAAGATCAACAGCGAAAACACCTGAGAAAACACAGTAATAGCACCTAAATTCTCCAAACTCCCCGTACGCGCTCGTGTATAAATATTAAGAAACGTCAGTGTAATGTATACAGCCCGACAGAAACCTGCTAGTGTTTATATACATTTGAACCTGTATATGATTAAATTGCTCGTTCTGTGTGTGCACGTGCCAGAATGACCTTCAGCGACTCGAGAGTCATCAACGTGTCCCCACTGCACCTTCAACATGAACACTTACTTTAAACCTGACCAAAGATCTGTCATGGATTGATTTAAATAGATTTATAAATCATCAAAACTATAATAAAAACAGTAGCAGGAGCTGATCTTAAGTTTGAGAGTATTTAGCAACATTTGTTTTCTTCATCTTCATGCAGTGCAGTTCTTTCTAATTGACTTTGAACGGATTCTGCAAGCTTTATTTCTCTCTCACATGTGCTTTTTATTATTCTACATCTGCTCTGACCCTCCAAACCATGTCGGAAAGTTACCAAAAATCACTCACTATGGTTTTCGAGAACATACACATGCACAAACACACAAGCTCAGAGTTGTAGAATGTGAATCTTCTCTTTCTTGTGGTTCTTTCGGCAGCTTTATATGATTCATTCAGTTCTACTGGACTTTGAACTGGTTGGTTAGGAAGGACAGAAATCATCTAAGAGCAAAGTTCTCCCACCCATTTGTGTGCACAATTCAGAACTAAATTGTGAATTTAAATTGAATTGGTCACTAAATAAATTGGAATGACAGGAAAAGGAATTTACTGAATTGCAATTCAACCAAATGCAACACAGATTGAACGCAGTGTCACTTTAAATAAATGCATCTGCCAACGCATGAATGTAAATTTAGTTACATATAAATTTCTATAGGTGGCATTTCAAGCCACGATTTTTCTGAAAGTTCAGTTATGAATGCCATACAGGTCGTTTGACACCATTAAATCATGTCCTAACCAGACGCGATGCAATACGATTCAAATTGTCTGGCAACACCCGACGCGACACGGCTATTTGATGTGCCAAAAATCAATCAAAAATCAGAGCCAATCAGATGAGCGTATGGGCGGAGCTAATTCCTCAATCGCACTGCACTCGCAACGAAGTGGGTAAGTACATAATCTAATTCATAAATATTAAAACTATTTTAATATGATTAAAAATAGATACCGAGTGACGGATACAGGCTTTGTTAGGGAACACACTTGTTTGCTTATACTGAATTCACAGTTTAACGTATGTGTTAGTTTAAAATTATTTTCAATATCTGAGGTAAATTATCCAATGTTGTTTAGCCTACAATATAGCCATAATGGTCACTCAAAATATTAACCTCACATTAGACACAATTAACATTAAATAAAGTATATAATCAGTACCTGAGATCATCATTGTCATACTGTGTATGTTCTTTGAGCCGCGACGTCGTCAGAAATAAAAACCGTTTCTAAAATCACCTGTCGCTCGTCGTGTATCGTCGTCGCGTCTGGTTAGAAGAAAAAATAAATCCTGTATCATCATTATTATGAATACAAATAATTAATATGTGACTCTGGACCACAAAACAGTCATAAGTGTGAATTGAGATTTATACATCATCTTAAAGCTTAATACAGTAATTAAGCTTTCCATTGTTGTATGAGTTGTTAGGATAGGAGAATATTTGGCCGAAATACAACTATTTGAAAATCTAGAGTCTGAGGGTGCAAAAAAATCAAAATATTGAGAAAATCGCCTTTAAAAGAAGTTCTTAGCAATGCTACTAATCAAAAATTAAGTTTTGATATATTTACGGTAGGAAATTTACAAAATATATTCATGGAACATGATCTTTACTTTAATATCCTAATTTGTAGCAATAGCCAAAAATACATTGTATGGGATCAAAATGATCGATTTTTCTTTTACGCCAAAAAAGAAAAATCGATCATTTTGATCCCATACAATGTATTTTTGGCTATTGCTACAAATATACCCGTGCCACTTAAGACTGGTTTTGTGATCCAGTGTCACATATATTATTAATACTATACTGTTTACATACATTTAACATGGAAAAAATACCTTTAATCGTGGTGTCACGTCATGTCTGGTTAGGACACAGTTTTAGTCATCAAATAAAGTCATAAAGAAGCTAATTACAGCTGATAAATACCAGGACAAAGTCATATGTCAACTAATAATTTATTTGTATATTTGATTAATTCAGTGGTCATTGCAGTTACAGAGACAGCAAATAAAACGGGTGATGAGAAGGAGAGAAACTCTCCTTGTACGTTAGAAGAAAACATATTCCTCATGTGGAAACACATAAAGTTCATCAAACTGCACATTTACTCATGTATGTACATGTTCATACACACGCACACTTCGCATTCAGACTAATGGAAGTGAACACACAAATACATACTCATTCATACACAGATATGTAAAAATATACAGTTGTGTGCAAATGTCTGTGGCTAAACTAAATGGTTCGGTCATTTTCAAGTTGTTTATTTACTGCATTTCTTCAAAGCTAATTTCGCACATGCTTATTTGGGATGCCAATGCCAGACTGAATCACCCAAACATGAATTGTGGGAACGGTGTTCAAACTTTTGCACACAACTATAGACACAAATACATTCGCACAGGCAGTCACAGACAGAGCAACCTTCTGCACGTCTGCCGATTCCCTCCAGAAACACAATTCAGTCTTTCTCATAATTGTTCATTTACTTAATGACATCAGGGTCATTAAAACTGGTAATCTGCGCCGCTCATGCGGCGGAAAGGCTTTCATACGTTTATAGTCTTATCCAAACCACTTCCAGGAGTTAAATGAAAATGGAAATTGCGATCGAAATGACATTTCCTTTGTCAAGGCATCTCTGCAACCTTGGGTATGTTCCGGATGGCGTACTAGTTTCTGCTCTAGTGTTTGGTGCGGTTGTTTCATCCCTTGGGTTAATAGATTCTGCTTGTATTATTCTGATTTGTCACTTTGGATAAAAAACAGAAACATTCTAACTTGACCTCATCATGCAAAGGGCATCTTGTTGTCATCTTGATTGTTTTGCATTTTTAACCCGATTTTGTGCATATAGTCTTAACCAAAAAATGCAATTCTGTGCATTTGTCACAGCTAATGGAAGGTCACATTGAGTGCGTTGTATTGTGGGATACAGTGCGACACACAGAGCACTTGGGAACGTTCAGAATGGAATGTTATCACACTGCTAACTGCTTATTTTTGAGGAAAGTATGTGAAACGGTATTTAGTATAGATGATAAACAATATGATATGTGGAATTTTTTAAAAAAGTACATAAAATGTGTATACTGATTTATTTGTCCCATCACTGGCAATCAGTGGGCACATTCTGAGGTCGGTGTGCGTCGTGGTGTGTGTGAAAGTTTACCATAGTGAATCTATGGACACTTGTATAAAGTATTAACATTTTAACACTACTTCAGTTAACTCTCCTGTTAGTTTAACATTGGCATAAAAAGACTAGTTGTTGCATAAACACACAGAGACTATCAACATAAAATACTTGAACAATAAAAATCCTGTTATTCTAACAATAAACATTCATTTATTCACTTATTTCTCTCTTAGAAAATGAGACTTGTTTGTAGGGTGGAACCAGGCGGTGATTTTTTTGTTTTTTACCAATATACCAATAAAAAGGGCTGTTTACTTCTTAATGCAGCAAAGACAGAGTAAAACAAAGTTTTTGTACTGAAATTCATCTTGACACGATCAGAGTCAGCATGAATTAAACTCTAATTGTGATTTTCCTTCATTTCTCCGTAATATTAGCAACACAACAGGCGACATTGTACCGTACATCATACAATGCAGATACATTGAGGTCCAAAAGTTGAAAAAGTTCAAATCTGGCATTTTTATTTAACTCTAGAAATAAACAGAGAAGTTTTAAGAGTGAAAAAAAAAACATTAAAAGCCAAGTTGTGATGTAAAATGTAGAAGAGATATTAAAATTTGGCACTATTTCCATTAGTGACAGACTGATATATGTGGCCATTATCTGGAGAACGTGATCTCGGTTGTTCATGTCAGCTGCTGTAGAGAAACACACCAAATATCACTAAAGTGATAATCTTCAATGCAAATTATTATGCAGATAACACATTTGTAATTAAACTGAAAAAGCAAATGGTCTCAAACATTTAAGACCCCACTGTATATGTGTGTTTGACACTTTCTCACAGTAAGAGATGCAAACAAGAAGAATACACGTCATTATTCTCGTCTTTGTCTTGTCTTTTAAAACGGTCAGACGGCAGATAAAAACCGAGACATTCAGTAGTAGAAGAGAGAGAGAAACATTAGGACAGAGCATTGGGCCTGAAACACGCTTTACGCAAGTATGCAAATGCACTCAATTTCACTGCCACAAGGGGCGCTATAATGCTTTAGCATAAACCGTCTTCTGCAGTCAGTTTTCTGTTTCAGATCAACTATTGACATGGCAAAGCAACAGTTTGAAGAGAATCTGGCAGAATAAACACATACTAACACAACTTTTGCCCAGATTTTTGCTTTTTGGTTGCGAATTCTATGTCAGGAATTTGATGTCCAATACTGACGTCAACTGACGTTAATATTTGGTTGTTTTTAGGTTGTGTAACCAAAACCCAACGTTAAGTCAACGTCAGATATTGATTTTCATTCACCAAAATGCAATGTCTGTCCAATGTTAGGGTCTAACATCAACCTTTATATTGGCATCCAGTGCCTTCTGGGATCCTTTCAGAGGAGATTAAACATATTTGATATTTTGAGGCATTTTTTGAACATGTAATCTGTAAAGTTGAGTAGTTTATTCCAGTCTTAAGTTATAAAAGGTTAGTTACACTGTTGACATTTATTTACTTATAGCTAACTGAACATAACACAACGGGTTATAGTTCACCCAAAAATAATAATGAGTGTTTCAGACATGTATGACTTTACTTATTTTCTTCTGTGGGTCATGAAAGAAGATACACTGAAGAATGTTGGTAGCCAAACAGTTTTGGTTCCCATTGACTTCCACTGTATTTTTTGTCTATCCAATGGAACCAGAACTGTTTGGTTACCAACATTCCTCAAAATATCTTCATTTGTGTCCACAGAAGAAATATATACAGTATACAGGTTTGGAATGACACAATGGTAAGAAAATCTGATCATTATTTACTCTGCTTTTGTCATTCAAAACTATTTTTTAAAACTTTGGCTATCTGCATCACAAAAGTAGTCGATACAATTCAAAGCCATAAGAAACCTTTAAAAAGTCATTATTCACTAATAACCTTCTCAACTTCTCCCAGTTGTGCTTGCATTTAATTCAGTCTCTAAATGGATTACTTTGACAGTGCTTTTTTGTCATCTTGTGGAGCTCAACAGACTGTTTTTATATGGAAAAGAGGGAAATTTTCCTCTCGCGTTCCACAGAATAGAATAACATTCTATGGGTTTGGAACGACATGAGAGTAAAGAAATGATGACAAAATATTCATTTTGGTCGAATTTGGGGTGAACTATCCCTTTAATGACAGACATTTGTTCCTGCCACAGTAACTCAAAAAAGCATGTTAAAAATGCACAACGAAACCATGTTTGCCAAGCATTTGTGCATTTGCATACTTGTGCCATGTCTGCTAATGGACGCTCTTTTCTGCACTAGATCCTTCAGCATCAAAGTACACATCCACACGTACGGCACACAACCCACAGATACGAGCGCGCTTAATAAGCTCTTCAAAAGTGAAATGATCCAGGCCGACGATGATGACGATGATGACGATGATGAAGATTTTGAGGTTTTCAGAACTGAAGCGAGCAGCATGTGGTGACCACCAATGTGACCAATCTGATGAAGGCCACAAAGGCTGGAAGAACCGAACCAGATGCGGACAGAATGGTTCCCCTGATTTGTAATTTGAGGACGTATTTCATATTTGATTGATTAAATTGTGGCTTGGAGAGGAAATGGAATCAGTCCGTGTGCAGCTCAGTCAAACTGCAGCGCGTGTGTGTGTGAGATTCAGTGGTGTGTGATTAGAAACAGTCTTTTTATCGGTCCCTTCAGAAGGCTGACCAACAGGACGACATCAAATAACGCACTGGAAATGACAATACGCAGAGTTCGCTCTCTCAGTCTCCCACGTACGCAGGACAGTGGTCAATAATAAAAGAGTTCCCTGGCATCCCATCATGCTTTGCCGCACTTGCCTTTCTTCTCTTTGCGCTGGAACTTGCGCAGTCGTCGAGTCCAAATGTCCCTCCACTGAATGACCAGGCTGTTTTTGTCGGCCTGCAGTCCCGGGCGTTCGGGGCTTGCGGCGCCCTCGCTCGTGCCCAGGATGAGGAAGCGTTTACCCATGTGTATCCGCGGACATTTGCAGGCCAGATCCTTCATATGGACCCACAGCACGTGATCGCCTCTCTTCAGCGGCTCTCCTCGGCTCTTGTACACGGACACCAGGCTGACCGCAAATTTGGCCCAGTCGCCGACGGTCTCCATGTCCAACACGCTGACCTGGACAGCTACACACACACACACACACACACACACATATGAGAATGTTACATCAGATACATTGAACGAAGACCTCGATTTTGCATTAAATCACAACAAATGCTTCTTAAATAAAAAGGGACTGAAAGGAAAGAACAGAATGAATGATAAAGGAATTGTACCGTAGTCCTTTTTGCAGTATTTCTTCATGTTTATCTTGAGATTTCCCTTCAGTGGTTTACAGTATGAGTCACAATCTAAAAACACATAAGTTTTTAAATTCAAATTGTATTAGAATTAAAACACACTGTGAATACGCTCTTTCTAATGACACACTAAAACATGTCTAAATCACTAAAATAACTAGAGCGTAAAGGAACTCAACATTGTATTTGAAAAGTGAGCTCATCTATCTGTTCATCCACCATCCGTCAACATCCATCAATCCATTTATCAGTCCGCCCACCTATCTGTCTATCTATCTGTCTATCCCCATCTGTCAATCTATCCGTCTGTCCGTCCATCAGTTTATCTCTCTACCTGTCCATCTGCCCATCCATCCATCTATCCATCTGTAAAGCCATTCGTCCATCCATCCATTCATCCAACTATCCGTCTATCCATCTATCCATCTGTCTATCTGCATCTGTCAATCCATTTGTCCGTCCATCTGTCTATCCACATCTGTCATTCCATCCATCCGTCCATCCATCTATCTATCTGTCTATCTATCTATCTATCTATCTATCTATCTATCCATCTGTCTGTCTGTCCATCTGTCTGTCCATCCATCTATCTATCTATCTATCTATCTGTCTATCTATCTATTTGCATCTGTCAATCCATCCATCCGTCCGTCTATCAGTTTATCTCTGTCTGTCAATCTGTCCATCTGTCCATCCATTCATCTATCTATCTATCTATCTATCTATCTATCTATCTGTCTGTCAATCCATCCGTCCTTCCATCCATCTGTCTGTCCATCCATCTATCTCTCTATATCTGTCTATCTTTTTATCCACATCTGTCAATCTATCCATCTGTCTGTCTGTCCGTCCATCCATCTGTCAATCCATCCGTCCGTCCATCTGTCTGTCCATCCATCCATCCATCTATCTATCTATCTATCTATCCATCCATCCATCTGTCCATCCATCCATTTATCTGTCCATTCATTCATCCATCTGTCCATCCATTTACAATCTATCTATCTATCTATCTATCTATCTATCTATCTATCTATCTGCATCTGTCAGTACATTTGTCTGTCTGTCCATCTATCTACATCTGTCAATCCATCCGTTTATCTGTCTATCTATAGCATTTATCTATCTATCGTCCGACTGTTCGTCCTGTCCATCTATCCGCATCTGTCAATCCATCCCTCTGTCTGTCCATCCATCCATCTGTCTATCTGTCCATCTATCTATCTATCTATCTATCTATCTATGTATTGTGTCCATGAATTTCTATGCTGGTTTAGTCTGGTTCTTTGCTTGTTTAGCTGATGGACCAGCATATCCCAACTATTCAGCATAAAAAATGCTGGTCAACTAGCATGCAACTAGCAATTGGTAAAGTTGGTTTACCAAGGACCACTTGCTGGTTAAGCTAGTTAGGAAGCCCTTTTCCCTGGGATTTTCAACAGGGTATTGTGAGTGTTTTAGAGTGTTTGCAATAGTTGGCATGACTTTAGTCTGCGTGTGTGTGTGTGTAGCACTCATGTGGCACACTGTGTGAAGTGTTCATTGACCCAGAAGGGCTGTTGAAAACACACACAATTCCTTCACTTCTCTGCTTTCACACATACCTCTGATTCACTTTCACTCACGACAAGGACAGATTGCGAGTTCTCCGCCCCGTTCCACCAGTGTGTCAGAGCGAAACGCCACACAAAAGTGAGCGGTACTTCCTCTGTCTGTCTCTAAACTCTGTCCTGAATGTGTGTCTGTGTGTGTGTGTGTGTGTGTGTGTGTGTGTGTGCACTAACCTGCAGGCTCCTCTGTAGTGCTGATCACAGCCGTCGGCTTTATAACAGGGATTTCTGAAAGACACAGTGCAGCATGACGTCAGTAGTGACGTAGTAGATCTGGCAGTAAAGGTCATGGGATTGATTCTCAAGAAATGCATGAACTGATAAATGGTAGACCTCGAATACGATTAAAGTCACTTAGATAAAAGCATCCACCAAATGCATGAAACTAAATCTAAATGTGCAGATGTGGAGAAGGTGTTTGATTGACAGACTGTGATGAAATGCCTTACTATGTGTGACAGCTAACCGTATGTTCACTTAGCTAAACTTAGAAGACAAAATTGTCTCTAAAAGTTCTTCAAGTCTATCACAGTGTCCCAACCAGACATGATGCAGTTAGTTTCCAGACAAAGCGGCACAGCCAAACAGAAAATATCTAGACCAATTAGACCAATAAGATTTCACTTAAGACCAGGATACCCAGAATAGTACACACAAAAATAAATTAAAAAAAGATAAAAGAGATAAATCTGACAAAACTTCCCTTTGAGGAGATTATGAATCGGAAAAATTATTATTATATAAGAAACAGTTCCATATTTCATAACATTATTAAAGTTATCCAAACCATGACATGACAAAAAAAGTCTGTGAATAAAACTGACCAAAAAAAAAAAAAATACAATAAAAATAATGAAATATAAATATATTATAAATAAATATAATTTATATGAATTCACATTAGCTTCATGTCTCAATGCAGTTTGCAGTTTTATTCTTGCATGTAAACATTAACTGAAATAAAAAATACTAAATAAAACTTAGTTATTTTATTTTAGCAAGTTGCTAACATTGCACTTTTAAAATTTAGTTCAAGTAAAATAACTAAAACTTAAATAAAAATTATTAAAAACTATAGAGAGAGAGAGAGAGAGAGAGAGTAAAAATAACAAAAACACAACACAAAATACCTAAAATTTTAACTAAAATTGAATTAAAACCAGAAAATATAAAAGTAACAATTAAATATAAAAATATGCAATTCTAAATACACAAAATTATACATGCTTACTTGTACCTTATACCCTGATTTCATAAAAATTATACATAAACAAAATGAATAATGCATTTTTTTGTAATTCAAAACTTTTGTGTCCGGGTTGGGTGTCAGTTTGGGTTAGTATTACTCATTGTTTTTATAAAAACAATCTAAGTTTATAATACATCTCCATGTAGACATAAACAAACGAATGCATGTCACTCACTAATGCACGGGGCGACGGGCGATCGGCTCTGCTGATACCCTTTAGCGCAGCGATTGCATGTGATGCCAGTCACCCCGTCTTTACACGGGCACTGACCCGTCGTCTGGTTACACGTTTTACCTGCAGCTCCCACCGGATGGCAGTCACATGCTGGAGAGAGAGAGAGAAAGTGAGAGAGAGAGAGAGAGAGAGAGAGAGAGAAAGAGATGATCAGCTCTGGCACAGGGGCAGAAGGGAAGTCCAAATAATGGCCTTAGTCCCCGTCTGGACCCGTAAACATTGCCATGACACTCAATCTGTTACACATACTTCCCGTAACAACATGCACGCACACACACGCACACACACACACACACACACACACACACTGCTATATCTCATATAAAGTCAGATGGCTCAATATTATATTAAATTAGGGGCTGTGTTACAGGAATTACACATAGTAACCGAAGGCTCCCACAACAACAAACAAAGAGTCACAGCATGGAAAACAGGTTTCATGTACTGCGTGACAAATTTGTACACTCACAACATTGTACTGAAACTACAGTGCTTTAATATGACTATTATTCATGTTTCATAATAATAGTAAAGTTGTCCAAACTATGAAATGACAAAAAAGCATGGGAAATATAGTGTCAAACAAAACAAAAAACAAAAGCAAAATAAAATAAATACTAAATTATAAATTAAAATAAAATATTTTTTATTATTAAATAAAAAATTAAACTAAATTATTATTAATGATTAATTAAAAATTATTACATTAAATAAATAAGTTTAATTTAATTTTTAGGTATTTTAGTTAAACTAAATAAAAATGAGAAATTTAATTTTTTTTTTATTATATATTTAATGCACCAGTAACTTTAAGCAAAAAAAGTGAACAGTTTTATAATTATAATGATGTTTTGTGTGTATTAGTGTTGTACATGTGTATGTGCACTGATGCAAAAATGTGTTTCCTTTCTGTGTCAAGACTCTCAAAACACGCACACATACACACACACACACACACAGATAAGGTTTAAACAGCTGTGGCAGCTGCAGGTGAAACCGTGACTTCATCTGTGTGTGTGTGTGTGTGTGTGTGTGTGTGTGTAGGTGGAATTTAAGGAATTCTCAGGTGCTGTATCACAGTAACGCTGATAAGAGTCTCAGCGCTCAACATGGGCGTTATCAAATTAACACTGACAGTGCAACAAAAGAGCACCTGATTGACGCGCATACACACACGCATTCAGTCTAAGTACAAATGTCATACCGAAGAGGTTCAGGAAGCCATAAACACTCTTATACAAGAGCAGCGCTGGTTCTCGTTACCAACACACTCAACCAAATGCTATTGAGCTCATTTTAAACCAGCAGAGAGCAGCAGAAACAATTAGGCTTTTGCTATTTATGAAGCAAACCTTGTGATGCTAAGGTGGTCTGATTGGTTTCCCATTTTACTGGATTCTGTTTGTTTTCCATTTGAATTTTTTCTGGATTCTGTTTTCCACTTGAATTTTTCTGGATTCCATTTGTTTTCCAAATTAAATTTGTCTGGATTCCTTTTGTTTTCAGTTTGCATTTGTTTTCCGCTTAAATTTGTCTGGATTCTGTTTTCTGTTTGAATTTTTCTGGATTCCGTTTGTTTTCCGTTTAAATTTGTTTTCCATTTTCCGTTTAACATTTTTTAACATTCTGTTTTCCGTTTGAATTTTGCTGGATTATGTTTGTTTTCCATTTACATTTTTTTCTGAATTCCGTTTGTTTTCCTTTGAATTTTTCTGGACTGTGTTTGCTTTCCATTTGAATTTTTTTCTGGATTCCGTTTGTTTTCCGTTGGAATTTTTCTGGAACCTGTTTGTTTATCATTTAAATTTGTCTAGATTCTGTTTTCTGCTTGAATTTTTCTGGATTCCGTTTGTTTTCCGTTTAAATTTGTTTTCCATTTTCCGTTTAACATTTTTTAACATTCTGTTTTCCGTTTGAATTTTGCTGGATTATGTTTGTTTTCCATTTACATTTTTTTCTGAATTCCGTTTGTTTTCCTTTGAATTTTTCTGGACTGTGTTTGCTTTCCATTTGAATTTTTTTCTGGATTCCGTTTGTTTTCCGTTGGAATTTTTCTGGAACCTGTTTGTTTATCATTTAAATTTGTCTAGATTCTGTTTTCTGCTTGAATTTTTCCGGATTCCGTTTGTTTTCCGTGTGAATTTGTCTGGATTTCGTTTTCCATGTAAATTTTTCTGGATTCCATTTGTTTTTCGTTTACATTTTTTCCTGGATTCCATTTGTTTTCTGTTTGAAATTTTCTGGATTCCGTTTGTTTTCCGCTTGATTTTTTTTGGATTCTATTTGTTTTCCACTTAAATTTGTCGGGATTCCGTTTGTTTTTTCATTTAAATTTTTCTGGATTCTGTTTTATTGGTAGTAATTTAATTTTAGTGTTAGAATTGAACAACAATTCAAAAAAAAGTAAAAAAAAAATAATAATAATTTTTGGACCCTAGGAAATCTGTTTTTTTATTTTTATTTTTCCCATATTCTGCGTTTTTTGTTTTATTTTTTCTAATTATGGTTTAATATTAGTAATTCAATTTTATTGTTACAATTTAATAACAATTTAATACAATTTTAATAATAATAACATTTTTAGCACCCTAGCAATATATTTTTATCATTTTCCCCAAACTCTGTGATTTCCATTTAAATTTTTCTGGATTACGTTTTAAAGATTTGAAAACATTTTAACAGCCAAAAAGCATGTCTAATCAATTTAATTAATGAGACTTTAATAATTTAAGACTTTAAACTTTTATAATATTTAATTTAATAAATTAATGATTCAACAATGATATAATAATTTCTGATTTAAAAATATTTAATATATTTTTTACAACAGCCCTATTAAATTTTTGTTGTTTGTTTTTCAGAAATAATTATTTGTTTAAATATTTCAGAATGATTGATTTAATACTAATTTATTATCAGAATCATGTAAAGGCATAAAGCACTGCTTAATCAATCTTCTAAAATGTAATCAAAAGAAATATACATTTTATTTTTTTGTAAAACTGGCAGGCAAGTCCTGCACAAAAGCTGTACTGTTAAAATGCAATTATAATTTTATTATTATTATTATTATTATTATTTTATATTTCTGTCATAATTTTTCAAGTTAAAACAAACTTTTATTTTGATGAGCTGTTAAGACTTTTGAGTCTGTGTGCATATGACAAACTACACCGCTTATTCACACAGAAACAACTACAGGTTTCGTATTTAAATATCAGTCTTTTGAGCTGTAATATTCACAGACACGAGTTCTTATTTCAATTTAAGTTTACAACCCTACTTTTGATTTATTCATCCAAAATTTGCCAGATTTCATAACATTCTGTGTTACATTGTAAATTCTAATTTTATGACCGGATTCTGTTATTCCATCCGCGTTTTCCACATCACTGAACCCATAGCACTCTACACCACTAATAATAATGATATTTCATACCCACACATACACACTTTATCACTGTTATATATTGCACATGTAAACCTTATCACTGATCCAGGTGAATAAATTTCAACTCTTGGCACAGAAATCGCACACTTTTCCGTCAGCCACAAAAGCAGAATTACTGATTGATAGTTTCGTAGGAAGCATGCGTTTTATGCTGTTTGTAATTTAACTTATAGAAACCCCTCGACTTATGGATTGACTTTTCCTTCCAGAAATTCTCGACTTACAAGACATCTTTTATCCAAACACTTCAATTTTTCTCAAACTCTGATGTGTGTTTGCTTTGGCCGGCGTGACGGCAGCAGATATATGAGCTTCATGTACAGCCTGCTCCCAATGCACATCGGTCCTGCTGTGGTTTTATTGAACTGTATTCTATTTTTAGATTTTAATTTATATATATGTGCGTGCTACTGATTTTATGTGGAAGCTTTCAAGCTGGAAAACACAGCGCGTAAAACATTTTACACACATAAATACATTTTTCACCCATAAATAAACAGTATATTTTTAAACCATAAAAATGACTGAGTCGCACTCAGAAAATAAAGACTGGCGACTCTTATGTAACACAGCAAGCTATAAAATCATGTCTTAACACATCCTGCCTGCAGTTTTCAAGGTCTAAAATGAAATAAATTGTGTTGAAAATCTAGACCAGGATTTCACCAACCCTTTTGTCAGCCAAACTCTTTGGACTTAAAGTTGCACAAGTTATAATATCAGTTGATGATCAAATGACTTGCAATAAAAAAAAACTGATATAATTATATATTATTTATTTTGATTTTACATTTTTATGATTTAATTCATTATTAGCTTTACATAAACTCATGAACCCACTACATGAACAACACCGCCCAAAAATAATACAGAAATGTCGCCATGTTGTTGCTCAATACGTCATTTGTAAAGGCTTGTGTAAGTACTTTAAACAGCTGTAAGTGATTTTTTGGAACACAACACATAACATGTCGCTGCTACTTGACAAATTCCCTCAGAAATCACACTTGAATTTCAAAGTTTTTCTAATTATTTGTATACTTGTCTCTGTGGCAGCTCTTGGTTCTGTAAACAGCAAAAAAATGATCTGACAGCGGCCCATAACGCATGTTGACCAATCAGAAACATTGTCCTGTTTATTTGAGTCGGCCCAAATTGTTTGGGATGGGACTTCCTGTTTTTATAGCGGATGGGAAAATCTGTTTGGAAACAGTCATTAATTTTGTTAATTCCGTATGCAGCCACTAGAGGTGCTGAACGACACTCAGCTGCCGTAAATGAAGGTCGACTTCTTGCAAACATTTCGATGATGCAACTCAACACACAATATTGAATCACTGGAGTTTCGAGGTAAAGGAATAAAAACACAACTTGTTTATTGAAGATATAAACGTAAATATCTATTTAAACAGGTTTCAATTACTGAATAAAAAATATAAAAAGGTAATTGTGACATCTCACAAATTCAGAAATTTTTTTCCTCAGAATTGTGTGATAAAATCTCAATTCTGACTTTTTTCTCAGAATTGTGGGAAATAAAGTCCGAATTGCAAGATATAAACTCCAAATTCTGACTTTTATTTTCAAAACTGTGACAAAAACTCGTAATTGCGAGAAATAAAGTCAGAATTGAGTATATATCTCACAATCGTGACTTAATTTCTTGAATTAGAGACTTTATTTTTCAGAATTACGAGTTTAAATCTCGCAATTCTGACTTTTTTCTCACAATTGCGAGTTTAATTTTTTTAGAATTGAGACTTTATTACTCCGAATTGTGAGATTCTAGCCATATATATCTCACCATTGTGACTTTTTTCTTCAAATTACGAGTTTAAACCTTTTTTCTTGCAATGGTGAGTTTATATCTTGCAATTCTGGCTTTTTTCATGCGATTTTGAGTTTAAATCCCACAATTGTGAGTTTATATCAGACCATTCTGACCTTTTCTCCAAATTATGAGTTTAAATCTTTTTTCTTGCAGTTGCAAGTTTATATCTTGCAATTCTGACTTTATTTCTTAGATTTGTCAGAATTGTGACTTTTTCTTAGAATTACAACTTTAAATCTTGCAATTCTGACTTTTTTTGCCCAATTTGCGACTTTATTTCTTAGATTTGCAACGCTATTTCTCAGTTTAAATCTCACAATTATGACTTTTTTCTCGCGTTTGCGAGTTTATTTCTCAGAATTGCAACTTTATTACTCAAAATTGCGATTCTGACTTTATTACTTCGATTTGTGACTTTATTTCCCAGAATTGCAACTTCATTTCTCATAATTGTGACTTTATTACTCAGAATTGTGTTTATATCTCATCATTCTGACCTTGTTCTCTGAATTATGAGTTTAAATCTTTTTCTTGCAATTCTGATTTTATCTTAGAATTGTGACTTTATGTTCTTAAAATTGTGACTTTTTCTTAGAATTACAAGTTTAAATCTTGCAATTCTGACTTTTTTCTTGCAATTCTGAGTTTATATCTCACAATTGCAACTTTATTTCTCAGAATTGTGACTTTTATTTTTAAGAATTCTGAGTTTATACTATGCAATTCTGCGAAAAAAAGAAAAAAAAAACAGAATTGTGAGAAAAAAAGTCACATTTACCTTTTTTTATTTTTCATTCAGTGGTGGAAATGGCTTCCATAAATATCTGATGTTACCTGTAGATCTAACAGTGAAAGATAACAAGTGTCGTACCTTTGCAGGCTCGCCGGTGTGTGATGGGTTTGGCCATGTCTCTGTAGAATCCCTCTTTGCAGTAATGGCAGTGGCGTCCGGCGGTGTTGTGTCTGCAGTTCATACACACTCCTCCACTCTTACGGCCCGACAGCTTATACAACTCCATGTTAAAGCGACAGCGTCGCGCGTGCAGGTTGCAATTACACGCTATAAAGAAAGACAGGGTGAACGTGTTATCGATGGAAGTTACATATAATGCATTTGTGCATATGGTGTTTTTCTCAAAATGATGATAGTTTGAGATATACAATATAATTTGAAAGGATTTCACAGTCTGACACTACAGGAGAAGCTTTATATCTCTGCAAGGAATGTTTTATTATATATTTTTAGTGAGTCATCTGTGTTCTGGTGCTGTAAAGAAACTAGAAAGCAAACAGTGATCTGAGGAACCTGTAATGAAACAAACTTTATTAGTCTCCAAACAACCATACAGCAATATATATATGTCAAAATGAAACAAGGTTTGCAACCTATTTTACTTCTATAATCAGATGCATCTCAGAGTGCTGCACTAAATAATTTTTTTTAATATTGGTTAAAATGAACTAAAAGCACACGGCCTAAATGGCGTCAAGCAGAAAGGAAAGTTGTTTCAGAAGTTATTACGATTTGATGAAAAATAGTGAGAAAGTAAAACTACATAAATAAATACAATGCACTGAGGAATAGTTCAAAATAAAACCAGGAACATGAAATAAGAAAGTAAAAATAGGGTAAATTTTGATTTCATGTTGACTTCATCATAGATCCAGAGGAAAATATAGTCATGTGTATATATAAATAAATATATATTTAATAAGTTCTATTTAAGGCATGTACACAAATATTGATCAAAACAACCCAGTGCTGGGTGAAATATGGACAAACCCAGCAACTGAGTTGTTTTGACCCATCAGTTGGGTTAAATGATTAACCCAACCTTCTGAGTAGTTTTATTTAACTCAACTCTTGTTTAAAAATTACTTTATGACTGGCTTAAAGGAGAAGTCCACTTCCTGAACAAAAATGTACAGATGATGTACTCACCCTCTTGTCATCCAAGATGTTCATGTCTTTCTTTCTTCAGCTGTAAAGAAATTATGTTTTTTGAGGAAAACATTTCTGCATTTTTCTGAATATATAATGGACTGATATGGTGCCCCGATTTTGAACTTCCAAAATGCAGGTTAAATGTGGCTTCAAACGATCCCAAATGCGGTTGTAAACAATCCCAGCCGAGGAAGAAGGGTCTTATCTAGCAAAACGATCAGTTATTTTCATAAAAAAAAAACAATTTAAATACTTTTTAATCTCAAACACTCGTCTTGTCTTGCTCTCCCTGAAGTCAGTGTATTCTGGCTCAAGACAGTTAGGGTATGTCGAAAAACTCATCGAAAAACTGATCGTATTTTCTCCCTCAACTTCAAAAATCATTTCAAAATCATCGCTGCAGAAGTACCGACCCAGTCTTTGCAAAGTGAACATGCAAAGAAGATCAAACACCCTTAACAAAAAGGGTAAAACAGCAATATAGGATGATTTTGAAGGTGAGGGAGAACACGAGATGGGAATTTTTCGACATACCCTAACTGTCATGAACAAAAAAAAAAACTGTTCAGGCAGAGTAAGACAAGACAAGTGTTTGACATTAAAAAGTATATAAACTGTATTATTTTTATGAAAATAACCAATCGTTTCGCTAGATAAGACCCTTCTTCCTTGGCTGGGATCGTTTACAACCGCATTTAAACTGCATTTTGGAAGTTCAAAATCGGGGCACCATACCAGTCCATTATATGGAGAAAAATCCTAAAATGTTTTTCTCAAAAAACACAACTTCTTTATGGCTGAAGAAAGAAAGACATGAACATCTTGGATGACAAGGGGTGAGTACATCATCTGTCAATTTTTGTTCTGGAAGTCGACTTCTCCTTTAAAATGAACCCAAAATAGGTTGTAAATTAGAAATCAGACACATAATTGCTAGAGGAATCAGCAATAATCAAAAGGTAAACGTTTATTAATAAGCAATTTTTAAAAAGTAAAATTATTTAATAAATGTTCATTTATTGAACATTATAATAAATGTTAATTTCCAACCTATTTTGGGTTAATTTGAAGCAAGAAATATAGTATTAGGAATAGCTGAGTTTTAAAAAGCTACCCAGAAGGTTAGGTTAAACATTTAACCCAGTCGCTGGGTTTGTCCACATTTTACCCATATACACACACTTGAGGCAAAATTAGATAATTGTATCTATATAATCTATTATATAATTAAATTATATAATATCATATTCAAGTTTTGCTCTTACAGATAAAAGATCTTATCTTTTTCATTTTAGGATTTGAAATGCCTACCTGTTTCATTTCAGTGTCTGACATTGTGTATGTGTGTGTGTGTGTGTGTGTTATTACAGGGCCAATTTGTATGGAATTCTGTGGTTAATGAAACCTGCTCGGGCCATTCCCTCACACACACCATCTGCTGCTCTGTGTGAGTGTGTGTGATGAAAAGGGGGTGTAATTTCGGGGGGTTTCTAGGCTAAAGTCAACAGGGTGAGATTACAGCAAATTCAGCTCGATAAACGTCTGCAGGCGATGTGTGTGTGTGAGAGCGCTATAAGGGTGTGTGCATTTCTCCAAATGAAATTCCAAACGTGTGACAAAAAGAACACATATTCACACCCAAATAAAGCGCAACACGGTCACACACACATGCACAAGACAGAGACTCAATTATTAAAACATGGTTTAGGGCGTTTCCAAAAGGGGGCCTGATTTGAGCGCGAAGGCTTTGGAAACGAGCGCAGGTTTGCTGATATCTCTCAGCGCTGCGTTTGTGCCTTGAGCGTGGTACTTAATCTAAAGTTGTTCCAAGGGTCTTTCTCAATGGCACCCTTCCTCTATTACAAGAGCTTTCCAAACACAGCTGAAAGCACTCAAACCTATTAACCTGAGGTTAGAGCAAACCCAGAGCTCCAAATTCATTTCTGTAGAGCAGAAACGTTAGTTTGATGGAGCGTGCGCTACAGGTATGCACCGAACTACACCCAAAAACACATTTCTGTAAACGCCATACATCTTAGAGCTCACGTTGTGAAAATTAGAACTCTACATATGTTTTGGATTATGATGCTTCAATTAATATGATTAATTAACTGTACAAACTAACTGTAATTGCACTAATATTGCTGTACAATTAAGCAATATAAAAATACCAACTGCTGTTACCATTTATAGGGCCCTATGAAATCCGTTTTATTTTTTCCCAAATTCTGTTTTTTCCGTTTTAATTTTTGGTTAAATTGTGTGGTTAAATTAAATTTTATTAATCAAAGAGCATGTCAAATTAATTAAGATAATGAAACTTATACAATTTCACATCAATTTAATAAAGGTTTGACAAAAATGACATGTTTAGGGCCATGAAATAAAACATTTCCAAACATGAAATTATTGTTTTATTGTTTTAATGTTATCAGTTTCTGTGTTTTAGCATGTCTAATTATTTGATTGCATACTTAATTTATTCAAATTTATTCTTAACCCTTTAACTGTCACTCCCTATCTTGAACATAGACATGAAAATGCACTATCCAGAGTTAAATTTTTATAATTCATGAACAAAAATATTTTGTAATATGATTTTGATGTACAATTTCCATGGTAATGCAATGTCTGATTTTAAAATGGTTTTCAAAGGATGAATTTTCAGATTTTAAGTTTTCAGGTGATATATAATTTCTTAAGATTTCTATTGCATGATAGGGAAAAAGGCAACAAAGAAAGGTGCACTCTTGTCATAAATTAATCTATTACTTTTCCAACATAATTTGTAACACAAAAGAGTGGTAAAATATCTATTTAAGAGTCTTACACCTTCCCAACAATATATAGTTTGATATGATTAGATTAGAATTTATTTGTAAAATGGTGAAGTAAACTTAGGCGTCCCACAGAGTGGATGGTGACAGTTAAAGGGTTAAAATAGCCTTATGAAAGGTTTTTTTATCCTCAGAAATTCTGTGTATTTAAAATGTTCTGCTTACCAAATGAAGGCATAAAACATTAATTTCATTTATCTTTTAATTATTGAAAATTAAGCAAACTTTTTTTGGGGCAAACAAAAAGGAATTTATTATTAAAATTAAAACATGGAAGAAATGTTGTGTGATTATACCCTAAAAAAATATTGTTTATTTCATTTCAGTAGTAGTAGTAATAGTAGTAATGTATATCTGGCACAAACTGGACTTTTATTTTGACGGGTTGATGTGTCTACCTTCACATTTCTGTGTGTATGATATAAGGCTAGTTTTCCTAAAACGATCAAATGCTCATGAAGTGACTCTCAGCAGATATTGTTCATGTATTTATGTCCTCATTTAGTGAGACGACAGATGCTGAAATCACCGCGAGTGTCACGCTTCAGTGCGTGTAGTAAATAAACCCGCTCGTCTGCTCCATTCATTAAAACAGAGATACGCAGAACATGCAGGATTCACAGTTAAATTGTATTTTTGCAGCGTAATATTTACAGATACTAGTCCATATTGCGGTTTGACCTAAGTGTAATGACCTACTTTTCATTCAAACTTTGACAAATTCCGTGACATTCTGTGTTATCCAGTAAATTCCGTTTTTATGAATGACTATGGAAGTCAATGGGGACCATCAACTGTTTGGTTTCCTACATTCTTCGAAACATCTTTTGTGTTCAGCAGATGAAATAAATTCATTTCATTCATAGAATTTTCATTTTAGAGTGAACTAACCTAAAGTACGAGCAAAAGTGATAGTGACGCTTGTCTTAGGGAACGCCGCTCATAAAAAACACTGAAACCGCAGAACAACACCTTCCACAGAACATCACCTGTGCGTTTTATCACGCATATGTTTAATCAACTAGGAATAATAGCTCATTTAAAATTCCATCCCTGGTTTTATGTGAGCATAAATATCAGAACATTTGGTTCACAGGTGTTTCTAATTGATTAGGCGTTTCCTGTTGCGTAGATTGTTCACACATGAAAGAGTCGTGAAGTCTCACGTCTCCGTTCAGATCTTTTGTTTTCAGCCTGTGAGAGAAAAGCGAGCGATGTTGGATTCCAGAAGAGTTAGGAAAATTGGGAAAAGTCATAACACAAGAGTTGGGTGTAGTCAAAACAGCAATTTGGCAGCGAAGCTTCTTTGAAACTGTAGCCGGTCGAGGTACAGGCTACTCATAATTTAGATTACAAACAAGCTACTAGAAAACAAACGACTGGCTCTGCTCTGAAAAGCCAATATTTTTTAAAGGAATAATTTTAACAACAGTATTTTTTGGCAGAAAAACAATGAGAATCTCTATTAGGGTAAGAGCATGAATAAATCAGTTTACATTAAATACAACTAATATGGTGTGTTTTCTAGTTTTATTAGTTGTTACATACATTACATAATGTAACTTGATTTGTTTAATGCTCAATAGAGATCCTCATATATAATATTTAGCTACAAAAAAAGACGAGGGCCTCAAATGAATCAGTTAATCTGATTCATTTTAGTGAATCGATTCATTTGGATGATCATCTGAGCAAAAGTGTTCACGTTATCCTAGTGGTTCACAAAAAGCGATTTACATAAAAGCTTCCCATGGCTACAAGAGAAAAAAAGGACATATAATAAAAAAAGTGAAATGAGTAACAATCTCCAGAACTGTATGAATCCTGCCAGGTTCGTTGGCAATCCCTTCAAAAACACAACAGGGTGGTGCTTCAAAACAAGCAAAAAAACAGGAAAATGTTCGATTAGTCCAGTCAGCCTCTGCCTATGTTGGACATGTTTTTAATCTTTTTAACTTCTATCCAACTAAACAGGCATTTCACTTGCTGAAGAGTGACTCACTTCGAAACTCCCAGAAACAGGCAACAGCTGGAGGTTTCTTCTCTGAAGGTTTGGCACAGGACGATAGCGCGAGACTAGCGACGTTGATGAGTTACAGACACGCCGCCGTTATTTCATGCTGGAGATCTCTGACTAAACGCTACGTTTTATAAGCTTTATATTTGTTTTGAAATGTCACGATACTTACGTTCACATAAAATGGAGTAACAGGGCGCTGAGAGTGCTTTTATTTATTAATTTACTTAATTGGTTACATGTGTTTAGACGAGCCAAACATAAAAGGTGGCATTTAGTATTTTTGGTTTACAGGCATCTTTCAGACTGTTTAGATACTGCTGGAGTGAACAGGAAATATAGAAACTCAGTCCATATTTCGAGATGGCTTTGGTTTTACAAGAGCACAAACAATTTTTTTTAACAAGTTCTACGACAAATGTGTTCTTTGAGTCGTAGCATGCGAAGAAACAAAACGACAAGCTAGTTCCAAAACACATAATTGTTGGCAGACTAACAAATAAACAGGAAGATAAACACATCTCTACAAGGTTTCTCTACAGCGTCACAGCTTTATATCATTAACGCTCTGTGTGGCGTTTTTTTTTTTTCTCCTCGGAAGCAGCATGTTTTGGTTTGTGACGTATAGGAAATCTAAGGCAGTAAAAGTGGGCTTGTGTGTGTGTTTAATGAGGATATGGTTAGTACTCATACTTCCAGTGTCCTGCGCAGGTGGCCGTGACTGGCATGTACACACATGCACATACGCTTTATTATATTACCCTAGCAACCACATAGCAACTCACTTACAACCACTTTCTCAGAGCACCAGCAACTGCATATCAACTCATTACCAGCAACTCAAAACACGCTGGAAACTGCATAGCAGTGCACTAACTACCACTTAGAACATCTGCATAGCTAACACTAACAATGCAGAACACCCCAGCAACTGCATGGCAACACATTAACTCTAACCTAGAACATCCCAGCAACTGCATCAACCACTTTGAGCACCTTAGAAATGGCATAGCAACACATTACCGACACATATCAGCCCAGCAACCATATAGCAACATACTAACATATGCTCAGAAACACACCAGCAACTGCAACATCTTAGAACACCTTAGAAGCTGCACAGCAACACAATAATGACAGATTAGCCCAGCAACCACATAGCAATGAACTGACAGATGCTCAGAAACATCCAAGCAACTGCACAGCAACACATTAACACTCACCTAGAACACCCCAGCAACTGCATAGCAACATATTAGCTCTAACCTATAAGACCCCAGCAACTGCACAGCAACACATTAACACTAAACTAAAACACCCCAGTAACCACATAGCAACACATTAACACTCACATAGAACACCTTAGCAAATGCAATGACTACTTAGAACATCTTGGAAACTACATAGCAACACACAAACGACACAGATCAGCCCAGCAACCACATAGCAACACATTACCACTAAAATAGAATGCCCTAACAACTACATAGCAACACATTAACACTGACTTAAAACACCCCAGCAACTGCACAGCAATACATTAATACTGACCTGGAACAACACAACTGCAACTACTTAAAATACATTAGAAACTGCATAGCAGTGCACTAACGACACAGATTAGCCTGGCAACCACATAGCAACATACTGATGCTCAGATGCTGAGAACACCCCAGCAGCTAAGTAGCAGCACAGTAACACTGACCTAAACTAACATAGAACACCCAGCAACTGTATAGCAACACATTAACACTCACCTAGAACACTCCAACAACTGCAACTAACAACACAAATTAGCCCAGCAATCACATAGTAACACACTCACCCAGAAACCCCCAGCAACTGCAACGACCACTTAGAACACCTTAGAAACTGCATAGCAACGCACTTACGACACATATCAGCCCAGCAATCACATAGCAACACACTAACAGCCACTCAAAAGAGCCAGGCAACTGCATAGCAACATATGAACACACATCCAGAGCACCATAGCAACCACAAAGAAACACTCATACACACACCGACTCCAAAAACTGCAACAACCACTTGGAAACTGCATAGCAAAGCACTAACAACACAGCCCAGCAACTGCATAGCAACGCATTAACACTTACCTAGAACACCACAGCAACTGCAACGACCACTTAGAACACCTTAGAAACTGCATAGCAACGCACTAACGACACAAATCAGCCCAGCAACCACATAGCAACACACTAACAGCCACTTAGAAGAGCCAGGCAACTGCATAGCAACACAAACATGCATCCAGAACGCCATAGCAACCACAAAGAAACACCCACCCACTCAAAAAACTGCACTTAGAAACTGCACAGCAACGCACTAACGACAGATCAACCCAGCAGCCACACAGTAACACACTAACAGCCACCCAGAACACCTCAGCAACTGCACAGCAACACATTAAAACTGACCTAAAACACCCCATATATCAATCATATAGCAACAAATTAACACTATCCTAAAACACCCCAGCAACTGCAATGACCACTTAGAACACCTTATAAACCGCATAGTAATGCACTAACGAAATAGATCAGCCCAGCAACCACACATCAACATAGTAACAGCCACTCAGAACAACCCAGCAACCACACTGTCACTGAGACTACCTTAGGAACCGCATAGAAATACACTAACAGCCCATAAGAGCATAAGGGCCGGGCAACTGCATAGCAACACACAAACATGTACCCAGTACACCTTAGCAACCACAAAGAAACACTCAAACACTCTCCCACTCGAGAAACTGCAACAGTCACTTAGAAACTGCATAGCAAAGCACTAATGACACAGATCAACCCAGCAGTCGCATAGCAACAAATTAACACTCACCTAGAACACCCCATCTACTGCAATGACCACTTAGAACACCTTAGAAGCTGCATAGCAGCGCACTAACAACAGAGATCAGCCCAGCAACCACATAGCAACATATAAACATGTATCCAGAACACCTTAGCAATCACAAAGAAACACCCACCTACTCAAGAAACAGCAACAACCTCTTAGAAACTGCATAGCAAGGCACTAACGACACAGATCAGCAACCGCATAGCAACACACTAACAGCCCCCAGAACACCCCAGCAATCACATAGCAACACACTGTCACTTAGACCACCTTAGCAACCGCATAGCAACACACTAACAGCCCATAAGAGCATAAGAGCCAGGCAACTGCATAGCAACACATAAACACACATCCAGAACACCTTAGCAACCACGAAGGAACAAATTAACACTCACTTAAAACACCCCAGCAACTGCAATGACCACGTAGAACACCCTAGCAACACATAGCAACACACTAACGACACAGATCAGCCCAGCAACCACATAGCAACGCACTAACAACACAGATCAGCTCAGCAACCACATAGCAACACACTAACAGCCACTAAGAGGAGCCAGGCAATTGCACAGTAACACATAAACACACATCCAGAACACCTTAGCAACCACGAAGAAACACTCAAACACCCACCCGCTCAAGAAAGTGAGCTTAGAAACTGCATAGCAAGGCACTAACAACACAGATCAGCCCAGCAACTGCATAGCAACACATTAAAATTGACCTAAAACACCCCAGCAACCATACAGCAACAAATTAACACTCACCTAAAACACCCCAGCAACTGGAATGACCACTAGAAACTGCATAGCAATGCACTAACGACACAGATCAGCCCAGCAACCACATAGCAACACACTAACAGCCACTCAGCGAAGCCAGGTAACTGCATAGCAACACATAAACACGCATACAGTACACCTTAGCAACCAAAAAAAAAAACACCCACTCACTCAAAAAACTGCAACTATTACTCAGAAATTGCATAGCAATGCACTAACAACACAGATCAGCCCAGCAACCACATAGCAACACACTAACAGCCACTCAAAGAACTGCACAGTAACATATAAACACATCCAGTACACCTTAGCAACCTCAAAGAAACACTCAAACACACGCCCACTCAAGAAACTGCAACAACCTCTTAGAAACTGCATAGCAAGGCACTAACGACACAGATCAGCCCAGCAACCGCATAGCAACACACTAACAGCCACCCAGAACACCCTAGCAACAGCATAAGTTTTGAGAGGGAATCATCAAGCACATTTTCTAGAGTCACACTGTTGGATTTAAGCGTCAGAACCTCCGTTTGTGGTCGGCCGCTCATTAGTCTGCTATAACTCTGCTAATCTCTTTGTCCTTGTTCTCTCAGCTGAATGGGGGGATGATTTTAACGAGATCACACTCAACCACTGCCAGGTCGGGCACAAAATCGGCGGGAGTCCTTGGCGTGTGTCGAGGCGAGAAAACGAGCGAGTGGAGCGTGTAGTGGGGGTCAGGCAGAGACGGGGCCACCAAACCACAGCAGATGGCACAAGGAAAGACAGAGCCAGAGGTGAGAGGAGACAAACGCAGAGAGCTGCCAATCAATTTCTGCGTTTCATTAAGGGAAAGAAAAACAAACTCTCTGCAAACTCCCACAGACGTGTAGAGAAGCACACGGGAAAAAAGACAAAGTGGACAGGAAGAATTAGACGAGGCGGAGAGATTTATGGGAGACATTAGCGATACTAATGGAGTGTCAGGACTGCCCAAATGGAGCATTTGGACACAATATATCTCTCCTGACACAAAGATTAATACATTTACACCATTCAGCTAATTTTTCGTTCAGCAATTATACTGCCGTCTGATAAGATAAGATAAATATCTGCAGCTGCTACTGATCTTTAACATATGGAGAGATGTACATAGTTGCTGGAATCCTTATATAAACAACTGTATTTTGGTACATAACCATGGTCATTTTATTTTTACTATGGTACAGGATACTTCAAAGAGACTGTGTGCAAAAAAAAAAAAAAAGATTGGTATTAATATTACACCAAATACTAAATAAATAAATAAATATTTAACAAATCATCAGTAAAAGGACAAGTTAACTTTTGTAAAATGTGACTTTAGCAAGTAAAAATCCTCCAATAAAAATAAAATAAAGTATTAAATTAAATTAAATAAATATTGCAAAAATTCTGTGTTTGATAAATAGGCGACTTTTTTATTTATTTATTTATTTTTTAATAATTTAAAGGTGCATTTTAAACATTTTCTGCACAGCTTAGTGCACTACGCCTGTCAAAAATATTTGCACTTCTGTTTCTGCTACACTGCAGCCGGTGTGAATTCAGTGTTAATATGGCCGCCAAAACAAATAAACGCTGCTTTCGCACGCGTGTGAAATAGGCCTAGTATTCTCACACTACTGTCAGTAGCGTTGGGCTCTGTGCATGGCCAGTTCAGACGTGGTCTAAGAGAAGAGGTTTATGTAAAGATTAACATACTGCAAGACAGACATACACAAACACAAATGTCGGTCCTGCGCTCATGTGTCAGTCTGTATGTATTCGATGGAATGTATCCAGCATTAATACCGATACAGGCGAAGTCATGCTCGTAAATCAAGTACAGATGTGAGATGCGATGAGAACTGACCTCCGCGATTTTGCCAAGAGATCATTTCGTAACACTGCAAGTCTGTTCTAAAACACAGTGAGCTGCCTACCTAGACAGCAACTCCTCAAGATTAGCAGTATAATTATTATACTTTGAGTTATCTTTCACAGAAAAGCCAATTCCAGAATACACTGCAACAAGCTCCAGTGGAAAAGTCCATTCAATATGGCTGACAGATTGAGAGAAATGCTAAATACAAACATACAGCAGTTCCAGTCTTTTTATGGTTGGCCAAACGACATTTGCTGATATTTAGCATAATGTTTCATTTAGTACTGAATTTTTTGAACAGTAAGATTTTTAATGTCTCTTCTGCTCATCCAACCTGCATTTATTTGTTCCAAGGTACAGCAAAAACAGTAAAACTGAAATATTTCTACTATTTAAAATTACTGTTTTCATATTTTAAAATGTCATTTATTATTATTATTATTTTTAGCAGTCATATGATCCTTCAGAAATCATTCTAATATTCTGATTTGCTGCTCAGAAACGTTTATTATTATTACTATTATTATTATTATTATTATATTGAAAACAGCTGAGTAGATTTTTTTCAGATTTCTTTGATGAATAGAAAGTTCAGAAAAACAACATTGATCTGAAATAGAAATCTTTTGTAACATTATAAATGTTTTTTTCATCACTTTTGATCAATTTAAAACACCTTTGCTAAATAAAAGTATTAATTTCTATCATTTCTTTTCCAAAAAAAAATAATAAATAAATAAATTATATTGACTCCAAGCTTTTGAATGGTATAGTGTGTAATGTCACAAAAGCTTTTTATTTTAGATAAATGCTGATCTTTGGATCTTTGTATTCATCAACAAATCCTGAAAAAATGTACTCAACTGTTTAAAATATTAATAATAATAATAAAAATGGTTCTTGATTAGCATATTAGAACTGTTTCTAAAGGATCATGTGACACTGAAGACTGGAGTAATGATGCTGAAAATTCTGCTTTGATCACAGGAATACATTTTAAAATATATTTAAATATAAAACATTTATTTTAAACTGTAAAAACATTTCAAAATGTTACTGTTTTTACTGTACTTTAGATTAAATAAATGCAGGTTTAGTGATCAGAAGAAACTTCTTTAAAAAACATTAAAATCTTACTGTTCAAAAACTTTTGACTGGTAGTGTAATACACAATTCAGCCTATTTTATGCACAATTTGTGTCGTGTGTTGTGAATATTCATCAATAGCTTAGCAAAATGCTACCATCAAAGTCCACCACAATTGATTTCAATAGATTGATGGTAGCATTTTGCTAAGCTGCATATGAAAAGTGGTATAAATCAATGGCAATTAAGGCCCTTCTAACTAAAAATGATGACAACAAAGACAGCGACTACATACGAGCGTCCACACCAATGCATGATAATATCCTTTTCATTATAAGCATGCACTGCTATTTTGTCATCGGCCTTTAGGATGCCTATGTAGGCAATAGTCAGCAAAGCAACCTTTGGTAAATCAAGTTGCATGATTTATTTAAATACTCTCCTCCCTTTTTGAAAAGGAAGTTCCTGTAAATGCATATGCAACAGGGTTAGTCACAAAAGTAACTGCTAATTTTTCACCGCATGACAGTAGTGTTTAAACGCCAGAAGAGGGTTTGCGCTGGTACAAGCTGCAAGTAAATCTGGCTCTAGGTTATGGAACAGCTAACAAAGATTAAACAGCTACCGCATTTCAAGAAGAACACAGCAGTCTGTGTGCAACTTACGTAAGCACTCGTTGGCTTCTTTCGACGTCGCACGTTGCCAGGGCCGGTCGTAGTGAAACGGTTTGCAGCGGTCACACTCCGGACCCTCCGTGTTGTGTTTGCATTCGCACACCAGTTTCCCTTCCTTTTCTCGCACACACCTGGAGGCGTGGCCGTTACATTTACACCTCCCGCCCACTTGGAAGTCGCCGACCGCGTAGTAATAACTAGGCAGCGTTCCGGGCGGCCCGAGTGGGTCTTCGCTCTCACGTCCCGACATGGGCAGCGCTCTAGGGTGCTGCGGGCGACTGAAGACCACCCGAATGTCGGTGACTGTCACCCAGTCCTGTAGAACAGGACTCGAGTCAAAGTCTTTGCCCGAAGGGCGTCCGTCTAGTGTGCTGAAAGCGATGAGGCCGCCAGAAAGCGGGTAGAGATCGGTATGTCCATCCGTGCATAAAGCTTCCTGCTCGTTCTGCTTGGTGATCGCCGCTTTGTTGGGACGGTTGTACATGCGACGGCACTGCGACGAGTAGAACTGGTAGGGCGTCCAAGTGCGGCCGTAGTCCATGCTCTTATAAATGGCCAAGGATTCGGGCCTCGGGGAACAGAACTGCAGGCTGACGTACGTGATCTCGAACTTCTTGCCGAGCGACAGCGTGAGTGTCACGTTGAGAGGCGAGCCCTGCAGGTTCTCCGACTGCCAGCAGGTGAGGTTGTGGGCGGAGTTTAAGTCGGTGAGGTAGGTGGCAGGGTGGGCGTGGCGAGGGTCTGAAGCGTCGCAGACCTGGCACGTGCGCACAGCGGGACGGTCGTCACGTTCTACTAAACTGCAGGAGCGAGAGGGCGGCCGGCCGCATACGCTCGATACGCTGACCTCCTGGCCGAACGCTGCATTGATGAACTCTGGGATGCATCGGCGGGCGGCACCCGTCTCGTCGTAGCAGGGGTCCGTCGGTGTCACTTGAGGCCCAGCGAATGGGTTCGGACTGTGACTGGAGGCCCAGGGAAGCAAAGTAAGCAGAGAAAGCAAGTTCTGAAAACTCCACATGATGTCACGGGAGACAATGATGAATGTGGGATGGGGAAGGGAAGAAACGTATCCAGATGGATGGGTAGAGAGAGGGGGAAGTCAAATAAACAAATATGGCTTTAGCGTCTCTTCAGACTGGCGTACGTGTGATATCTTGGTAAGACGAACCGGCCAGAAAATGTCCAGTGGATAGACGACTTTCCCAGAATCGACTCTCGGCAGTGTGTCTGGAAATGGAAAAGCACAAAATGTCAACAATATTCATACAGCTTAAGATTTATGAAGTAGTCTAAAGTACTTCAAAGAGACCATGTTCAAAAAATTATGTTACTACATTGATATTGTAACACAAGTGAAGTGCACTGAAGAATACAAGGTAAAAAACTGGTAAAATAACTTTTCAACAAATAGTGAGTGAAGAGCGGAGCTTAACGTTTAAAAAATGTTTTAAAAAATCTTACATTTAAAAATAAATAATTACATTTAAAAAATATAATTAAATAACTAAAAATAAATAAACAAAATCATTTAAAATAACTGTAAATTTAAAAAAAAATAGATTTTAAAATGTTTAAAAATAAATATTTAAAAAAAATGAATTAAATACATTTTGAAATAAACGTGTAAAAAATAATATTCATTTAAAAATGAATAAAATCAATTTAAACAAACAACAAACAGTATTCAGCCTAAATTGCACTCAAAACGGCCCTAAATAGTTTTGGACTAAATGTTAGTTTGTAGTTATTAATAAACTCACAGCACTAAATCGAAAAGCCCTGTTGAAAAACCCCCATATGCTGGTTAGGTAAGTTTTTAAGCATGTCAGCTGGTTTGAGCTGGTTTAAACTGATCCTGAGCTGGTTATAAGATGGTTTGAGCTGGTTTAAGATGGTCTTGTGCTGGTTATAAACTGGTTTGAGCTGGTTTAAACTGGTCCTGAGCTGGTTATGACATGGTTTAAGCTGGTTTAAGATGGTCCTTAGTTGGTAATGAGCTAGTTTAAGCTGGTCCTGAGCTGGTTATAAGCTGGTTTGAGCTGGTTTAAGCTGGTCCTGTGCTGGTTATAAGCTGGTTTGAGCTGGTTTAAACTTGTCCTGAGCTGGTTATAACATGGTTTGAGCTGGTTTAAGATGGTCCTTAGTTGGTAATGAGCTAGTTTAAGCTGGTCCTGAGCTGGTTATAAGCTGGTTTGAGCTGGTTTAAGCTAGTCCTGTGCTGGTTATAAGCTGGTCCTTAGTTGGTCATGAGCTGGTTTAAGATGGTCCTGAGCTGTTATAAGCTGGTTTGAGCTGGTTTAATATGGTCGTTAGTTGGTCATGAGCTGGTTTAAGATGGTCCTGAACTGGTTATAAGCTGATTTGAGCTGGTTTAAGATTGTTTTAGTTGGTCATGAGCTGGTTCAAGGTGGTCCTGAGCTGTTAAAAGATGGTTTGAGCTGGTTTAAGCTGGTCCTTAGTTGGTCATGAGCTGGTTTAAGCTGGTCCTGAGCTGTTAAAAAATGGTTTGAGCTGGTTTAAGCAGGTCCTTAGTTGGTCATGAGCCGGTTTAAGCTGGTCCTGAGCTGGTTATAAGCTGGTTTGAGCTGGTTTAAGATGGTTTTAGTTGGTCATGAGCTGGTTTAAGATGGTTTTAGTTGGTCATGAGCTGGTTTAAGATGGTTACAAGCTGGTTTTAGTTGGTCATAAGCTGGTTTAAGCAGGTTATAAGCTGGTTTGAGCTGGTTTAAGATGGTCCTTAGTTGGTCATGAGCTGGTTTAAGCTGGTTTAAACTGGTCAGGTGCTGGTCCTAAGCAACTAGCTCCTGTTCAGGATCAGCTTATAACCATCTTAAACCAGCTCATGACCAACTTAGACCAGCTTATATCCAGCTCAGGAGCATCTTAAACCAGCTCATGACCAATAAAGGATCATCTTAAACCAGCTCAATCCAGCTGCCATGCTTTGAAACATACCTAAAAAGGGACATCACTGAGCTGTTCAATATATGAAGCTGCTTCATATTTAAGATGTTTAGTAGTTTGAAATACTTTGCAGCTGAACTCTTTGCAATCATTTGTAAAATTCACTGTCATGATGCTACTTTGATGTGTGCGAATGCCAGGACATCGCTATTCAGTTGCAAAGGTGTTCTAATTAGATTTTAGTGTCGCTATGCAGTTGCTAGGGTTGCCAAGTAACTGCTCACAGATCCAAATCAAAAGTGTTCACCCTTCAACTCTCTAACTCTGTAACTGGCTTCAATGTGCATCTGTTGGTGTTTTCGCCCATTCTATGGTCCTTTCAGGTGATCACCCAGTAAAGCAACAGCACATCTTTCCTCAGCTACACCCATGATTTGAGGACTTATTCATTTCTAGAGCACAAACGCTGCAGGATGATGCAAACGCTTAAGGGGATAATAGTGCCGATTGTGCAAGTGTTTTTAGAAATGCTCATTTATAGACATTTCAGCCATTTTAGGAAAGCTGTGCATGTGGAAATACACTGCAGCTGTTATTTGATGGGTTAATTTTGCCTTGGTAAACACATGCTGAGATTCCTCATGTTTTCTTGGGGAGTTTGGGCTGTTGGAGGCCAGGGAATTCGAATGAGAACATTTAATAGAATGTCGCTGTGCACAGATGCTTTTCTAGATTTATAAAGCATTGAAACATTTCTATGAAACAGTGATATTCATCTTGTTCAAAAAAAAAAAAAGCGTACTACCTCTACTGCTGGAGGAATCAGCAGTCACAGTCCGTTCCGCATCCTATGTGCCATGTTCCAGACAGACACAGAGCGGATAAAACTCGATACTCTCAAACTCCCCTGATGCTTCGATCCGCAGGTCGACGCGCATATGATCTGCCGGGAGGGAATCTGATGAGATCCGCACGCTGTTTAGAGTTAATGAGAAACAGTTTGACATTAGCGTGTATCTGAGCCCAATCACACTTCTACAGCACTACAAAGAGCAATGAACCATGAAACCAGAGTAAAACTCCTCTCTTAGGACCTGTCACTGCGTGTGTGTGATGTGAATATCAATGTGGCTCTTTCTGCTCGGGCCCCTTTGCAACGGTACAGATGGACCCTCGAATAAAGACTGTAAAAGCATGCTATACGCAACTTATAAATTCAATAAAAAGGCAGATAAATTAATTGCTATTATTGTGCTGAAAAATAGATTAGGAACTGGTTTAGATGCATGCAAGCTTCATGTCACCGCTGTCACTTCCCATGCAATCACAATGAAGCTGTCAAGCATCAAAAAAGGTTAAACACTCATAAAAGTCGTCCATACGACGTGTGCTAGTTTTCTGAAACCATGCGATGTGTTTACTGTAAAATTCATGAATGAATCATTTGTTTGAGTCAGATCTTTCAAATGATTCAGTTGAGTCAGTTCACAATCCTGACATAAAACTGAATCAATAATGCAAAGCTATGAGTTTCCTTACACTTTTAAGGTGCTTTTGTGTCTTTTTAAAGTTTTCAGATAAACATATTCCAGCATTAGTATGATGAAGCTACAAAGCCTGTGTTTTTGAAGAGAATTGCAGAGCATATGTTTTATATGAAGACACAATAAGCTCTGAATAGGCCTTTTTTCCCTCTGTTTCTGTCACATTCTACTAAACTCTCTCTCTTTCTCTCCACACACACATCTCTTCAGTCACACATCATCAAACACCAAACAGAGAATTAAGCTCATTATTTGACCCTCACGCTGTCAGTCGAACTCTCTCACCCCCACCTCTCTCTTTCTCTACCTCGCTCGATCACTCTAACATAAACACACAGAGAAACATGCATAAGGGGCTCCACAAGTTTAACCACTACTGAAAATGTGCCTTTTTGCAGTCTTTTAAGTCAATTTAATTCAAAAACTGAATTGCAAATGATCAGCGTAACAATTTGACAAAAAAGCATGCATTTATATGTATAACTGCAATGCAAAATAGACACATTTATTACATTGCATTTAAGATCACATTATGTTTTATGCATTAAGTACATGCATTCTCTTGGAATCAAACCAATGACTTTGTCATTGCTAGTGCAATGGTGTATGGTTAAAGCTACAGAAATGCTAAATTTTTGCCTTTTTTTTTTTAATCCTAAAACTTTATTTATTTTCCAGAATTATGTAAAAAATCCAAGAATGTTTGGAGACATTTGGACCCTAGTGTATGTATACACACATATTCTGATTGTGTGGTCTTTTTGTGTTTACACAGTGTGTGTGTGAGTGTGTGTCCATGCCACAACATCATTTACTGACAGATCCGTCAGATTCTGAGGAAAAGAATACACATCGCTCTGATTCACACACACACACACACACACACACACATCAGGAGCATGAGACAGAAATAGGTGAAAGGTTTAGTGAGACGAAAAGGGACAAATATGGACAGAACAGAGGAAAGGGTTGGTATGTGGGGGGAGAATAAAAAAGACAGATAGTGGCTGCAGATAAAAGACGTCAAAGTAGAGATGAAATATATGAGAGTGAACGAGAGAGAGAGATGGATCACAATGAAGAATGGACGTCTCTTACAGAATGACTAAATATGGAGAGTCGAGTTTCTCCATTGAGCATGTGTGTGTGTGATGACAGAATTCATCAGAACTGAGACATAACACAAGTACACAAGCTCAAATGTCAACTAAATAGTCTTCAGATTTAAAGGTGAAGCCACTGTTCTTTCCATGCCAAAATATTTTATTGTATTCCAGTGGAAAAAGTCAAATACAAAAATAACTTCTGTTTCTATAAGCTTTCATCAAATTGTAACTTGTTCCGCCTCTGAAATGACTTTCCAAGGCTTCACAGACTAATGGATAATGTTAACTAATAGCCACACAAATATTTGTGACCCTGGACCACAAAACCAGTCTTAAGTAGCACGAATATATTTGTAGCAATAGCCAACAATACAATGTATGGGTCAAAATGATCAATCTTTCTTTTATGCCGAAAATCATTATGATATTAAGTAAAGATCATGTTCCATGAAGATATTTTTTATATTTTCTACCGTAAAACTTTTGATTAGTAATATGCATTGCTAAGGACTTCATTTGCACAACTTTAAAGGCGATTTTCTTAATATTTTGATTTTTTGGCACCCTCAGATTCCAGATTTTCAAATAGTTGTATCTCAACCAGATATGATCTCATGCATTAATGGAAAGCTTATTTATTCATCTTTCAGATGATTTCTAAAAATTTACACTTATGACTGGTTTTGTGGTCCAGGGTCACATTTAGGCATTGTTTTAGCAAGCACACATCCAGGTCCAGGGTTATTATCATTAACTAAAACTCCAAAATGTTAACTGAAATAAGTTTAAATAAAATAAAATCTAAATATTTAAAAGAACTAAATGAAAACTAAACACGTTGCCTTGTCAGCTAACTGAAATAAGTTTATGAAGAAGCATGAAAATTAATAACTATAAATAAATATTAATTAAACTGATCATAAAAAGCACAACAACAACAAAAACCTCAAACTGAAAATGAAAACTGAAAACATAAAAACTATAGTTTGGATGAAGCCCCCACTTTTCAAGATCCAGTCAATTCCCGACGGATACATTTTTCTAATTAAATATCCCTTTCATTTGGAAATGCATCACATTATTAGAGTTAAATGGGCTGCAAATGTAGTTTCATGTTGATTTTAATGGGAGAGAGAGAGAGGAATGGGTCTGGACGAACTAATCCAGAGCGTCTCAGCAGAGAATAATCACTTGTGCATCGCTCATCTGACTCCCTTCTTCAATACCAATTTTCCTTTGAGAACTTCAAGATTGCAATAACAAGATACGACAAAGAGGCGTGCTCGCTGTCAGCATTACTTAATCCAAAGAAAACGGATTATTTGACCTAACACATGGTGAAGAAGTGTTGATGGCTGCAGATTTCTGCACTACATTTCTTTGCATGATTTAAGATTAATCGAGGCCCAGTCTGACTTGTTTTGTGGTCCAGCAGGTGAAAATGGTGCATCTGATACTAAGTTACAGAACATTCTCCTGATTTGAGGAACCATTCTGGGATGGTTAAAACTGATTAAAAAGTCGCATATGGCAAGCCGACAAGTTAAATGTGCGAGTGGAAAGAAAACCGCCTGGTAAAAGAATGCAGCCACTGCGACCAGACCCTTCCCTCACACACACGGACCAAACCCAGCCCTTACTAAAACAGCAAAACCTGATCCTTAACCACACACACATACACACACGCTCACAAAAACACACATGATGACCGGGTCATGCATTGATTGCTGATTTGAAAATAATTTGAAGATAATTTGAGAATCTGTGCAGTAATACATCATGCGTTGCATCACACTTCTGTAATTTTACTTCGGGGACAGGAATGCTGCCAGACGCTCACTAAAACTAAACCCTTTGCCTCGAAGATAAAAAATGATGCATAAATAAAGACATGTTTTTTTAATTCCAAAAATGCAAAGAAAAGGCTTTGGTTGCTCTGCATTAATTATCATTTGTTTTATATGAAAACAACAGAAGTCATCATTTAGATACGCAAAACGTGTGTGTGGTTCAGCGTTTTTTTTTTAAATGCATGGGCTTTGTGTAAAATAACACGCAAACTTTGACAATCTCACACATAAGCACACATCTTTTTCCATTCGACAACAAAAATTTCACCGCTAGGCATCACCAGCTTTGAACTCAGGAGGCAAACCACAAATAATTTTATGAAGTGTTCAAATACTGACAAACACATTTGGTGCACCACACTCGCTCGCACACACATACGCACGTACAAAGTCATAAGGTGCCAAGGCTACAACAGATTGAATCATTTAACACCGCACTCTGACTGGACACACTCCGTGTGTGTGTGTGTGTGTGTGTTTTTAGGCACACCCCAAAAGCTACAGCGCAGGCACAGAATAACTTCAAGCGCACACACTCCCACAATTACACTTTTATGGCTGTCACCTGCTATTTTATGACCCCTGACCTCTTGACATGCTTAAAATCACATGCATAAACAGACAGACAAAACACACGCTCAACTCTTAAAGGGGTCGTATCATACACATATATACATGTATGTAAACCTAAGTTTTTTTTGCACCAAATCATGAGCTGTTTTCCACATTATGCAATATGGATGGTCATGTGTTTTCATTTGTTTAAAATGAGATGTTTGCAACACTTTAATAAATGTTTTCAAATTTAAAACCTGCTTTAATAGTACATCAAACTCTTTCATCTCCAAAAATCAGGCTTAATTTGATTCCTGATACGGGCCCTTTTAATGCAAAGTCCGGTAATGCAGTTAAAGTAAGTGGAGGGACTTTTTTGTTGGCGACAAAAAGGGTGTCATGTGCACACATACACACATACACACACACACACACACACAGATGAAGCTTCCTGTGCTGGAAGAGGAGGAGAGTGAAATATAGGCCATGTTGACTTTAGCTGCTAAGGTGGACCGAGCCAAGACTGTGTCAGATCCAAACCTTTCAGTGAAGTTGAAAAACGCTGCTCTAATGTTGCCCGTCGCTGAAAATACGGCCCAATTACGTCTCAAAATGCAGGAGGAAAGGAACATAATGCTGAAACATGATGCAAAATCATATGCATATGGTGCATCATCACAAACGTGTGCTAATTTAGGAAATTTTTGTCATCTGTTACTCACCCTCATGCCGTGGGAATTTCTTCCTTCTGTGAAGCACAAAAGATGTTTAGAGAATGTCCGAGCTGCGAACAATTAAAGCGTACAGTGACCAGACTCAGAAATGGACGTAAAAGCACCATAGAAATATCATAAATTAGTCCATATGAGCAGTGCACATTATTCCAAGCCTTCTGAAATCAAACGACAGCTTTATTTTAGAAACACCTGAATTAAAGCGTCTGGAAAAATTCCATCCTTCCCATCATAAAAAATAAAACTCTTCATTATCCATCACATAATATTGGAGAACCAATAGTTTTCGGTATTACTGACATAAATATTAAAATACGCAATGCAAATGCAGTGCACATTCTTAAAAGTAAAGGTTGCAACAGGGTGTTTTTGCAGCAATGCCATAGAAGAACCTTTCAAAACCATTTTTTCCAAGTGTGAAGAACATTTTAATAACCTAAAGTCTTTGTGGAAGCATCAATGCTAATAAAGAAGCATGGAAGCTTTTCAATGAAAAAATTATTTTGAGTTTTAGTCTGTTCTTCACGTAAAGCTTCAAAAGACTTGGAATGTAATGCATGGAGATTTTTATGGTGCTTTTATTGTATGAAAAAGAGGAGCGTAAACATTGTTCTAAACATCTCATTTTGTGTTTTTTTTATGGAATAGAGAATCTCATACTGGTTTGAAACAATGTGAGGGTGAGTAAATTATGACAGTATTTCCTTTTTTTGGAGAACTGGTGCTGGTAGAGAGAGCTGGGATGTTGTAAGTAGGTCAGGAATCAAACTGACACACGGTTTAGTTATCAGATCTCTCTCCATGTCCGCTACACCTCTGGCTTTACTGTCAAACACAGTGCTTTTCGTTTTGACAGCTCTGAAACGTCTGATTTTTTTCCCTCTCTTCTCAAGGGCCAGCAGTGGGCAGGATCAGTAAACTGAGCTGGCGTAAATGTTTTTCCCAAAGTTTAACTCTACAGTTCATCTGTGACCTCGGGGAAACCAGAGAGGGGCTTCACTGCAATAAAATCACAGGAATCCACACAAACACACACACAAACGTGTGTGTGCCACGTCCATCAAGGGAAGCAGAAATCTCGACGGTGTCACGCATACCTAAGAAGACTCGTGAAGAGTTGCTTTGCTTGGCATCGCTCATGCACCGGGAACAAAACACAGTTTGGAGCGCTCTGTTAAATCACGATTAAAAAAAAGAGAGAATTTAGACTGTAATTGCCCACCTGTTAGAGAGGGAGCAGTGCACAGGACCCTCATTATTGTCTAATTAATATAATCGGATTATTCATAATTAGAAAAATACAACAAAACACACTCAATGAATGCCTAAATTGAGCTCATTTGAAAAACATCACTGCTTTAACTTAAAAAGTCAGTGGTTAATTAACTATTAAACAGTTTGCATAATAACTGTATATGTCATCTGGAATTCATTTTTCCAACCCTTATAAAAAAAAAGTACCATAGTAGCAACTGAAGATATAGTTACTAGCCAATTTCATTAAAAATCATACAAAACAGTGTATAAATCTTTTTAATTCTTTTTATATGTCAATAACAGACTATCAAAGTTTTACTGTAGTAACAATCACTAATAGATATGATTTTAGACGGTAGAATGTAAATTATAATTGAACTGGTTGAGATAAGCAAGACTCTCATTCACCTGCATAACTCAAATCACATGCTTAGCTATATAGAGTTGTATATGATACCATGTATAGTTTCATGTATGCATGATGCAAATACTCAAACTGTGTTTGAGAACTCACCTGAATCTCTGAATCCCGTCTGAACCGCTAAACCTCATTCAAGCGCGGACGTGAGGAAAAATAAATCCAGATCGATTGTGATTTAGTCCTGTTGTCTGCTGGTGAATGAACTCACAGATACAGCAGCGGTCAGTTCCGTTCATGAGACAGACACACACTGACACACACACGCACTGAGAGAGAGAGAGAGAGAGAGAGAGAGAGAGAGAGAGAGAGAGAGAGAGAGAGAGAGAGAGAGAGAGAGAGAGAGAGAGAGGAGGGGTGACGGGGAGCGAGCCAAGGTGAGAAACCCGACTGTGCCCCCCTCACACACACACAATTCCAGACTCAAACTGCATTAGAGAACGAGGCTCTGTTTCAAAACCTACTAAGCCGCCTACCTAGACAGCATTTTGCTGCATCGGTGTTTTGGGGTACCGTAGTAGCGTGCAAAATCTTTGGGCTTCATATGAGCGCGCAGCATTGTGTGGCATCGAGTCGGTTGCGCGCACCAGTGATACCATAAAATGCTGTCTTAGCAGCAACTCACTTGGTTTACAGACGCATCCAATGGGTGGTCGGAGGTCTAGCATCTGGCACAGTCGCGTACAGCATTTTTGAGCAACTTAGTGGCAGATAGTATTTTGGTTTTGCGTTCAATGATATCAGTACCAACAGTTAGTTCTTTATCATTTTTGTTCATCACAAGCGCCTGTGCGTTCCGCGTCGTTACGCGTCTGAAACGCATACTGAACGCTGCCTATGATGCTGTCTAGGTAGGCAACTTTCTTTGGTTTGGAGTCGCTGTGTGTGGTCGGGGGTCTGGTAGTATGCGAATTTGACTTCTAGGGGGTGGAACTTAGGCTGTTTCTGGAATTTTAAATGTCTGTTAAATATTATGTTGTCAATACAATGATGATTTTCAGGACGCAGTCTCAGTAAGGTTCGTCTTCTGCTGTATTAACTAGTTTGGCAGTACTTCAGTCAGATAACCGCCAGTTATCTTAAGAATTTAAAAACAAAACTTATTTAAATTCATTATATGAACATTTTATAGCGAAGTTATCCAACTTTTTCTTCCCGTAAGAGTGGGCGTGGCCATTTATAAATATTATGGGTGTGGCTTCCGGTCTCATCTGCCTCCAGCTATTTTTAGCTGTACAAAACAGCTGGTTTTGCTGATTGATATCCACCTTTTTTCCAAAGTAACCACTGAGTGCCACCATGATGGATTCTAACTCTCATTTGTGTGCTCTCGTGTTCCGTCTCCATAGAAATCCATGTTAAAACAAACAAAAAGATCAACTGAATTAAACTTACACTTCTTCAGTATAATTAAATATAAAAATGTGCACAGGTTTAAGCTGTGCTGTTGTTGGCTGTCACAGTACTTGTTTTGCATGCTAGCGAATCCATTTTGATAGTTTTAACGTTATATTATCGGCTCGTAAAATACGTTTTATGTGACTAGAAACACCAGAAAATGGAAATGTAAAGCATCGTTCCAATCGAGCGAGACTGCCGCATTCAGGAAAAAGGTGGATTGAGTGTTTTCACAACATCATGTCATCAATCGGCCATATTGGTGGCACTGAGCGTAAACAATGCCAATGAACGAACGAAACTCGCATATTTTGCTGATTATTGCTGCTAAAATGGTCAATTATTGTCATGTTTTGGGCTGTACTTACTGGTCGGATTGGGGAAAAAAAACATTTGGAGTACTGATAAGTCAATGAGAAGAGTGCAAAAAAACAAAAAGCAAAAGGCGTTTGTGGTTGGCCAAACTGAACGAGGATTTCCAGGGCAAGAATCTTAAAAACATTCATATTTGTTCTTATTTCCAGTCAGGTAGGTGAAATATTAGGCTAATATATTAATTAGTACTGCTTGTACTTATCTTTACCACTACTATTAACTTTAGTTTGTCGAAATATTGTGCCCTTTCCTGCTTACTAAGTCCTACTCTATATAATTTAGCAGTTTCCACACAGTGGAAGACAGCATAAATTAGCAGAATAACGCACGGTTTACCGCACGTTGTTATTCTTCTTATTATTTTCCTATTGCAGCTAATGAACCAGAAGTCTCACCCAGGCTTACTTCCACGTTAAAGAATAAGGTTGATAATAAAGCCAAAGATAAAGACAGAATTTGTCATTCTTAATCGACATCGATGTTGCCAGGTTTTCACAACAAAACCCGCCCAATTGCTACTCAAAACTAGTCCAATCGCGTTTCGAGGGGGTTCCCGTTAAAAATGGCATTCGGGGGATAAAATACACTTTTTTGTCAAGGTTCCTCTAGGAAAATTCGTATTTCAGGGGCTAAATCTGACATTATTGGGGTCACTCAATCCGCGGACAACAAAAACAACCCACGGCAACAGTGTCAAAGTAGCCCAATTCCGCGTGAAAACCGCGGACTTGGCAACACTGATCGACGTTCAACGCGAAAATGATCGCAGTTGAAGGCGGGAAAGCGACGTAGCGTTGCTATGGTTACATCCTCACCCTTGCGCGATATCTCTACCTTCTGTTTTTCAACAGGTTCGCTCTGACGAACTTGTAATCTAACATTTATTAGCCTTTAGAAACACCTAAGCCTAACTAATAACTTTTACTTTAAGACCGCTGGACCTTTAGTTTTGACTTCTTGAGCGGGTGGGGGCAGGTGAGGAGGTCAGACCCAAATAATTCGCACCCTCTGGCAAATTAGGCGTTTCTGCGCATGCGTGTTTTGCTCCGCTGACGTTCCGACGCTGTTTATTTTTTCTCCGATACTATCTCACGGAGTCATTCATATGTCTTTGATTCCCGTAAATCATCGGAAACACCCGGTGTGTGATGGAGAATCCAGATGGTGCGTGTAATGAGAGCACAAAACACGAGACAAACTCAAGGCAGATGCCGGTGGGTGTGTGTCTGTGTGTGTCCTAAACAGATCAGTTATTATAATCATGCCGCAACGCCCGAGTGGCAAACCGGGATGCATCACGGAATTCCAGAACTGATCCTAAACACTTGATGAATTGCACTCATCCGGTTTTGAACGTCTCCCAAAGTGACCACGTGATCAAAACACTTCATCAGTTGCCTTTATCCTCAGTATTGATAGTTGGTAAGTGTTTGTTATATTAGGCTATCTATTATATTAAACTAATATTTTATTGTATTGCATCATGGAAACAATTGTCATCGTTCTGTTTTCATCCTCCTGAATCTCTATGTAAACTACTCTGCTCTTCAGGTCGCAAAACTATTTGCTCAAGCTCCATCTCGTGCATTTGAGTCATTTAACATGATACAGAGCATCTCGAATTAAACGTTCATCACAAGAACATTTTGAACTCATCCAAGACAGTGTTCTTGACAAATACTAGTCCGGGAATTTTCCAAAACAGTAAGTGCACCTCGAAGCACACCAGAACATCATTAAAAAGACGAGTGCATGTGGAACAACTATGATTCTGCCCAGAACTGCATGGCCATCCTCCAGCAGGAGGAAATGGTGCGAAGGACACTGAGATGCTTACGGGAACATTACAGAAATGACTGTAACTGTGCACGAGGCAATAGCTTAAATACTTCAAACTCAATAAATTAATGAAACGCCTGTCTTCATTTACTCACTCTCTTGACATTCCAGATTTGCCTGACGTCGTTTTTCTGTGGAAGAGAAAAGATGATGTTTAGCAGATTTGAACGCTTTAAAAAGCGCCATAAAACTTCATAAAAGAATATGGCTGCTTCTTGAAGTCATTTAATAGCTTAGAATGGGGAACAGATCCAAACTGTCATCATTTGTATCATTATTATTAATATATGTTCCAATATGAGGCATCAAGATATGACACACCAGCTTGATTGATCACTGATGCCTAAAAGTCATTGGTTTTTGCACAAGAAGAATATGCACAGGTTTTGTCCATTTGTCAACAAGGAGATTTTAATCATTTAAAATAATAAAATGTTGTATGATCACTTATTCTTTTATTTTAAGAAATACAGGATAGAAAAAGTATGTTTTATTTTACATAAATTTATGATTTTCTGAATGACGATGGAGCAATATTTCACCCATATTTTGATATTTTAGTTTTACAAAAGTTATTTGAAATATTAAAATAGACATTTTACTTGCGTTATATACACTACCAGTCAAAAGTTTTTGGACAGTAACATTTTTAATGTTTAAAAAAAAGCCTGCATTTTTTTTCGATCCAAAATACAGTAAAAAAAGGTACAATTTTGACCATTTAAAATAACTGTTTTCTATCTGAATATGTTTTAAAATGTTATTTACTCCTGTGATTTCAAAGCTGAATTTTAGCATCAGTACTCCACTCACATGATCCTTCCGAAATCATTCTAATATTCTGATTTGCTGCTCAAAAACATTTATTATTATTATTATTATGTTGAAAACAGCTGAGTAGAATTTTTTTCAGGTTTCTTTGATGAATAGAAAGTTACAGCATTTATCTGAAATCTTTTGTAACATTATAAATGTCTTTATCATCACTTTTGATCAATTTAAAGCAACCTTGCTAAATAAAAGTATTAATTTCTAAAATTATTATACTGACTACAAGCTTTTGAATGGTATAGTGTATAATGTTACAAAAGCTTTTTATTTCAGAGAATGCTGATCTTTAGATCTTTCTATTCATTAAAGAATCCTGAAAAAAAAAATGTACTCAACTGTTTTAAATATTGATGATAGTAATAATAATAATAAACATTTCTTGAACTGCAAATCAGCATATTAGAATGATTTCTGAGGACCATGTGACACTGAAGACTGGAGTAATGATGCTGAAAATTGAGCTTTGATCACAGGAATAAATTACATTTTAAAATATATTCAAACAGTAAACAGATATTTTAAATAGTACAAATATTTCACAATATTTCTGCTTTTGATTTATTGGATCAAATAAACCCAAGCTTGCTGAGCAGAAGCAACTTCTTTAAAAAATAATTAAAAAATGAATATGCATGGAATGACATGACTAAATTTTTTGTTTTGGGGAGAATTATTCCTTCCACAAATCTGACTTAAATTAAAAAGTAAAAAAATAAAAAGTTAATAAACGTGAAACTCGACAATTTAAATAATCTTATAAGCCTACAAACCTCATATTACAGTGCATTACTCACACAACACCATCCCTACAGCGAAGCATCGCGGTTTTGTTGATATTTCTCTGCGGTGAAGACTGGAAAACTCTTAAAGAAAGAAGAAAAAATGATTGGAACTAAAATTAAAAAAAAAAAAAAAAAGGCTGAGGAAAGCGTGCTGAGCGCTGGGAGCTGGAGGATGATTCGCCTTTCAACAAAACAGTAAACCAAAACATACAGCCAAAACCACACTGAAGTGGCTTCAGACCAGAAGGTTAATGCCCTGGAGAGGCCCAGACTCAACTCAGTCCAACTAAGCATCTGTGGAATTGACTTATTCACATTCAATTACTTTGTTTTTGACTTAAGTTTTTTTCTTGTACGGTAGCATTGATGTTGGCGAGTGGGAAAACTCCTAGTGAAATCATTAGGCTTTCATGCTGTAACACAATAAATAGTAGAGGATGCTTTATAGCCACTGTGTGGCAAACAGATTCCTGCCCTCGGTTTTAGGGTGACTGGTAGCGCCACCAACTCAAGAGATTTAGGATCACGCATTTCTGTCGCAAAATCCTAGCGTTTTCCATAATGTGCTGTTAAATAAAGTAATTTCTCAATGAATGATATCCATGCATGTGTGTTGATGTGTGGGGGAGTTTCTCAGGCCTGTGTAAGCCGCTCAACATTCCTGTGGTATTTATGGCACCGTTTTACTCTGATGAGTGTGTGTCACACTGCGTGAGAGGTCAAGAAATAAAAGAGACAGAAGCAGCCGTCTCCTCCCGCCTCCACACATTCACACATGCATACAAAGCTTTCAGAACTGTCTGTTTGTGCTACTCTGGAAACTCCACTCACATGAGTGTGTGAGAGAGAGAGACAACTGTGTGCAAGAGATATGTGAGTGAATTGCTCCACCTGCTGTCTGTGTAGCACACTTGCACGTCCAGATGGCGTCCCACATGTGTAGGTTAACCTTTAATTATCTCTGCGGGGTGTAGTAAAACAGTTAACACCAGAGCAGTAAGATATTTGTCTAAATTATAGAAGAGGCTGGGGCTAGTTGTCACAAGGGGTGTATTTAAGCTTTTAAGTTGGTTCAATTGCACAAATGTTTTCTCTAGCAGTGTCTCGTGCAGTGGTTTCAAACACCTGTAGGATTTTCATAAAATCTGCTTTTCAACCTAAATTTTCAGAATATTGATCGTTTTAAAATATTTGTTACATAGTTACCCAGCAAATAAATAAATAAATAAAACAAAATAAATATATAAAAAATAAACCCACAAAGTAAAATAAAAATGTAAAAATAAATAAAATAAATTGTGGGCAAAATATATTTTAAATATATGCTAAATACACAGTAAGAAAAAAAAAAATATATATATATATTTTAAATTACTGCTTGGAACAATAACACAGAAAGGCATTCATAACCGGGAAATTTACATAACATGACTGAGATTACACTCAATTTACATTCCACTCTATACACCATATCACAAAATAAATCTAAAAATAAAAAAGTGTAATAAAATAACAAGTAGGGGAGTAGGAGGTTTTCACATGAAACCAAAATCCTCTAATAAAGTATACAAATATCTTGCTTTGGGGCTTTTCATCTCTCCTAACGTCTCCAAATATATTACAAATTTCTCTTTAAAAACCACTAATCGTGGGGGAGTTTTGAAAAATGTACATTTATGAATATAAAATTTCGGCAAAAGAAACAAATTATTTATTACATAAATTATCTTTTTATCCTTAAGTAACAGACCAAACTTAACAATTTCCCATGAGAGGATCAGTCTTACAGGTAATCTTAGTTGAATCCAGCTGAATGCATCATTCCATTTTAAAAATGTATTTTAGGGGCAAGAAAATACATTTAAAATCTTACAGTAGCTGACATTTAGGTTAAATGCAAATGCGAATGGAATAACCTATCAATATTCATAATGATTTAATAATTTTTGCATTAATTTAGAACATTGTAAAGTATGTTCCTTGCTTAATTATATTCAAATGGGTTATACGTGACAAAGAAAATAAAAATTTTCTTCAAATGACATGTGAAAATATTTTCTTGGATTTAAATATATAGGGCAAATTATATTGTAAAATGCCTTAAAAAATGTTTATATTTTTTGAAAATATTTTTTAAAACATATACCAAAAAAGGGCCAAAATATAATGGTAGAAAATATATTTATGTACAGTATTACCATAAACTTAAAAAACCTTGAAATATGTTGGCAGAAATTGTCAAATATGTTTTTTATGTTTATAATTGTATACATTTCATTAATTACAATACAACTGCATTGTACAATGCTCAGTAAATAAATACAGATATGATATGGAACACCTTTTTTACTATAAATAGCGTGAGTATATATTAGAATATTTACTATTTGTTTGTATTAACAATAACACTGAAAAAGATTTGTTAATGTGTGTCCAAAAAGCCCTAGCTAAATTATAGAAATATAGCGTGTTTAAATTATTCATGATGTCCTTTTAAACTTCAATAAACTTAATTAGTATAATAATTTAGCAGAAGTGTGGAAATTAAAACACATTTGGAATATAAATTAATGTGTGAGGAAACTAATTTAAATTTCATGAATAACTATTGATGTATTAATATATGAGGATATGAATTAAATTAAAAGTTTGCACAACATTAAAAAGTTTTTAATGTTGTGATATAGGCTCACCCCTATGTTTCAAACTGCGTTTTTTTTTTAATTATTCTTAATTATTCTTTTTATCTGATTTATATACTATTATTTAAATTCCTTTCAGTGATGGTTTTATATATGGCCACTATTGAACCTAAAAATTAAGGATCTTGTAGTAGTAGCTTACAAGTAGTAGCTTACAAAATTTTATTTTTGCTGTTTTATCTTATGAATCGTGTTTTTTCCAACATATATATATTTCTGTATAGTGAAGCGATCACTTGTAGTGTTTATTAAACAGCATGGCATGTGTTAGTCAGTAGAGGGCAGTGCAGCCTGTTAAATGCTATCCTCATACAGCAGAATATGATTCATGCGTGCATAAAATCTAATTAGCAGCTATAATTCTCACAGCTACATAAATAACAAGAAAATGCAAACTGACGTGATTATGCCGATAGATGTCTATCAACATAACATTCCTAATAAATCATGAAGAAAACAGACGGCCACTATGACAACCAATAAACCTGAAGAATTCAGAACAAATTAAACATTTGAATCGTTTAAGGGACGTTTGAGTCACACATGTGGACAGTCGATTCTGGTTGCCGTGGAGACCCGGACACGCGCGGGATTCTGGGAAGTGGAGTTTTCTGAAAAGTGCAAATGACAGATAAATAAAGCATCATCAAAATAGGTCAGGGAAGATGGTGCTTTGCACAAATAAGTAACACTTTAGGTTTTTTAACATTAGAAGCACAAATTTTAGAATGTTAACGCCAAAAGTGCCGGATAAATGAGAATCCACACACACAACTGAATAAAACTTATAATATAAAGTGATCGTATTTGGGATAAAAAGCTTAATAAATAGACATTTTCACCTATTTCCATTTGCAGATATGCCATATACAGTGCTGTTCAAATGTTTAGGTTTGTAAGATTTTTTTTTGCTTGTTAAGGCTGCGTTTATTTGATCAAACATACAGTAAAAATGTGAAATCTTATTACTTTTTAAAATAACAATTTTCTATGTGAATATCTTTTAAAATGTAATTTATTCCTGTGATCAAAGCTGAATTTACTCCATTACTCCAGTCTTAAGTGTCACATGATCCTTCAGAAATCTAATTCTAATATACTTTTTTTTTTTTTTTTTACATTATACATGTCTCAGCTGTCACTTCTGATCAATGTTATGCATCCTTCATGAATAGTAGTAGTATTTTTTTCTTTGGGGATCTTACTGATCCCAAACTTTTGAACGGTAGTACACTCTTAAAAATAAAGGTGCTTAAAAGATTCTTCACAGCGATGCCATAGAAGAACCATTTTTGGTTCCACAAAGAGCTATTCAGTCAAAAGTTCTTTAAAGAACCTTCTCTTTCTTACATTTTTTATAATCTGAAGAACCTTTTTTCATCACAAAGAACCTTTTGTGAAATAGAAAGGTTCTTCAGATGTTAAAGGATCTTTATAGAACCATTTAGACAAAAAGGTTCTTCTATGGCATCATGAAGCACCTTTATTTCTAAGAGTGTATAAGCTTTTTGTGCACCAGAAATGTCAATTTTACTCCTGACTACCACAAACAGTCCCCCAAAAAAAGTCTAAAATCTGTCAAATACTGTCTCAGCACTAGAGCATTGAGACATCCCATCTGCAAATGACTGAAAAAGTGCTTTATTATATTTACACCCTGGTGATATCGCCAGAAATTGCACACAGCAAGTGTGACAGAGAGAGTCTGCACACTGATTCCTGCGGTCTCTCATCCTCTTGACGGATCAGTCCTCATTATAGCCCGAATAAACAAGGAAAGTACTCTCCAGAGCGGATCCGAGAGCATCACCATCAGTCTAAACGGCATTTATGCTAACCTGTTTGTGGGCTGAGTAAGTGCTTCGGTGCTTTGTCAATACTGCAATCGCCTACAAGGGAATAAAGCTTTGAAAGTGTTTTACCTGTAGCTAAAACACCTGATATCAAGCAGCCCAGAGACACATAAGTAACACTTAAAGTCTGAATGTCATTAAATAAGCTCAAATCTCATCTGCTTGTCTAAAAACACTGCTGGATCTTTTTTATTTCATCCTATTTGAATCAGCTAGTGTTTTGGTGATTTTTAGTGGCTATATAAAATCTGTTCTCCTCCAGTTCTCTCTCAGAGCAAAAACTGTCAGTATAGCAGTACCTTTTCAAAAGTACACTTTTGTACCTTATTTACTCCTAAGGAGTGCATTTTAGTATCTCAAATGTACATATTTGTATCTAAAGTGTACATATTAGTGTAACTTTTGAAAAGGCACCAGTGACAACTTTTGTACCTTTTTTATCCAAGCGTTCTTGTTGCTTGTAAAGTGTTTGTGCATCTTCGATTGCAAAAAATGACACTTTGTGCATCTAATGCAAAGACATTCAGACTTTTTAAGAGTGACTTAAGAGTTTAAATACTGTAAGCATGTTCACATATGAAGTTTATTTTCAAAACCTGAGTTGAATAAGATCCAAGTGGCATCTTACCTCAGTACCACGTCTCTTGGATGGATAATGAAAGAAAGATAGCAGCATTACATCATGTGATGTTTGCAACATCCTCAGCGGTGCATCAGACGTTTTATTAAGAGCAAATAATGCCGAATAGCACTTGAACTCACGAGCAGCGATTAAACAGAAGCAGATTTTGGGATTGGGGACTCAAACACATGCATATACTTTGAGTCACACAGACTGTAGTAACCGCACACACACACACATCATGAGTTAAGGCAACTGTTGGTGGTCCAACAGTCACCCACAAGACTAATGGAAGCGTCTCCCACACACACACACGCACACTCCAGCAAAACATATGACAAATCAAATGAAAAGCTACTACACGGGGCCACCGGAGCCACTATTTAGAGACACGCAGATGATCGATTATGAAACGTCTTCATCGGTTTCCCTCCCCGGGCTGTAATTCATCCCGATAAGTGAGCTGTTTTGCTTTTGTTTTGCGAGCGCAGTCTCCATGCACACTGCAAATTGGAGCGTTTACTACATTTGGTATCTCATTGGCCTCTGCCAAGGACAGAAAACATTGTGTTTAACTTTGGTCTCAAAGAACTCCCTGATTCACTCCAGCTTGGGTCATATTTTTAATGATGAATACACCGCCCCCCTCCCCTCCTCGCAGAAGGCTGAAGTGCTCCGCCAGTCTGACGGCTGTGTGTTTTGAGGGCTAGTTTGTCGGGGATTGGCTTTCACACACACAGGCTGAAAGGGTTACTGTTCAATCTATTCTGCGCTCGCCAGAGTGCGCGGCCGAGTGGCGCCGGCGCGTCACACACACACACACGCACGCATGCACACACTCGAACACACTCTCAGCCTCCTCCAAAAAGCTCTAGACATCATCAAGAAACAGAGCTGACAACTGCCCCCACCCTGCGCCAAAACACAGCACCAGCAGTGTATCTGTCACAATAACCTCGGAGAGAACACGCACACACATGCACTTTCACTCCCTTGTGATCCGCGCCGAAATGACAGGCGTGCGAAGTCGCGTTTTTTTTTTTTTTTTCTTTCTCTTTTTCTTTACGAGACTCGCATCTCTCGAACTCGCAGACGGCATGTTTGCTGACTAATTAACAGTCTGGTACCGTCAGCATCAGTTCACAGGCATTGTAGAGGGTTGCAGTGTTTCTCACGCCGAGACTTTTGGACAAGAATCGGGCTCAGATTTCTGTCTCTCAGACTTTTTTTTCTCCCCCCTTCCCTTTCCCTTTCCAGAAGCAGTACGCCAGGAGCTGCTGGCTCTCCCTGCTCTATTTCACCAATGACAGTGTTTGAAAATGGCTGCATCATATTTTAGCGCTGTGTTAACATCGGCGCGCTTTTACGCACGACGTTTCCAAGCGCTCCCCGTAGAGTATTTCCACACCAAAAGCACGCAGTAGGGCCCAGATCTCATTCAGAAAGAGCACAAAATGTTCGTCTAAAGAAATGCAAAGAACATCTGACATGAGACATATTTCTCAGATCCTTCGTGTCCGAGTTGAACAGATTTTATTGCTAAAACCATGGCATTTACACTGACATGTTTATTCTTCTTCTCATTATTATTATTAATATTAATATTCTCTTAAATTCATTTTTAGAACTTTCAAGTAGAATTTCTGGTATATTCTATTCTCTTTTATCTCTTTATCTATACTCACAACCGTTAAAACAATAAATAAAACATACACTTTTTTTTGTTTTTTACTAAAATACTATATGAAGCTGGGTTCACGTGTATAATTTTCAGCCCAGCCTTTTTTTTTTTTTCAAATCATCATCATCATCATCATCATCGATATTAATATTTGTACAAAACCTCTAGGCATAGTGTTCTTCAGTCTCTATAAATAGAGTTCGAATGAGGAAAGTGAACTTCTCTCTCGCGTCTTGGCGATAATCTCATAAAAATAACCACGAGCCGAAGTGCTCCTCTCGTGAGAATATGGTCCTGATCCTTTAACAAAAATAGCTGCATTCTTCATCTTCGTCATCGTCATCTTCTCACTTAAATATGTACATATGCTGTCATATATTTCGAATTAAAAAGCTATATATATACGTATAAAAAAATAGATTCGCTATGTGGCGCCACACGTCCCTGTCCGTGGGTAAACAGTGCAATCATTCATAATCGGTAAGCCCTCTCCCTCTCTCTCTCCCTCTCTCTCTCCCTCTCTCAGCAGGAGCACTTGCACTCGGAGATGATGGGGTACTGCACCGATATCCACGTGCAGTACTTCTGCCGCAGGAAGCCCTGGCAGTACCACCGCAGGAAGGTCTTGGTCACCGACTTGACCGGCTTGCAGGACATGCCCTCGGGGAAGGAGCAAGAGCGCTCGCTGAAGCAGTTGCCCTCCTTGATGTAGCGCGGCCAGAAGCGCACGCCCAGGTCCTTCCAAGTGTACAGCACCGGGCAGTGCGTGTACATCCACAGCCACTGCAGGAACTTCCGCCGCGCCTTCTTACCCACCTTGACGCGCCGGCCGTACGGCGTCTCCGTCAGGTTGAGCTTCTTGAGGTCGGCGGGCATGGGCAGGCGCGGCAGCTCCGGCGGCGCGCTGGCGTTGAGCTGTGCGGGCAGGTGAATGGACATGAAGCCGGGGTCGAAGTGGCTGCCCAGCTTCTTGCGCAGCGCCTTCTCCGAGAGGTCCTGCTCGCGCGGGTCGTTCTCCGGGTCGGGGTCCTCGATGAGGCCCGGGACGGGCAGGTGCTCGCTGGGCGAGGGCCTCAGGCGCAGGTAGTGCTGGGCCGCGGCGCCGTGCGCGCACAGGAGCAGGAGCAGCAGGGTGATGCTGCCCATGACTCGTCTTCTGTCTGTCAACGGAGTGGAGTTGGCCCTCACTGCGCCCTCACACACCCGCGCATAAATAGCGAGATCTTTTAATAGACGGCCGCGTGGCCCGGAATGACATGGGACATGGGCTGTTTTTCGCAGGGATACTCGGTCAGGTGAGACGTGCCAAGTGCGCTACACGAATCGTATCCGCATCGGACTTTCCTCTAGCGAAGCTGTCGGCGGCGGGTCACCATGGCAACGGGAATAGGATGGGATGGCACCGTTTCCACAGCCTGCTCGGGTTCTGTTGCCGGGTGCCACCCAAACTGGCGTTTGAAATGTCAGCGCGCCCGCGGAATGGAGCGCGTCCTAGCCAATGTTATTTTTACGCACTCTCTCTCTCTCTCTCGCTCCCTCTCTCTCTGAGCGCACAGGCTCCAGCCCGTCCCGCCGAACCGGCGCTGCTGCTGCTGAACCGGGACGAGAGCCGCTCAGTCTCTCCACAGATCCTGCAGAACTCCTCTCGAACGGAACCTCAAACGCGTCTCGTTCCGCACGTCCGGAATAAAATCAGACTCCTCGACACGTTTCCGCGAACGTCTGCTGCATGTTCTCCAGCCTCGGTGCCTTCATATCCCCGCTGTGTCAGAAATCCCTTCTCCACAGAGCCGTCCGGGAGGAAAAAAAAATACTCGCCTGGTCCTGATCTGGGACAGAGGAGAATGAGCGCGTCTGGAGGAGAACTCCTCTCTTTCCCAAGTTAAATATCCCCACCCCTTCCCTCCTCCCCCCGTCGGCTCCATGAGCGCGCGGGGCCAGCTCACCAAGAACCCTTAGTCTGACTGACAGCAGAACACACACACACACACACACACACACACATACAATGAGACCCCCCTCCCAACTCACATCCCACCACAACAGCTCTAGATTTATCACAGAACAGCAAGCAGAAAACACACATTTGGGATTTTCCATATCTTGCACATTCCGTGACACTTAACCCACCTATTATGAATGGTTACATCGTCTTGCATAAATAATGTTCAAGTGGAAACCTTATAATTCATTCATACCACATTCAAATTACACTCTTTACTGAATGCATCAGTCATCTGAGGCTTTTGCACATATTGGCACATGATGCATATTGTGCATTTTAATGAATAATCATTTTAATGCTTTTCTTTCCCTTCAATAAAGCCATTTTTTAGGAGTTAAGCCACACACACACACACACAGGCGACATCACTTTTCCCAAGGAAAAAGAAAAACAAAGTGAAGTGCTTAGGAATCCAATAATTGGTCCATTAAAGCGCCTCTGGTTTGTGTGGAGGTTTGTGGATTCTGCTTCGACCTTTGCTCTTGCCACTGGCAGGAACCAACGCGCATGAACTCTCGGGGTCACCAAATAAACGGCCGCAATTAAGTGTTTAAACGGGCCACATATAGAGACGTGTCACCTCTCACGGTGCCAGAACTCCAGCTCTGATGCACAAATTCAGCACTCCATCACTATCAGCCGAGCAGCTCACAGGTGATCTCTCAAACAGCTGAGCTGAACTTTAAAAACCCAAATTATGCATTCTATAAAATATGAGCTGTTGAAATATTTGCATGCACATGAATTCATCTTTTGACCACTCTTCAGCAATGCTCAAAAGATGAAGCATTATTTGTTAATATTATTAATGAGCGTGTTATTCTAAGCGTTTCTTTCTGTTCTCAAGCTGTCTGTGGTGGATTGCAGAGGCTGGAGGGATATCCCTCTGTGAGCTGTGGGCTTCATGACATGAGAAGTTTGAGGCATGTAAAGCAGTCAGGGCCCCAGCAGTCTGTGGATCGGTGGCAGACTGTCTGGCTGCGGTTCTGTGGTTCTGTGGTTCTGCGGTTCAGCTGCCGGTGTCGAGCCGCATTTTGACCGCTAGAGGGCGCTAGCGAGAGCGGCTCACTGACGCTGCGCTGGAACTCTCACAAACACTCCATCAGCTCATGTTCACTCCAACAGCTAGAGATGTCCTGAAATTTTGGTGCATATATAATCATATTCAGATGCTACGCATCATGATGCTATACAATTTCAATCAACGATCTGATAATAAATTACATTAAGTTACAAAAACGTTATTTCTCGGAATGTTCAAAACGTGCAGTTTTTAAAATGTTTTAGAAACGTTTTTTATTGGTTTTGAGAACGTTAAGGGAACATTCCACTGTATCATTTTTCAAACATGGGGATGTTACTTTTGAACGTCCTCTGAACGTTCTTAAACATGTGGTAACATTTAAAAAAAACGTTTGATGAACATCCAACTAAACGTTTTAGTAAAAATGTTTAATGAATGACTTTTAAATAATGTTTTTGTGCTAACGTTTTAGAAACATTATTAAAGACCAGACAACTCTAAATGAACGTTCTATCAATGTTACTGGAAGAACGTTTGTTAAAAACTTGGAGAGAACTTTGGCAGAACGTTAGCCAAAGTTCTAAGAAACATTGGTAGATAGATAGATAGATAGATAGATAGACAGAATATGTTCCAAGAACATTTTGCTAACATTCCCATTAATTTATAAAAACATTATTTCTAAATGTTCTCTGAACGTTAAAAATATCCAGTTTTTTTATGTTTAATTTTGTTTTATAGTTTAACGTTAAGGGAATATACCATTAAATCAGTTTGTAAAATTCACGAATGTTACTTTTAAATGTTTTCTGAACGTTCTAAAAAAGTAGTAACATTTTTTTTTTTTTTTTTTTAAAAAAAAGAGAACTTTCAAAAAACATTCTATTACCTCAAGAACGTTAGCCAAAGTTCTGAAAAGATTCCCGGACAGACATGCAATGTCCCTCATCTCCCGAATGAATGCATGTAAATGTGTAATACGAATATTTCTGTTTTGTAATTCATTTTCGCTCATTCGATGCTCAAAGTGACACTGTTGTTTCATCAGAGTAAACAGAGCGCTCTTATTTCGTCTCTCTGGCTCAACTGCGTCTCTAACTGAAAGCAGATGCTGGAAGCAGCATTGAGAAATCTGCGCTCGTTTAGCGCTGCCTGTTTGAAGATCTTCTCTTTATTCTTTCACTGTACGCCTTGTAAACAGCATTAAGTTGACGAATCTCTCTGGCGACGGCGACCGGTGCGGTGGAGCGTTTGATATAACCGTGCGTTTGTCTCGTGAGGTGATGTCATACCTTACGTTCAGCATACGGGCGGAACGGAGGGCGCTCGGCGTTTGATTGACAGCGCAGACTGTGAGGGTTTTCAGTGACACAGCATGGGGACGCTTCCCTCTAAATGCGTGTGTGTGCGACTGAACGCACAGCTCCAATGCGCCGCGCTTCTATTCAGGCCTAACGTGTCGCGCAGAAAGGGGAGGAGAGGACACAGGAAGAAAAGAAAAGTGGAAGAGGGGGTGGGCAGGAGGTCAATAATGATCTCTCGGCCTCGTTTAATTGGGATGCGGTCAGTGTGTGTGTGACTTCACTGCATTCCAGCTTGATTACCCTCATTCATGTTGCCTAAAATTAAAATGAATGCGAGAAAATATCCTGCTGGGACCGAGAGCGGGGAAAAGGAAGAGACCCAGGGAGAGGGCATTCCCAGCGCGAGGGGGGCGGGATGACATCACATTCCTGGAGCCCGCTTCCTAATAACCGCAAGATATTGCTGTAATCCAGTCCGGCTCGGAGGCCAAATGTGGTGCATCCAATCGGATTGAAAGGCCTTCGTGTAAACACCTTAATCGATCTGGGGTGCGATTCTCAAAATCCAACTAGGGTCATTACTGACAGATCAACGATTCCCAAAGTTCTCACAAACATTCGCAAACAGCATCACTTGAGTTAGAAGCATTTTTTTTTGACACAAAGGCATGCTGACATGCAGTATCTTCAACAATATTGAATATACATACATTCCAGTCTATATATTTAAGAAGGTCAACAATCACAGACATTTTTGAAGAGTTATTACTCCATGATCTGCACGTGATGGCATTAATGACAAGTCCTACTGTTGAACCAACTGAGATGTGACCAGGTTTGTTGTGGAAAAAAGTTGCAACTAGCTAGTTAACGCTGATGCATTAATTATGGGAAACGCAGGCCTGATTGAGCTCCATCTACATGAAAAAAGCAAGGATGCTTCACACTTTTAAAATAAGCAAAAGTAACAGTAAAAACGTTTGTAATGTTACAAAAGATTTCTATTTCAAACACATTTTTTAATCACTGAACTTGAAGGCTGAACAAAATGTATCAGCAATCAGAGCAGCAAATTAGCATATTAGAATGATTTCTGAAAGATCATGTAACAATGAAGACTGGAGTAATGATGCTGAAAACTCAGAAAATGTTTTTGTCTACTTATATTTTTTTATATTCACAATCAATGACTATCAGTAGTTTTGCATTGCCTACCATTGTTTTTGATTGGATTAGATTTGGTACAAAGCTTCAAACTCTGCTAAAGACTTCTCAAAAGTTTACATACACATTGCAGAATCTGCAAAATGTTAATTATTTGAGGGATCATACAAAATGCATGTTATTTTTTTTTATTTAGTACTGATCTGAACAAGATATTTCACATAAAAGATGTTTGCATATAGTCCACAAGAGAAAATAATAGTTAAATTTATAAAAATGACCCTGTTCAAGTTTACATGTACTTGATTTTTAATACTGTGTTGTTACCAGAATGATCCACAGCTGTTTTTTTGTTTAGTGATAGTTGTTCATGAGTCCCTTGTTTGTCCTGAACAGTTAAACTGCCCTTTTTCTTCAGAAAAATCTTTCAGGTCCCACAAATTCTGTTTTTTTTAGCATTTTTGTGCATTTGAACCCTTTCCAGCAATGACTGTATGATTTTGAAATCCATCTTTTCACACTGAGGACAACTGAGGGACTCATATGCAACTAATACAGAAGGTTTAAACGCTCACTGATACTCCAGAAGGAAACACAATTCATTAAAAGCCAAGGGGTGAAAACTTTTGAACAGAATGAAAATGTGTACATTTTTCTTATTTTGCCTAAACATCTTTTTTTTTTTTTTCATTTACTACTGCCCTTCAGAAACTACAGAAGATCCTTACATGTTTCCCAGAAGACAAAAGTTAAATTTACCCTGATCTTCAAATTTAAAAAGTTTTCACCCCCAGCTCTTAATGCATTGTTTTTTCTTCTGGAGCATCAGTGAGCATTTAAACCTTCTGTATTAGTTGCATATGAGTCCCTCAGTTGTCCTCAGTGTGAAAAGATGGATCTCAAAATCATACAGTCATTGTTGGAAAGGGTTCAAATACACAAAAATGCTGAAAAACCAAAGAATTTGTGAAACCTGAAGGATTTTTCTGATGAACAGCGGGCAGTTTAACTGTTCAGGACAAACAAGGGACTCATGAGCAACTATCACTATAAATGTATAAATTCAATTATTATTTTCTCTTGTGGACTATATGTAAACATCTTTTATGTGAAATATCTTATTCAGGTCAGTACTAAATAAAAAATAACATGCATTTTGTATGATCCCACTTATTTTGGTAAAATAATTAACATTTAGCAGATTCTGCAAGGTGTATGTAAACCTATGACTTCAACTGTATGTCTATGGAGCAATAGAACAGGAAAACGTTGCTGAAAAACTATTCTGAGTGCCTGTGACTGTTTGATGTCAAGCAGTATTTTCACTTTTTGGTGTGGCGTCTGGTTAGGACATGCTGTCAGGATAACCAAACACACTTAGCTACTTAATCCCACCGAGTCCTTCAGATTCATCTGCTATCTGTCCTGCTGATGTCTGCCGTCATACTCACGGCTGCGTGTGTGTGTGAGACCGTGTGAGATGAAAGTGTAACTCTGAGGAGTGTGTGTGTGTGTGTGTGTGTGTGTGTGAGACTGTGCTCCTGTAGCGAAGATGCCGATCGCGCTGAACACATACTGTGAAATGCCTCAGTGCAGCGAGAGCATGCAGAACAGCACAGGACAGAGACGCTGTGTAGACACAGAAGATGTCCTGAATATTGACTCACACTGGTGATCTAATCAAACGACACATAAACGAGCAGCTGCGGACAAACACGGAGAAAACAAACATCCCTCATTTAGCACAAAGAGTGAGAGAGACTGCTAGAGTGATTCTATTAGTCAGTATTCATCATATATTTAAGAATAAACACAATCGATTGAAAAAGTAAAAGGGAAACTAGGAAAAGTTCTCCAAAAAATGAACATTTACTGAAAATGTCTTCATCCTCAGGCCATCCAAGATGTAGATGAGTTTGTTTCTCCATCAGATTTGGAAAAATGTAGCATTGCATCACTTGCTCACCAATAGATCCTCTGCAGTGAATGGGTGCCGTCAGAATGAAGTCAAACAGCTGATTAAAACATCACAATAATCCACAAGAAATCCACACCACTCCAGTCCATCATGTTATGAAGCCAAAAGCTGTGTGTTTGCATAGAATAAAAACATCATTAATATGCTTTTAACTTTAAACACTTGCTTTGGGCTAAAATATAAATCCGTAATCCATAATAATGCCTCCTCCAGTGAAAAACTGGTCTGGTCTGAATCAGGAGAGAAATCTGCACAGATCAAGCACAAGCCAAACTAGATCTAAACAAGTATGTTGGTTCATTTTGATGTGAGAGGACAATAGGAGATAGACTTTTTCACTGGAGGATGCATTATTATGGATTACTGACTCATATTTTGTCCAAAAGTGACAGTTTAGTGTTAAAACATCTTGATGATGAATTTGTTTGTTACAAACATGCAGCTTTTGGCTTCACAAGACATTCATTGATGGACTGGAGTGGTGTGGATTACTTATGGATTATTGTGATGTTTTAATCAGCTGTTTGGACTCTCATTCTGACGGCACCCATTCACTACAGAGGATCCATTTGAATAAAATCTGAAGAAGAGCTGAATGAATCAAAACTTATTTTTTTATTACAATCCTGTCTATGAGAGCTTTCAAAGTGTGCAAATGCTTTATTTACTTTTTAGGTAAATGGGTTAGTAGGTTATTTTAAGGTTATTTTTAGATTGTGTAGCATTTTTACAAACTCAGAATGTGAATGCCTTTTTGCAATATTTGCAAAATGCAATATACTTGATTGCCATTTGAAATAAAATTAAGCACTTAAACTTAATTTTAATCAAGTAAATAAATGTTGCAATTTTGTTATTAAGTCGGTTCACTAGTTTTGTGTAACTCACAAGTATGAGATAATAAGTACAGTAGATTTCTCACTCACACAGACATTTGAAGCAAACTCTATCGCCCCCTACAGTATAGAGTTCTGTTGGATAGGCAGATAGATATTTAGATAGATAGATAGATAAATAAATAGATAGATAGATGTGCTACTACAGATATATGCACAAGCACTATCTCCGTTCATCTCAGTCTTGTTCGTCACTCCATTCATCAATCCAATTATATTTTTAAACAATGGCACTATGGGTGTGTGTCTTTAAAGTCAGGGTTGAAGTGTGCTTAATTCAACAGTATGTGGTTGTTGTTCTCACTGCTACCGCTCAACGTAACACACACACACACACACACACACAGCCACTCTGACATCACTCTGTACGCACGTCTACTCCAGCTGTTGTGTCTCATCCAGGACACACCCACCGGCTCTGAACACAGGCTTATGAATGATTATTAGTGTTATATTAGCAGAAATAATGAACACACACACACAGTCTGGCTCCAGTGGATTAGACGCTGCTGGTGTTTGTTTTTAGACTCTGCAGCGTGAGTGTGTGAACGCACACTCACACACACACACACACGCACACACACACAAACACACATAACATGAGTAAAGCCTTCTCTGATTGGCTCCTTCACACATTTTAATACAATAGAATCATTACTATGAAATGAGTGATCTGGTTGGATGAGTTGCATTCAAAGTGGTTTTATAACAGCCGATACACACAAATCTGGGACTGCACAACTATTGCATTCAGTCTCAATGCGTCGGCTCCTCAACGGCTGACCAATCTATGGTTAAATTCATGAAGTCTATGACTTGGCAGAAGAATGATTCATTATTCTTTTTATTATTAATCAATTGAGCCACTGAAATGTTTACATCAGCCAGTACTGTACTAATACTGTATACCTCAGTCAGTTAGCTTTGATCCATTCCTAAATATTAAACTTCTGCAATCAATTTGGCATCATGGACAGACTCAATTCAAATTTTTGTTTTGTGTAAAAAAAAATAAATAAATAAATAAATAAACAGATGTGTAGTTTTTTGTTACTTAAAAAATAAATGAAAGAAAATAAATATAAAAAAGTAAATAAATATAAAAAAGTACAATTTTCTTTAATTTTTTATTTAGTTTATCCTGAAAAAACTAAAACTAAAATGATATAATAAAATATATAATGACAAAAACACAGTAAAATTACTAAAAGTTTAACTATGTATATATATGTGTGTACTTTGTTACTTGAAATGAATTACATAAATTATTAAATATAAAATACAATATATAAACAAATTAAAATGACAGAAACAGTAAAAATACTAAAAGATTATAGAAGATATATGTGTGTGTGTACTCGGTTACTTGAAATAAATAAAAAAATTAAATATAAAATAAAATATCCAAAAATAATAAAAATGACAAAAACAGTAAAATTACTAAAAATTGAACTTATATGCATATACATACATATATAAACAAACAATTATGAATTAAACAACAATCATTATTGAAATCAGGTTTAAGTTAAACTTAAAATAGTATGAGATGACATGAAGCCATTTGGATTATATTTATTTAAAAAAAGCTAATAAAAATGACAAAAACTATTTTTTTTTTACATTTTTTGTTTGTATGCACACATACACACACACACACACCAATAAAAAACTAATTAAAATGATCAATTAAACAATAATTATTATTCAAATCAGCTTTAAATTAATCTTAAAATAGTACAGAATGACGTTGCCATTTGGATTATAATTATGTAAAAAAAAAAACAATAAAAAAAACTAACACATTAATTTATATTAAAACAGAATATATATATATATATATATACATATATATATAAACATAAATTCAAAATCTAAATAAAAACCATTACAGTATCTTAATGATACTAAAATAACATTGCACAACAATCTGGTTTGAGAAGATCAGTGTGAACGGAGCCAAACACTCATCAACTTTACTACGCAGAAAGACCATGGCAACAAATAAACACACACACTTTCATTCCATCTATGACACACACAGAGTAAGAAAGAACAAACAGAACTATGCACACACACACACACACACACACACACACACACACACGTGTGCGGCTCCCCTCCCTCGCGCTCTGGCAGTGTACGAGGGCAGTGAGGCGCCAGTGGAGTGCGCCGTCTCTCTGGGGAACAATACTGCAGCGCTTCATAAAAACTTCAAACGCTCCTGCCAAATGTTTTATAGGTGCTTTAAAGGGTTACGGCCCCCGGGGGTCCCGAGCGGAGGGGGGTCTGTCTCAAACTCCGACACGAACGCACACAATATGCATCGAACAGGTGAACCAGACGCATTTCTGCACATCGTTTCATGCTATAAATGCACAGAGGACGCTGCGTTCGTATCACGTATAGTCTTACAGTCGGATCCGCAGTCAGGCCACCGGATGCAGAAGTACGTCCGTTATCATTCGAACTGTAATCAGAGCCGTGCCGCGGCCCTGTGATGGGAATAACAGGCTGCGGTTTGTGCGGTTTAAAGATAGAGGGTGAACCTAGTGATGAGCTCCTCAATTAGGATAGTTATAATTAAATTCACGCCAACACGTGTTAAACTACTGTATGTGTGGCTATACTGCTACAAAGAAAGAGCTGAAGTTAGTGGTCTGACTGTCTGATTGCACAGCCTTGAGAAACAGAAGTGTGCTTAACTGTACTGAATGTGCACTTGTAGTGTACTTCAAGTCTTAAAAGTGCATTTGGAAAAAAAACAAACAAACAACAACTTGCAGATAATATAATATTAATCAACTAAAAGCCCACTTAAGTATACTTTAAGAGAGGACACATTCATGCTTTTTAACACACTTAAGTACACTTTTAAAAAGTGCTTAAAAGTAAACTTTAAATCATGATATTTAAATACTTATTTTGTGTCGACTCCAAAGCACATGTAAAGTATGCCATCATTATTTTTTTTATAAATTTAGTATTATTTATTATTTAGTAATTTTACATATTTTATTGCATACTTTATGACTGCATTTATTATATGCTTAAATATTTAATTACATTTTAATTAACATAATAACGTAATGTAATGTAATGTAATATAATAATAATGAAGTATTTGTATATATTATCTATTAATTTTGAATAGGTATGTTAAAAAAAAGATAAATATATAAAAATATATATATCTTTTATTTATTAATGTAACTTAATTATTAAGTATTAAATAATTCATGACAACTTGCCATCTCTTTCTAAAAATAAATAAATAAATAATTAAAATATGTATTTGTATACATTAAAATTAAAAAGAAATAAAAATATAAATAACACATATATAAAAATAAATCGTATTCATTAATGTAGTATATTATTAGTAAGTTGGATTCATTTTACATATAACTGAGTTACAATGTATGTATATATATATATATGTATAATTTAGTATTGTAATTATATGTATAATTGTAATATTTTAGATTTATATAAAACATTCATATTTATTTATGATCTAAATTTTATACAGGCATAAAAATATATGCATTTCTTAAAATATAAACATGTATGTGTGTGTAATTATATATACATAATAAATTTACAGAGTAAACTCATAAAAAAAGTAAACAAACTTTTATTTTGGATGCGATTAATTGTTTGACAGCCCTCATATTTCAATATTAAAATTATATATATATATATATATATATATATATATATATAATATAATTTATATTTTAAAAAAAATTAAATAAAATTATAATCAACATTTTGGATAGATTATATACACTTAGCTTGTTTCAATGCAATATGGGATTGTCTTCTTACTAAAGACTACATGCAATACTGCCTTAGATTTTGGCTTGATTATGCCAGCTATACTTCTGGATCAGTCTTAGCATCATTAGTGCGCCTTCAGCGCCTGAAAACAGGCTCTCGGCCGGCAGCGCTCTGAGTTCTGCAACAGAGCCGTGAATCACATCCATTCAGGGTCTTTTGGGAATGTTTTGCTAACAGTATTTGCAGATCCGCAGAGGGCTAAATTTAGCGCAGGTCTTCCCGGAGTCTACACGGTATAATTAGGAGGTGTGAGAACCCTGCTACAATTCTAAGGTTACTGTCGATAACCGTCACAGCGACGGCCTTAAAGGTGCAGCGTGTGTGTGGTCTTCCACACGCTCCACTGCACTTTAATGTGTGTGTGTGTGTGTGTGAGGGAGCGCTTGTATACCAGTGTGTGTGTGGTCTGCCAGTTTGTGTTGTGTGTGTTTGTTTGTGTGAGCAGGACTCTTCTTGAGTGTGTGTGTGTGTGTGTGTTTGTCGAGTGTTTCCCACACTTTACTTAGCAGAAGTGAGACACTCAGTGTGGATTCAGTCAATCAGAGAGCAGCTATTATTCTCTGAAAACAGATTACGGCGGCCCTAAATGTATTTAAACAATTAAACATGTCTGAATGTCATTGCATTAGATAGCAAATATCAAATCAAATGACAAATCTAAACTAAAAGACAGTTGGTTTTGACTTCATACGCTAGCGCTCAAGAGTTTGAAGGTTTTTTAATGTTTTTGAACAAAGTCTCTAAACGAAGTGTCTCTCAAACCAAAATGAATGAATCTCTCTGTCGGTGGTTTTCGCTTGTTTTATAAAAGCACTTAGTTGCAAATTCAACAAAACGATGCATGACATTTTCCCATTCATCTTCTCCACAGAGATCATTATGTCCTAAAGCACGGAAATAATTCGCAGTTTTGCACTTTTGCTTTCATCGTTCTGAAGGCAGCGGGTTCTCGAATGGGTTTCTGGTTAAAGGTCTGAAATAAAGTCTGTTGGGAACACAAGCTTAAGACATTTTCATGTTTATGAAATAAAATGCATCATAATACCCTCTTGTGATTTTTAAGATCATTAAACATCATCACACTGATGCGACAGTATTTAGGCTTTTTGTTGAGGGAACCAGTGTGATGCAAACTTACAGGTTACAGGTTCAAGAGAGTGTTTAAAAACTGGAAAAAGAAATTTGAGAATGAAGCGCTCATCTTATGAAGAATTGTGAATGACATTATCAAATTAGAATAAACGGTGCACTATGAAACAACTGAAGTGATTTTAAGATAAATCTTACTTTTTCTCTCACAGTTTAGGGGAAAAAGTCAGAACTGTGAGATACAAAGCTGGAACTGCAAGATATAAAAATCAAAACTGTAAGACAGTCAGAATTATAAGATAAACATCATAATATGCTTTTTTTGTGTTTAATTCTGAAGCCAGAATTTTGGTATGTAAATTAGGAATTGTGAGGATATATTGTCATTTATATATTGCTTTTTTTTTTTTTTTTTTTTTACTCAGAAAGAGACAAATAAAAATTTTGAGTTCATATCTGCAATTCCAATTTTTTAAATTCAGAATTCCAAGAAAAAAATGCCAGAATTCTGAATTTATCTTGCAATTCCAATTTTTTTATTCAGAATTCCAAGAAAAATAGCGAGAACTCAGAGTTTATATCTCGCAATTCCATTTTTTTATTCCGAATTCTAAAAAAAATAGAATTCTGAGTTTATATCTCGCAATTCCAATTTTTTATTCAGAATTCCAAGAAAAAGTCAGAATTCTTAGTTTATATCTCAGAATTAAAATGTTTTAATTCCGAATTCCAAGAAAATGAGTCAGAATTCTGAGTTTGTCTTGCAATTCCAATTTTTTTACTCAGAATTCCAAAACAGTCTGAATTCTGAGTTTATATCTTGCAATTACAATTTTTAATTCAGAATTCCAAGAAAAATAGTCAGAATTCTGAGTTTGTATATTACAATTCCAATTTTTATTAAGAACTCCAAGAAAAATAGACAGAATTTTGAGTTTATCTTGCAATTCCAATTTTTTTTACTCAGAATTCCAAGAAAAACAGTCCGAATTCTGAGTTTATATCTTGGAATTACAATTTTTAATTCAGAATTCCAAGAAAAATAGTCAGAATTCTGAGTTTATCTCACAATTCCAATTCTTTCTTTAGAATTCCTAGAAAAATAGTCAGAATTCTCAGTTTATGTCTTGTAATTTAAATTTTTATTCATCAACTTTATATCTCACAATTCCAATTTTTTGCTTTAGAATTCCAAGAAAAATAGTCAGAAATCTAAACTTAGAATTGCAGGAAAACAGGTCACTTTCTATTTTTTCATCCTGTGGCGGAAACAGGCTTCCATAAAATACTGTATATTTAGAGTTGACTGTGAAACATTCAAATATATATGTTAAGTAGTTTGAGAGTGTGTTCAGAACAACATTGCAGTGCTTTATATGAGTGAATGCATTTCTTGTTTCCATGTTAACTGCTTCTTCTGATTTGTGGATGTTTCTTCAGGATTATGGGTAATTTACAGCTGAGAATTCATATATAAAACATGATTTCTTAAAATGAATTATTAAAAAGTTTTAAAAAGCTATTAAAAATCTATTTCATGAAGAAAATGAATGCTATTTTTCTATTATCCGAGATGTTTGGAAGATTTGACCGAATCTGAATCAGACAATCGCTGCTGGAGCTGTAAATAAAACACTCATATTAATACATGTAGTAAACTACAAACACACACACACAGAGCAGCTGCTCAAAACTATGCTTTCATCAAATGGACAGCCATAAGACCATGAGCTCATGCTAGGAACATGTACACACAAACACACACACACACACACACACACAAACAGTCTTGCGTCTCATGCCAAAACACACATCATCTGAAACAGCGTTTGTGTATCAGCTCCAGTGTGTATTTGTACATAATTCCATAAATCAACGTTCATCTGGAAGAGAAATCCGCTTCCGAGCTACAGTGTAAAATATTATTGCACCAAAATGTTTACTTCGCGCTCGTGTGTGTCCGTCAGTTGTAAAACAGAGACAGTAAACACAATATCCAGAAGAAATTCACCGCACTACAACAAGAAGTGAACGCTCCTCGAATGCTACTCAAAGCAACACAAATGAACAGTAGAAACAGGAAGAGTCAGTCAAACTCTACGGCAAGGGTCCATATTGTTCATTCAGTCCAACGTGACTGTCCGCAAACGATCAAAACGAAGTTTAACATCACTCTTCATTTGGATAAAGCTTCAGTTCTGGTGATGCGTTCAGTGTAGACTCGTTCTCAAGTGCATCAGTTATAGAAATGTTCAGTGATTCAATGGAGTATTCACAGTTTGGATAAGTCCGCCGCTTACGTGTACAATTTGGTGGAAGGGTTTAACGGTATCCTGAGGAAGAATGCATTGACCAAAAAAATCATGACGTTTGTTCAGTGATTTCAAACCACCGTCGGCGAGCTGTAAACATTTCACTTCGGAAAACGTATGGAAGAGCTTCTGTCCAGACTTAACTTACACCATCTGGTTAAAGTGGCACTAAATCAAGCAAGCAAATAAAGTGAAATTGTAGTGTTACATGTGATGTAACCAGTTAAAGTCAACATGAAATGCCATTCATAACCAATTGTACCTCAATAGCGTGACGGATTTTCAAGTGAATTATTATTATTATTATTATTTTTTTTTTAGACAGAAAAACCAGAGAAGTACACTGCAAAAAAAGATTAAAGTAAGAAAACAAAGACTATTGGAGTATATTTTACAAGAAAATATTATTTCTATTTCAAAATGTAACGTTTAATTTAGTGTGTTGTGTGCAGTTTTTCTTCTGAGTAAATAAATTTTATATATATATATATATATATATATATATATATATATATATATATATATATAATATATATATAATAAAATTGTGATAGATTGTATATATATATAATATAACTGTGCAATACAATATATTTAATATATAATTTTGTATATATTATTAAATATAATATATAGAAACTGTTCCTAAAATTCACAAAAATGTGTGTGTGTGTGTATATATATATATATATATATATACACACACACACACACACACATACACACACACATACACACACACACACATACATACATAGAAATTTACAAAAAACTATAGAATTTACATAATTTTATCTATTAAATATATACATATATGTATATAAACTAGGGGTGTAACGGTACACAGATGTCACGGTTCGGTATGTACCTCTTTTCGAGGGTCACGGTTCGATACTATTTCGGTACAACAGAAAAAAAAACAAATCTACTATGCTAGGTTTCTTTTCATTTATTTTAAACAGACAGTAGTACAAATTACAATTTATTACACCTACATGTGAAAATACTAAATATTTTATCAAATTAATGTCATATATAGCCTATAAAATCTGCAGTACATATATACATACAAGGATTAAATACTTGAAATATATTTAATTTAGTTAACTGATAAACAAGGGTAAAAAAACTGTGACATGTAAAATAGCCTATATTTGCTGAGCTTCAGTTCAGTTTTGTGACAGGAAGGAAACTCAAATGGCAGAAAGCGACATCCTATTTGGCGCACACAAACACAAAACATATCAGTTCCAGGCTTCTAGCATTGCTAACTTGACAGCGCAGTTAGTACTTTATCAAAATAAAACAGTGAACCAAACATCAGCGCACCCGCCTCACTGTGTCACATTTAGAACGCGACTGAAGTACAAAGTCTATAATTTACATAATAAATAATAGTTTAGCATTTGAATGCATCGCTAATATGGAAATATTATGGAATATTTGGATTTGTGCCGAATGAGAGAGGTAGGATAGAAGAGCACAAAGCTCCATTTCACAGACAGTTGAGTGCACAAGGCTTTGTCAGTGAGAGACGCGTTCAGAATCAGCACATGGTCACTGTCTAGTGGGCTTTGTTTTCAAGTGCGTAACTCCTGGCATTTGCGGTTCTTCTGCTGGTGGTTTCAAACAGAGTTGCGTTACTGCGGGCGCCCCCTTCTGCACTGAGGGTGAATCGCCTGTATTCGTTGTAAGGCCTCATGCACCGAACCGAGATGTCCGTACCGTGACGGTTCGGTGTGAATACATGTAACGTTACACCCTGAAATTTACAAAAAATTGTATACATTTTATATAATTTTATCTAATATACACACACACACACACACACACATACACACATATACACACATATACAGGGGTTGGACAATGAAACTGAAACACCTGGTTTTAGATCACAATTAGTATGATATTGGGCCTCCTTTTGCAGCTAATACAACATTTCATCGTGGGAGTGACAAATACAAGTCCTGCAAAGCAGCCAGAGGGATTCTGAGCCATTTTCCTCTTGCAGAACAGTGGCCAGGTCACTATGTGATGCTGATGTGGGAAAACGTTTCCTGACTCGCTCCTCCAAAACACCCCAAAGTGGCTCAATAATATTCAGATCTGGTGACTATGCAGGCCATGGGAGATGTTCAACTTAATTTTCATGTTCATTAAACCAGTCTGTCACCAGTCTTGCTGTGTGTATTGGTGCATTATTATCCTGATACAGAGCACTACCTTCAAGGTACAATGTTTGAACCATTGGGTGCACATAATGAAACTTTACACTCTGCTCTAACTGGTGTAATGTACAATAAGTGAAGATTGGGCACCAGACAGCGCAAATATAGCCATGAGACCTCCAATACTATATTGGCGAGTGTTTCAGTTTCATTGTCCAACCCCTGTATATATATATATATATATATATATATATATATATATAAACTGTTCCTAAAATTCACCAAAAATGTTATATTTTTTATATTTATATATATATATATATATATATATATATATATATATATATATATATATATATATATATATATATATATATATATATATATTCACAAATTTTTTTTTAGAACTTTATCTATTATATATGTATGTATATACACACATATATAAAAAAACAGTAAAAATGTAAATTATTATAATTATTATTACTATTTAAAATATGTGATTATATTGTAAAATATAATTTACTTCTGTGATCAAAGCTGAATTTTCAGCTACATTACTAGTCTTCAGTGTCACATGATCCTTCAGAAATCATTCTAATATCCTGATTTGCAGCTTAAGAAACATTTATGATTATTATCAGTCTTGAAAACGTTTGTGGCTTCATATTTTTGTGGAAACTGTGATATATTTTATTTTTCAGCATTCCTTGATGAATAGAAAGTTCAAAAGAATAATATTTATTTTTAAATAAATAATAATTATATATGAAGAGTTCAGATGCAAAACCAGCTAAAAGCCATCTCGGTCAAAAATGAAATAATGATACTGAGTGAATGAGATTGCCTGACACATATTATACATCTATCAAATACTTTTACTTCAAACTCGCTAAATTCCAGCCTCAGCCCAATCAGAAGTACCAGTACTTACACAGAAACCTATACAAAGTAGCCAGAAAGAAATGCTCATTTTAAAGAAATTCGTCAGATGGATTTAGAGGCTTTTGCATCTGAACTCTTCATATGAATTTAGTGTCATTTAGATCAATGTTGGGCATTATATATAGTATGGAGTAAACTGATAATACATCAATTTTGATTTCATGTTGACTTTAACTCTTATAAGTGATTGATCAGTACTTTTCTCATAAGGTTAACGTGATTATAACCCAGTGTAGGTGAGCAGATCAGTCCCGGTGAACCCGCTTAGCAAATCATGAACCTAAAAACCTCGTGAAGTAATTCAAAAACGAACGAACAAGTAGCAAAAACACCAAACTTCAGTAGTCTGTGCACTTCAGCCAGTGTGTGTGTGTGTGTGTGTGTGTGTGTATTTACACGTTGTAGAGATCAAACAGTCGTGGCTCTGCTGTACTGCAGCGCAAGCGGTGAATACTCTTTGAAGCGGACGCAGAGTTTGCCGCGTGTCCATGGGTTTTGTAGCGTGAGGGGGCAGAAATCGTCCTGTAGCCATTTCTCTCTGCCCTCCACCAGCAGGACCAGGCCGAAGTGCTCGAGCTGCTCGCTGCCGTACACGCACACCTCAGACGCGCAGGACGGGTATCCGCACTGACCCGCCGCACACGTGCACTGCGGCGCCGCTTTCTGCAGGTGATGGCACACGGCGTTGATCTCCTGGACCACCAGACGAACCATCTCTTTGGCCGACGTCTCTGGAGTCACACGTAACTACAAACACAGACAAACACAAACATATGAATCAGCAGACTAAACAGTCTGTTTAGTAAACTGGAGTAAACTATGGTCAGGTGTTTTGCTCAAACGTACTACGGTAATAACTCACAAGCAACTTTACGGTTACCGGAACTGAACTGAGAATTTAAATTTCTATTAATTCCGGAATTTGAAAAGATAACAAACAGAATGCAGAATTATATTATATAATTACAGTTAAAGTTTTTGTTGTTAACATTCTTAATTCTTAATTCTTAACAGTTTTTGTTGTTAATATTCTTAATTTTTATTCTTAGATTTTATTTTATATTATCACATTTCAGTTAAAGTTTAGTCATTTTGTTTTTGTAATTTTAGTAGTTTTATTTAACTTTAGTTTTAATTATTTTGGTTATTTCTTGGTTACTAACTGATATAAGTTTTTAAAAAAAGTTACAGTTTATTTTATTTTAATTAACAAAAAGTTTGGGAAACAAACAAACTTACAAACTAAATAAAAAGATAAATAAATAAATAAATAAATTACAACAACAATAATAATAATAATTTTGTGTTTCATTGTGAAATGAAGAACAACAGCCACAAATGTAAAAATATTCAATAAATACTCATTTTTTTATTTACAGTTTTTTTTGTTAATATTTTTAATTAGATTTTATGTTATATTATCACATTTCAGTTAAAGTTTAGTCATTTTGTTGTGTTTTTGTAATTTTTATTCGTTTTATTTAACTAAAATAATTTAGTTTGAACTATTTTATTATTATTTCTTGGCTACTAACTGAAATAAGTTTTTAAAATTTTATTTAAGTTAAAGTTTATTTTATTGTAATTAACAAAACGTTTGGGAAACATTGTTATCACATAAAAATAATAATACAACAACAACAACAATAATAATAAATAATCATAATAATAATTTTGTATTCCATTGTGAAATGAAGAATGATAGCAACAAATGTAAAAATATTTAATAAATACTCTTTTTTTTTATTTACAGTTTTTGTTGTTAACATTTTTAATTAGATTTTATTTTATATTATCACATTTCAGTTAAAGTTTAGTCATTTTGTTGTGTTTTTGTCATGTTTATTAGTTTTATTTAATGGGCATATGGTTTTTAATAGTTCTAATTTACTAGTTTTCATTTATTATTTATTTTATTTAGTTTTAATTATTTCTTGGATACTAACTGAAATAAGTTTTTAAAATGTTATTTCAGTTACATTTTATTTTATTTTAATTAACAAAAATGTTTTTTTTAAATGTTTTAGTTAACTATAATAACCCTGCATAATATAACAAAATGTAATATAATGGTAATATAATGTCATAATATAATATAATATAGTATAATATAATATAATATAATATAAGAAACAAAACTACAGTGGAATAAAAGTCCCATAACATTCATATACCTTTTGGGTTATATGTAATATTTCCAAAAACATTAAATGCATATAATTAAATATTTATTTAATTATTTCATATAAGTATTAAGTATTTAATTATTATATATTTATACTCATATTTATATATAATAATTAGAGAAAATAGACCATGATAAAAGAATACTTAATTTTGATAATGCTAGGATTTAGTCGATATAACCAATAGATTTAATATATTTATTAAATATAATTTAAATTAAAATATGCTAAAAATTTTGTCAATATACCTAATGCATTAACATTTTTAAAATATATTTAATAAATATGACTTAAATTAAAAAAAAAAGTGTCAATATAACCAATACATTTACATTAAAATAAAATGAAATGTACTATTTTATAACATTTTTAAAAATAGATATAATACATATAATTTAAATTAAAATATGCTCAAATTTAGTCAATATACCTAATACATTTAAATTCAAATAAATAAATAAAATTACATTTACTATTTTATTAACATTTTTAAAATATATTTAATACATATAATTTAAATTAAAATATTTGTTAAAAAAAAACAAAAAAAAAAAAACACGGAATTCGGGAATTTGTGGTTTTGAATGGCATTTTAAATGTTTGTTTTATTTGTTTGCATTAATTATTTCGACTGTACTGAACTTTAGAAAAAAGTTTAGAGAAACGTCCAATAAGTAAATCAGGAAATAAACAAGCATACCTCATTAAAATAAAATGAAAAATAAAACTTGTGGGTGTTAACGTTTGAATTTAATAACTCTCTTCCTGTCATTTCTATTCCAATTCCAATATAACTTAATGTAGTAAATTAAATTTAAATCCCCCCTTAAGCACCCTGAGCTCATTTGAACACAATCACTCACTTTGACACTGGTGTCTTTGGGTAGGCCGGTGCGGTATTGTGGGTAAACTCTCAATGTGCTGTGGCACGGCCGGTGAGGGGAACCTGCAGAGTGGGCGGAGAGTCGCTGGACGCCGCTGTCCTCCGATAGGGTGCGCACCGGCACGGGGCGGGGCTCGGGGGCGGAGAAGCAGAGGTCGAAGGAGGAGGGGCGTGTCCAGCGCTTTTGATTGGATGAGCTGGTGGGTGTGGTTGGCATGGAGACGGGAGGCGGGTACTCCAGACTGCTGGTGCGGACGCACAGCGCCGTTCTCTTCTCGGTGACCCGCAGCAGTTCGATCTGGCGGCTCGGCAGGATGAAGTCGCTATCGAACGCGTTCATGTGCTCGCGTCTGCTCATCCCTCCTCCGGTCTGCAGCACGTCCGGCTGCAAGGATCGAGGCGAGGACTGCGAGGAGGAGGAAGGGTGTGTGGATGTTACGGATCTGAAGCTGGTAGGAGACGGTGGAATCAGGTCCAGTTCTCTGGTGCTCTGGGCCACACTGGAGCTGTATTCGCTATCGGTGGTGAGGAACACCTCCGATGAGTTATCCTCATCCGACAGACCGTGGGAATCTTGGGAAACCCAGAAAGAGAGACTTCTTAAAGGAACAGTTCACTTAAAAATGAAAATTTGACCATTACTTACCCCAGTTTATTCCCTTATTTATATACATATGTTTTTTTTTTTTTTTCATATTGACCATAGCTCAAAAAAGCTTAAAAAATGACGAAAAGTCCCAGACCCAAATTTAAGTCATTATTTACTAATAATTTTGCCTTTCCTGACTATATTAATATGCTGGAATACAGTGCATTGGTTGTATGAACAACTTGCCATTTTTGGTATTTTTGTTTGTAATTAACTAACTAAAGTAAATAATTAATTAATTTAAAAAAATGTAAAAATGAAATAAAAAGATAACAAAATAAATAAATAAAAAATTAAATAAAATGTATTTTATTAAATAAAAATGAAATTAAGTGTATTACATAAAAATAATAATACAATACATATGATAACTAATAATTTTGTGTTCTGCAAAAAAACAAACAAAAAAAAATTAGATTTGGGTAACACAAGGGTAAATAAATATTGCCAAAATTTCTTGAAGTTTTTTTTATTTATGCAAATAATATAATAAAATTTAATTTTGCTTAAAAAATAAAACAACTCAAAGTCTACAATTACAGCCATGCACTTTGTGATTCTGTAAGATGACTTAACTGTAAATAAACCCATCAAAATTTACTTAAAAAAAAAATTAAATCATAATTAAACATATCAGTGAGCTATTTCTTAGTTTAATACAAGACTGCATGATTAATCAAAATAAAAACCAAAACTGCAATATGGCTTACTATAATAAAAACAAAAATAATTAAAACAAACAAGCAAACTTAAAAATGACATAAAAAGATTTTAAAAATAAAAATATAAAAATAAAATGTATTTTATTAAATACAAATTTAATAAATTGTATTAAATTAAAATAATAATACAATAATAATAATGATGATAATAATAATAATAATAATTTTGTGTTCCATTGTGTTTATTTTTGTTTTATTTTGTAATAATTATTATTATTATTATTATTATGTATGAATTAAGTAATAATTGTGGAAGTAAATTTTTTTTTTTGGTCTGACAAAAAAGTTTGGGAAACAAACTTAAAAACTAAAAAAGATGAAAAATAAATAAATAAATAAAATGTATTTTATTAAATAAAAAAAATGATAATTAAAAAATAATAATAATAATAATTGGAAATTATTTTGTGTTCCATTGTGAAATGAAGGAAGACAGTCATACATATCAGTATTAAAATGTAAAAATAAAAATATTCAATAAATACAATTTTTTTTATTTTACAGTAAACTATTACAATACAATAACAGTATTATATTGTAATTAATCAATATAGCATTTTTTTGTTTTATTTATGATTATAATGATTATTATTATAATTATTATTATTTGTGAATTAAGTAATAATTGTGGATTTTTATAGCCTTTTTTTTTTTGACAAAAAGTTTGGGAAACAAACTTAACACTAACTAAAAATATTACAAATAAATAAATAAATTGTATTTTATGAAATAAATTGTTACATAAAAATAAGAATACAATAAGAATAATTTTGTGTTCCACTGTGAAATAAAGAAAGACAGCCATAGACATCAGTATTAAAATAAAAATACTCTATACTCATTTTTTTTTATTTTAGAGTGAAATTACAATATAATATCACAGTTTTAATTCTTAATTATACAATATAGCATTTTTTTTGTTTTTATTTTTTAATTATTATTATTATTATTATTATTATTATTTGTGAATTAAATAATAATTGTGGATTTAGCCATATAAATATATAGTCGCAACATTTTGGCCTAATAATTTGCATTATTGCATTATTATTCAGCATTTGGCTGAAAAAAAAAAAGAAAAAAAAGTTTGTGAGTCCCTGATGTATCTAATTCCAAATCCATAAACTATGAAAACCTTCCAAACCTTTTACATAAGTGTTTTATGGTTTACACAAATTAATCTGGTAGCTACACTGTACTGGATGATCTGATGACTCTTGATTCTGTGATCTGTACAGGTCAGCACTTTCTCTCACCGTTGTGTTTGCGTGTGCTCTCTGGTGACGGGGTCGGTGAGGGCAGGTAGTCCATCTGAGAGGAAGTGGAAGCTGGTTTTTCAGGAATACTCTCTTTGGAGAAGTCTATAATCCAGCCCAAACTCACTCCAGAGCTCTGGTGCTTGTACCGGGCCGACTGGAGGACCACCATCCACCGCGCATCACGCCACAGGTCCTCCAGATGCTGAAAATCAACAAAAAAATAAACATGATATTCTGATCCAACCACTCAGTTATGAAGAACACATAAGGAATAGCAGAAACAGCAGAATATCACAAGATAAAAGCTTGTTTTTTGTGAGAATATTACAGAAGAAATTAAAGATTAGGATCATATGAAAAAAGTAAAAACCTTATACATTTTTTTTTTTAATTTAGATATTTTATCTGAACCATTAGACAAAAAATACTCATTAAAAATGGTCTTTTTTGCAGTGTATCAGTGTAGTTTAATAGGAGAGTGTCAAACATCAATCTTAAATGTCTTAAAGTAGACGACTCAGCACACTGATCACACGGGCTGATCTATTAAAGATGATACTGTAAATGCCCGCAGTTGAACAGTTTGTTCTGATTTTTATTGCGGGTTAACTGTCATCAGTTACACCTATGAAAGCTGAACTGGAGCGGCGGCCTGCCAGTGTTAAATTGCACAGAGGACAGAAATACCTGCAAATACTCCTCAACCTGCTGATGTTTCTGCTTGGCAGCGAAGAGCTCGGACTCGGAGAACGCCTCGCGCAATGTCTGCTGGGACATCAGTGACTCCAGAGCCAGCAGGGCCGACACGCGGCAGTACAGGCCGATGAAACTGGGGCAGTACGCCTCGAAGTGAACTACACAGACAGAGAGTGAGCGCACAGCAGGGGACGGGACAGAAGATACATGTGGGTGAACGTGTTTGAGGTGTTTGTGGTCTCACCTAATTCAAAGATCTGCAGCGGCAGGGTGAAGAATCCAGAGCGCGGCGAGCAGAGATGGTTCTGTCCGGGAGGAGAACACACCTCCTCACACGGTGGGAGGAGCAACAGGAAGGACACGCCCCCTCCCAACTCAACCACCTCCTTCACATACACACGGAAATCCTGTGCCTGATGGATGAGGGAAAGGAGAAATATTAGTATTTGCAGCATCGCAGGAATCTTTTTTTTTTTTTTACTGTAGAGGTTTATATGGCACATGGTTTTTGGAGTTTAAACTCGTTCTTCATTCTAGATTATTCAGATCAGTTTATTGGTTTAGGTTTTTATCCATTAGATTCTAAAACACTATTTGTGGTTCATTATGACACTTTTTAAAAGAAATGAATACTTTTATTCAGAAAGGATGCATTAAATTGGTCAAAAGTGACAGTAAAACACTAATTGCGGTACATTATGGCACTTTTTTAAAGAAATTAAGACTTTTATGCCCCAAGGATGCATGAAATTAATCAAAAGTGATAGTAAAACACTTTTTTTTTACAGTACATTATGGCATTTTTTTAAGAAATGAATACTTTTATTCAGAAAGGATGCATTAAATTGGTCAAAAGTGACAGTAAAACACTAATTGCGGTACATTATGGCACTTTTTAAAGAAATTAAGACTTTTATGCCCCAAGGATGCATGAAATTAATCAAAAGTGATAGTAAAACACTTTTTTGCAGTACATTATGGCATTTTTTTAAAGAAATGAATACTTTTATTCAGAAAGGATGCATTAAATTGGTCAAAAGTGACAGTAAAACACTATTTGCGGTACATGATAGCACTTTTTTAAAGAAATTAAGACTTTTATGCCCCAAGGATGCATGAAATTAATCAAAAGTGATAGTAAAACACTTTTTTTTACAGTACATTATGGCATTTTTTTAAGAAATGAATACTGTTATTGAAAAGGTTGCATTAAATGGATCATTAATGTCATTAAAACACTATTCAGGTACATCATGGCACTTTTTTTTTTTTCTAAAGAAAATAATACTTTTATGCCCCAAGGATGCATTAAATTAATAAAAAGTGACAGTAAAACACTATTTGCAGTACATTATGGCACCTTTTTTGAAATGAATGCTTTTATTCAGAAAGGATGCATTAAATTGGTCAAAATTGACCGTAAAACACTATTTACGGTACATTATGACCATTTTTTTTTTTTTTTTTTTGCAGAAATTAATACTTTTATTAAGAAAGGATGCATTAAATTGATTATAAATGTAATTAAAACACCATTTATGGTACATTATGGTACTTTTCAAAAGAAATTAATACTTTTATTTAGAATGGATGCATCAAATTGATCAAAAGTGACATTAAAACACTATTTGTAGTACATTCTGACACTTTTTAAAAAAAAAAAAAAAAAAAAAAGAAATGAATAGTTTTATTTAGAAAGGATGCTTTAAATCAGTCAAAAGTGACAGTAAATACTATTTATGGTACATTATGGCATTTTTTTAAAAGAAATTAATACTTTTATTCAGCAAGGAAGCATAAATTAATCAAAAGTGACAGTAAACATTATTTGCGGTACATTATGGCACTTTTTAAAAAAGAAATTAATAGTTTTATTCAGTAAGGATGCACTAAATGAATCAAAAGTGACAGTAAACTCTATTTGCAGGATATTCCAGCACTTTTTTAAAGAAATGAATACTTTTATTCAGAAAGGATGCTTTAAATTGATCATTAATGACAATAAAACACTATTTGTGGTACATTATGGCACTTTTTTAAAGAAATTACCACTTTTATTCAGAAAGGATGCATGAAATTGATCAAAATTGACAGTAAAACACTATTTAGGGTACATTGTGGCACATTTTTTAAAAGAAATTAATACTTTTATTTAGAAAAGATCTTTTAAAGTGATCAAAAGTGACAGTAAAACACTATTTGCTGTACATTGTGACAATTTTGGGAAGAAATGAATACTTTTATTCAGAACAGGTTGCATTACATCACTATTTAAGGTAAATTATGGCACTTTTTTAAAAGAAATTAATACTTTATTTAGAAAGGAATGCATTAAATTGATCAAAAGTGACAGTAAAATGCTAAATTCCCACATAAACTGAATTCATTTGTTTGTGTGATTAAACTAATTGCGTGTCTATGTGTGGACGTGTAAATGCACACACCTGGTGGTTGGGAATGTTGATGTAGGCGAGTAAATCTTTAGCAGCGGTCCGCAGGTCCAGTAGGAGGCGATGTGGAGCGCTCTGGACATCGTCACACACCTTCGCGCTGTCCTCCAGCGAACTCAGCGACTGAAGCCACTGCCATTCTTCCCTATTAAAAAAAAACAAACATAATAATTACACACATGTATAAAGACATCCACATGCATAGCACAACCATAAATGCGTCATACCTGGAGACGTGGCCGTTGTCTCGTATTTTGACGTGGCACAGCACGTTTGGGTGTTTGTGTGACACGAGCATCCTGATCTGGTCCACTGAGGTGTACAGCTTCAGGTAACCCAGATACAAACCCGGAGACAGACACTTCCTGCTGCGCCGGTGATACGCCAGCTTCTCCTGCACACCAACAGCTCATTAGAAAAACTTGAACGTGTAGAAAATCTCATGAAACCTGTCAAGAACACGTCCATGATCGAAATTCATTCCAAAAACAAGTGAAATAAACATGACGTGTTATTACTGCTTCTCTGGAATACCTTATTCTGGTTATTCACAGTCAAATAAATCTGTGAATAACTGACCGTTTGCCTGGGAAAGTGTGTTTTGTACAAAATGCTTGTATTACGAAAGTCATATCAGCGTTTTTAACTTATTCCTTTACGTCCCTGAATATATTTTTTGATTAAGCAGGAAAATGTACAGCCAAATGGACGTTACTGCAAAATAAAAACCTAGGATTGATCAGGACAGCTTTGCAATTATTTTTCTTTCCAAAAATAAATAAATAGAATTTATGTTTATTTTTATTTATTTATTTTTTTTTAATGATTATTCTGATTTGTGAATTTTTTTTTATTAAATAAAATTTTTACATTTACATTTTTTATGACATTTTTTGACACTTTTTTTTTCTTGTTTTATTCTTATAACTATAATGTGAGGGAAATACACACACACACACACACACACACATACATATATATAAATATATATGTTTATATATATATATATATATATACACACACACACACACACACACACATTTCATTTGTAAAGTATTTTCACATTGCAAAATGCAAAAATTATACATGCAAAAAATATATTACAGGTCAATTAATATATATTTTATTTATAAAAAAAAATTGTACAATTTTTTACATTTTAAATAAAAATTCCTGTAATATATTTACACAGTATTTATACATAAGGCATATTTGTTGAACTGCTGATTTCTTATATATATATATATATATATATATATATATATATATATATATATATATATATATATATATATATATATATATATATATATACATATAAACAAAAAAAGGAGTTACAAAAAAAGCATTACAGTAGAGATGGGTTTAATTTTAATGAAAATATTGTCAAAATCCAAACATCTTAAATAATGTCTTCAAAATCAGCTTCATTTTCTTAACTTAAAATTTAAATTGATCAAAAGTGACAGCAAAACACTATTTGCAGAACATTATGACACTTTTTTAAAATGAAATGAATACTTTTATTTTGAAAGGATGCATTTAATTGATTAAAAGGGACTGTAAAACACTATATAAGTAACAAAATAATCTTAACTCATATCAGCTTTTTCAATTATTCCTTTACGTCCATGGATATATTTTTGATTAAGCAGGAAAATGTACAGCCAAATAGATGTTATTGCAAAATAAAAACTCAGGACTGATCAGGACTGCTTTGCAATTATATTTCGTTCAAAAAAATAAAGAAATAAAATTAATGTGTATTTTTAAGATTATTTTGCGTTGTGACATTATTTGTTTGAAAAATTAAATTTCTTATTAAATTAAATTTTTTAAAATTCACAAATTATTACTACCATGATAGGGAAATATATATACACACACACACATACATACAATAATCATGTATTTATTTATTTATTTATTTATTTATTTATTATACATATATATTTAATTTGTAAAGCAATGAACCAAAATCTAAACATCTTAATTAATGTCTTCAAAATCGGCTTAATTTTCTTAATTTCAAATAATAATTTCTAATGTTTCTTTAGATTTTGAGGTAAAATACGACTTTAAATTTAATCGCACATGATATACAGTGTCTGGAACATTCTGTGTGGAGTCTGAATGATATGGAATGGAAAAATGGCAAAACACACACACACACACACACACACACACACACACACACATACACACACAAAGGTATGAAGAACTTCCTGCAATAGCCCTAAATTGACCCACGTTTATCATTTCTAAACTATTTGACTGAGAGACTGACTCTGGAGCCATGTGGTTGTTGAGCTGTGGAACCACTTTCACCACACACACACACACACACACACACACACACACACACGGCTTCACTGCAGGGAAAATCTGAGCCGCTCAGACAAAACATCATTTTGACACAGAGGCTGATGTTCCCGAGCCAGAGCCGTTCCAAACACACGATCAGCGGCGGGTGAAGTGTTTACAGCGCTCAGACTAAATCATCAGCTGAACAATGCTACTGTTATACTCCCACAATTCACGGCACTCCAGGAACAAGAGCGAGGAATACAGAAGCTAGCGGCCGCTAAATGTTTTTTTTCCACTTATTTTCAGCCTTTGGATTCAGAGTCTGAAACCTGTTGAAGCAAAGCATTTGTTCACCCAAAGATGAACAAATTATGTAATTTTCTCTCCCAAGTTGTTTCAAATTCATAATGCTTTCTGAAATTAAATACTCCGCATCAAAATGAGTCACGCCAGGCTTGACGTCAATAACGAGACACTAGAAAGTCAATGGTGTTTGACGTCAAACCAGGCACGACGCACGTTGGCAACTAAATGACTGTCTAAATTCATAGGTTTGGACACGCTAGACTGAATTTATGTTTCTCATTATTCTAAAAATGACTTTTGTACATAAATATACAGCACTTGAAACGTTATGATTTGCACATGCTTTAATTAAAATCTCTTCTGCTCACCAAGGCTGCATTTATGTGCTCAAAAATGCAGTAAAAGCAGTGAAATATTATTACAATTTAAAATAACTGTCTTCTGTGTGAATATATTTTAAAATGTAATTTATTTCTGTGATCAAAGCTGAATTTTCAGCATCATTACTCCAGTCCTCAGTGTGACATGATCGAAGCAATACAGGTGTTTTCAACACTGATAATAATCATATTCATAAGCATATTAGAATGATTTTTGAAGGATCATGTGACACTGAAGACTGGAGTAATGATGCTGAAAATTCAGCTTTGCATAACAGGAATAAATTACATTCTAAAATAGAAAACAGTTATTTCGAATTGCAATATTTCACAATTTTACAGAATTTCTGTACTTAAAAGGGAGCAGTTATTGTTTCTGTGACACATCCACAGTGTTTTAGTGTTTAAAGCACTCACATGCAGTGTGGTGAGAAGCGTCTCCAGTGCGCTGGGCTCGTCTGATGAAGAAGAGGAAGATCTACGCTGCAGCTGGAATTTACTGACGGGAATCCAGCGTACGCCTTCCAGCGGCGCGCACGCGCTCATGTCCTTCATCAGCACCAACACCGCGTTACCATTCTTGTCCTTGATGGGCTCAAAATACACCTGTCCCAGATCCACCGTCCCGAGGAGCGCCTGCACAATGAATCAAAATCAGCTTTACCTCAATATATATTTTAGAGTGTAAATAAATCTCAATTTTAACAGCAGTTTGATTGTAGTTCTTTAGTAAATGATGCAAATCACTAAGAGGTTTGGTTAGCATGATGCATTTTTACTATTAGTGAATGTGGACTTTACCTGCAGCTGCGCAGCCGCCTGCAGCAGTTTGAGGCGCGTCTGAAGCGTGCAGGAACTGGAGGCGTGTGCAGGACTGATGCATTGCTGCATCCAGGTGAGCTCCTCCCACAGATGTGACACCTGTCAATGCACGTCACCATGGAGACAATGTTTAATATTCAAATGTTAATACTGCATGATTCTGTGTGATGCATTTTAGTGAATTTAGTTGGATTTTAACATTAATCTCAACAATGTGAAATACATTTAATATAATTGTTGGATTGTATTTATGGATAATGTGAAGTTCTTCATGTGATATATATATATGAAAGTAATCTAATAATGCCCCAAAAATGGACTAAATATAATATATATTTATCCCTTGCACATCATTAAAAAAAGTTACACATAGGTCCATTGAGAAAAAAAAATGTCTTTTAAAAAAACTGTCATAAAAATTTGAAGCTTGGGAACACAGACTTTAAGGTTGGTCTCATTTTAAAGAAATAAAAAAAAAAGTGAAACCAAAAAAAAGTTATAGAGGTTTACGCGTTTATGAATATGATTTATGAACAATATTTTATATTTTATATATATATATATATATATATATATTATGAAACATGTTGAACTCTAAATAGCAATAAATAGTTACTATACCATAAATAGTAATAAGTGTAATATATTAGTTACATTTAATCTTTACATAAATAATGCATATTTTTTTATTAAATAAATATACTGTCATATATACATTTATATTGTCAAATTATGTAAAATAAATTATATATAAATAAATTGTTAAAATAGATATTATACAAAATATTATATTTAGTTTTTATATTACATTTTAAAATTTTTTAGATAATACCAACTTAAAATAATTAAGTAACAATTAAGCAATAATTAGTAATAATTCAGTAATTAAGTATAATTAAATGACTAAATAAATAACTAAAGTAATAACTAAGTATAATACCTAAAACTTAAAATATTTTAACTATTTAACTAATTATTTATTTTAATTACTACATACATAGTAGTATATATGTATGTGTGTGTGTACATATATATGTGTGTGTGTGTGTGTGTGCGTGTGTGTGACCCTGGACCACAAAACCAATTTATGTTTAACACATTGTATGGGTCAAAATGATCAATTTTTCTTTTATGCCAAAAATCATTAGGATATTAAGCAAAGATCATGTTCCATGGAGATATTTTGTAAATTTTCTTACTGTAAATATACCAAATTTTTGATTAGTAATATGCATTGCTAAGAACTTCATTTAGACAACTTTAAAGGCGATTTTCTTAATATTTAGATTTTTTGGCACTCTCAGATTCCAGATTTTTAAATGGTTGTATCTTGGCCAAACCATACATCAATGGATGGCTTATTTATTCAGATTTCAAATGATGAAAAAAACTTTTCACAAAAATTTTCATTGATTATTACAAGGCTAAACAGAGGGTGCACCACTTTATTACCTTTGTGAACCAGAGTAAATCCTGTGCGTGACAGCTGTACGAGTCGTCCACCTCAACGACAGGCAGCTGATCCTCTGGAGTCACCAGAACGTTTTCATCTTTATAAAATATACAGGCCAGATAAAGGCCTCTACAGAGAGGAAGAGAGAGAATATCAGATAATGCAAGACATGGTGTGTTGAGAGCATCCAACATTGCAGCAGCCATTTCTGCTGTTTTGTTGTTGTTTTCTCTCACCTTTTCAGATTTTTGACAAATTTGCTGGTGGGCTGGAAGAGATGCCTCAGACTTTTAGACACAGAGTGTTTCCTGGTGTTCGACGGGGCTTTGCATTGTTCTAAACACACAGAGAAGTCACTGACAGTCATGTAGAGAAGTTCAGTTTTAGCGTTCAGATGAAATGATAAATCACTAATAGTATTTGCTAGAGCCAGCTGTGAGAAGTGGGTGAAGATTGTGTTTCTCTAAAGGCCCTTTTCTAGTTTAATTAGAGTTTAATGACCAGTGCCGAGACAGAAGTGAGCAGATGGTGATTTATTCATAGTGTATGTGTTTTACTTACTACAGTCCAGTCTAATTTATCTGCTTTAACTCAGTGAAAAAGCCCTCAGCGCTAATGCCCTAAAACCAACAAACAGGATCCCTGGCATCGCCCCGCAGAGACCCGCATACTCCAGCCCTCTGAAATATTAACTCAGCATTTGTTTTAAAATGCTGTAATATTTTGTGGCTGTGGCTCGGCGTGAATTAGGAGGGTTTCATTCAGGTCCAGTGTGAGTGAGTGAGTGAGTGTTTACCGTGGCAGGCGCAGTGACGGTGTGCCCCTTTAATTTGCCCCAGGAGCTGCTCTAATGCCTCTTTCAGACCCTGCTGGCGGGGCGGAAGGCCGTCCACCTCCCTCCAACCTACAGAAACACAGACAGAGATAAGAACCAATGCATCATGGGTATAAACAACAGATGCATATGATATGCATAATCTAAAGGTCTTTCAAAGCCCTGGAGGTTGGTCTGGGTGGTTTTCCTATGGTAAATGGTGTTTGCCAATGTAAAAGTTGCTAGCACAATGTTAAGGAGTTGCTATGCAGTTGCTAGGGTGTTGTGGGTGGTTTCCAGGGCGTTGTTAGATGGTAGTGTTCTGGGTGTTTGCTTGGTGATTTCTTATGGTAACCAATGCTTGCCCATGCAAAAATTGGCAATATAAAGTTAAGGTGTTGCTATGGAGTTGCTAGGGTGTTGTGGATGGTTTCCAGGGCATTGTTAGATGGTTGCTAAGGGGCTACTAGGTGATTTCCTGTAGAACATGTTTTTTTCCCATGCAAAAGTTACCAGACAAATGCTGAGGTGTTGCTATGCAGTTGCTAGGGTATCATGGGTGGTTTCCATGGAAAGCTGTTCTGGTCGGTTGCTAAGCGATTTCCCATGGTAAATGTTTTTTTTTCTTCATGCAAAGTTTGCCAGAACAACGCTAAGGTGTTGCTATGTAGTTGCTAGGGTGTTGTGGGTAGTTTCCAGGGCATTGTTAGATGGTTGCTATGTGATTTCTTATGGTAAATGGTGTTTGCCCATTTAAATGTTGCCAGAACAATGCTAAGGTGTTGCTATGCAGTTGCTAGAGTCTTGTGGGTGGTTTCCAGGGCATTGCTGAGTGGTTGCTATGGTGTTCTGGGTGTTTCAATTTTTATTTCTTATAGTAACTGGTGTTTGCCCATGCAAAAATTGCTAGAACGATGCTAATGTGTTGCCATGCAGTTGCTAGGATGTTGTGTGTGGTTTCCAGGGCATTGCTAGATGGTTGCTAGGGGATTTTTTAAGGTAACTGCTATTTGTCCATGTAACCCAGTCACCAGCACAATGTTAAGGTGTTGCTATGCAGGTATTAAGGTGTTGTGGGTGGTTTCCAAGGCATTGCTAGGTGGTTGCTATTGTGTTGTGGGTGGTTGCTAGGTGATTTCCTATGGTAAATGGTGTTTGCCCATGCAAAAGTTGTCAGCACAATGCTAAGGTGTTGCTATGCAGTTGTTGGGTGTTGTGAATCGTTACCAGGGCATTGGTAGGTGGTTGCTGTTTTTTCCTGGGTGGTTGTTAAGGTGTTCTGTGTGGTTGCTAGAGTGTTCCCATGGGATTTCTATTGCTAAGCTGTTACTAGGGTGTTCTTGGTAGTTGCTAAGTTTTGACTAGGGAGTTTAAAATTATTAGAGTGGTTTTCTAGGGTACTGAAGGAGGTTGGCTGCCTTTTTTGGTGGTTGCTATGGTGTTGTGGTGGTTGCTAAGGTGTAAATATGGTGTTTTAGGCTGTTGCTAGCTAGGGTGCTTGGGTGGTTTTCTAGGGTGTTGAAGGAGGTTGTCATGGCATTTTTTGTTGATTTCTATGGTGTTTGGGGTGGTTACTAAGTTGTTGCTAAGGCATTACTAAGGTTTTTTAGATTGTTGCTAGGGTGTTTAAGGAGGTTGCCAGTGTATTGTTTGGTGTTTGCTATGGTGTTTTGGGTGTTTACAAAACCTTTACTATGGTTTTCTGAGCAGTTGCTAAAGTGTTAACGGAGGTTTTTACTGGTGGTTGCTACTGTGTTGTGGGTGGTTCCTAAAGTGTTACTAGGGTGTTCTAAGTTGTTGCTAAGGTGCTCAGGTAATTACTAGGGTGTTGACAGACAATGCCAGGACAATGCTTGTGGCAATGGCTGTTACTAGGAGGTTGTAAAGTGTTAAATGTGGTTGCTAAGGTGTTACTAAGGTGCTCTGACTGGTTGTTAGGGTATTGAAAAAGGTTGCCAGGGCATTGCTTTGTAATTGCTATGTAAATGTTTACTACCAAACAAAAACTATGCGATTATGTAATGTCTGCATGCTAATCTGGCAGTAAGTCATTTGGTATTGGCCTTATATCCCTGCATCAGGCACACACACACACACACACACACTCAACACGGTAAACAGGATGATGTTCTGACGGTGTGTTGGTTGCAGGCTGGTTCCTGAGGAAGCAGGGAAAACATGGACGCTCTATTCCGGGAATGTCCAACACAGACCCTCTCTTCAGCCGGCTAACCTCACCATGAGCGTGTGTGTGTGTGTGTGCACGTGTGTTACGAAAGAGATAGAACCAGCGGAAAAAAGGACGCAAACATCATGTAAATAAGAGAAATTGAGTTAAAATAATTTCTGCGTGCGGCCATAAAACGGCGTGTGTATGTGAGCGTGAATTGCAGAGGGAGACAACAAGTGTGTGTGTGTGTGTGTGTGAGAGTGTGTTTGAGTTGGTGTATAAGAGCCGTTCTGTCTGCGACTTTACAGCTTCTCACAGACATGCAAATATTTCCAGAGGGAGTCGAAATGGAAAACACAAACACACACATTTAAATTAGCATGCTCAAAACACACACACACTTGACGTAAAAGAGCCCTAAAATCTGTGGGAAAAAAGGAGGGCTTGTCCTCACAAACATAAAAATGAGGACACACGTACACACACACACATATACACATTATATGTCATGCAACTTCTTAGAACGCAAAACGTGACTAACATCTGTCCTGTTTGTAGTTGTTGAATGTGTGTGTGTGTGTGTGTGTGTGTGTGTGTGTACTCACTTGAGACTGTGGCACAAGCAGGTTCAGATATCTGAGGTGAACTCCATCCCTTCATGTTATATGCTGATACCTGGACATAACAGCATGTACCCTGAAACGAGAGACAGATTTGTGACTGATGCTGTATTTAACATAATCTTCTACTGAAAATGTGATGTTTAATTTCTTTGAAAATTGATTAATTCAGATTGTAATACTATGATTTTTGTACAGTTTATATTTTCCTCTATTTTACATTATTTAGGCATTAATGTTATTTGTAATATCATCAGGGGTGCACATACGTTTTTTAGCCTGGTTCTCATAAGAGTACCTGGAGATTTGGTTTGCACACTGCACATAGTGTAACCCAATAAATAGAACTATATATAAAAAAAAAAGTGATAATAATATAATTGGACTTTACTTTTTTTTTCTTTTTTTTTTTTATTTTAAACAAAACAATAAAGTGTGGTAATACTATTATATTTTAAAATAAATAGGGAGTATTAAATAAAAATACAATTATTTTATAGTAAACTTAAAAATAAAATATTTATAATTTTACATGATTTTTTTTTTTTTTGTTGTTTAATCATTTTCAAACTTAAAATTAGCAAGCTTTTATTTTGGCAGGTTTAGCCCAGTCAATAGCCTAGAATTATGCTTTCAGTTCTAATAGAAATCTTATGCAATATCAGTTTGTCCATCTAAAATGGTAATTGTGCATTAACAGCTATCAACCATGTCAGAACGGAAATGTGCACTCTGAACTTATTTTCACAGCGCATTTCTTATTTTGGTCACGCATGCAGACCTGTGGACCACTTATGCGCACCCCTGAATATCATCTTGCTTTTTTCATGTTTATAAGTTGCTGTTTTTTTTATTATATATATACATACATACATATATATATATATATATATATATATATATATATATATATATATATATATATATATATATATATAAAAGAAAAATACAAAAAAGAAAAAAACGTATAAAAAATAAATAATATATATATATATATATATATATATATATATTTGTTTGTTTGTTTACTGTTGTTCTCTTACAAAACCAATTAAAACAATTAAGTTCAAAATTAAAAATGTTTGTTACTTGAAATGAATCTTACATAAAAGATAAATAAAATTATAAATACATTAAAAACTTAAACTTAAAAAAAAAAAAAACTTTGAAATGTTGCCATACAAAAAAAATGAAAAACTGTTTATGTTCACTAAAAATAAATCTAATTAATCTAATCTAAAAAATAATTTAAAACATGACAAAAGCACATAACAAAATAGCTAAAAAACTGATTAACATACATTAAGATTGTACATTAACACTGCTTAACACTTGTGCACGAGTTACTAAAATTTAGTTTTTATAATCTTTCTTCAAAATATTTTACACTTCTAAAACACTTTTTTATTCCTCCTGACATACCAAAGGAAAATTAATATTAACCAATGAAATCTTATAAATTCATAAATCATTTACTTGGCCTCCTGACTTTATTTCTTCTGTTGGACATTAAAAGAAATCTTTTGAGAAAAATGTGTATATAAATGTTTTACGATTGTACTACTTTACATGACTTCAAATAAGACTTTTAAAATGAAGCTGTTGAAGGGGTAAATTAAAATAAAAAATAGCTTGTTTTAGCTATTTTAATGCTTGTCTTTTCTTATTTTAAATCACTTTAAGTCATCTTGAGGACCCCTTGGAAGTCTGTTGAGGCTCTCTGGTGGTTGAGAACCACTGCTTTCATAAAACGTCTGTTCTTTCATTCATAAAACTTTCGTTCATAAAACTAAAAGAGCAAGTCACAAACAACTTTAATATCAGGTCCGTTTCTCACACAAATCTATCATACGGCTTAAGAAAGCCTGAAATATGGTGCACAAGATGTATGTTATAAATCTTTCTGGTGCTATTTAGTTTTTTTTGGAGCTGTACAGCTGTGGTAATATTGTTTGCGGTATGTTTTACTCCACATACTAACCGCTGGAAGTCCAGTGATGTCATAGTGGAGCTGAGTCACGTCTTCAATGACCGTCTCACCCAGTAATGGAGTAAATGAAGGAACGCTGCTCCAGCTCACTGAGAAACATAGAAGCAAGGAGTCATTCAGTAGATGCACAGACCGAGCTGCACTGACTAGTCAACTAGTTCTAGTTTACTAGTCATGCATCATGTGTGGCTTCAACTGTGCTTGTTCTGTATGGTGAAACAAATTGTGTCCTGGTGTATTTGTGTGCTATTTGTTTTATACGGTAACCTGTGACCAGCTAGTTGACTAGTCAGTGGTATCATCTAAATCAGCCTTAAAACAGGGGTCAGGGGTCACTTACCGCGGTATTTGGTAATAACAGCAGAGTTGTGACAGAGAGGCTCTTGGAAGTAAACTCTGAGACTGGTGCTACTGCTGACGGACAGATGAACGACGCTGGGAGGCTCAGGAGGACCTGAAATCAACACAATCACACATTGAGTGTCACACATGGGTGCTGAACCTTAGAGGTGTGTGTGTGTGTTGCTTACTGGCGTGTGTGTATCCCGTTTGCATGCGTTTGTAGAGGCGGAGCTTCCATTCCCAGGTTTTCAGCTGTCTCTCTCTGTTTGACTCCTCCCTCTCCCCAGGCTCCTCCCCCGTCACCTGGGCAACCAGCTCTGCTATGCGATGCTCCGCCTCTTGCACCAGCGAGGCCAGGTGAGCGGCTCTGCCTTCAAGACTTAGAACTAGAGAATAATAATAAAAAAAAAAAATACATATTAAACAAATACCTGCAAACAAATAATGAAAAATAAACCTGAGTTTTGATTTTTCAAAATGTTGAACCCAGGAACACAGTTTTAAGCTTTTTATTTGAAGAGAAAAACAGATAAAACAGTAAAGATGGCTTGTTTTTTTTTTCTTTATTGTGTACAGTAATGGTTATGGCTATAAATATTTTATTTGCATGTGTGGGCAGCACCAAAACCCTTTTCATTTGATTAGTCAAACTAATTCCACTGAAAATTTTAACTGTATCTCCTCCTAAAAGCTAAACTTTTTCCCAATCATATAACTGATGAACAATCTATACTGTGCTTGTGTAAAGTTAAACTTCAGTAAAAATTATTTATACATTTTATATGCGAACTATAAAACTGAGTTATGAATGAGCCGTGTTCACCACTCTAATATATTTAATAAGCAGACGGATTCAACTAATCAAGAAGTGGTTCATATTTAAAGGTTTTATTTAATATTTTACCATACTCCACCCGAAAATGAGCTTGTATTCATTATTATTCAGATTTTTACATTTTTATGAAAACTTTCCCTAAAAATTGCTTTACTGCAGTGCATTGCTTGAATATAGTAATGGCAATTAAATCTTTTTTAAATCAACATAAATTAAGTTGAGAACTGCAAATGCCACCATGATAATTTACAATATGATTATTTAAAGTAAAATAATAATTTATAGTATAATTTTATTCAAAATTGCAGAAATAAGAATAAGGTTAAAAAAAAAATATTAGTTGAGTAATATATATTTAAAAAAAACAATACAATTAAAAATTAAAAAAATAAAAATTACAAAAGCACATCAAAATTGCATTAGTGTAATGTAAAAAAATATATTTTTCTTACTTGTATATAGCACTGGCAATTATTATTTATTTTATCAACATGAATTAAGTTCAGAACAGCAAATACTACAATGATAATTCACAATATGATTATTTACAGTAAAATAATAATTTATAGTATGATTTCATTTAAAATTACAGAAATAAGAATGAGAAACTGCTTAAATAATGTTATAACGCTTCATGTTCATAATATAGTATAATATAATATAATATAATATAATATAATATAATATAATATAATATAATATAATATAATATAATATAATATAATATAATACTGTAAAATTAAAACAAAATAAATATAACATGCATTATCATTATTATCATTAACTAATACTACAACTAAGCTATTAATATTTTTATGTTCAAAACAGCTGAAACAGACAAAATAAAACTAGTAGACTTAAACTAAATGAATTTTTTTGCCCTTGCAATTAATTTAAATAAGTGAATTACTAGCTGGAAATAAAAATGAGATAAAAAATTCAACTTAAAGAGTAATATATATTTAAAAAACAATAAAATAAAAAATTATCAACATGAATTAAGTTCAGAACAGCAAATACTACCATGATAATTTAAAATATTATTTACAATAAAATAATAATTTATAGTATAATTTCATTTAATAATACAGAAATAAGAATGAGAAACTGCTAAAATAATATTATAATGCTAAATCTTGATGCTTACGCTTCATGTTCTTCATGCATTTAATATAGAATAATATCAAATATAATATAATAATATAATACTGTAAAAGTACATAATCGAATATAATGTGCATATTTTACTATATTAAATGTAATATTTTTATTATTTGATTTTAATATGAAATATGACCTGGACATTCCTAAACATACTATATAAAGTGGCGGAAAAACTGGCATTATGTTTTGATCACTGGTGTTGCATACCATATCAAATTGCTGCTGCCGCCGTTTGATTGAAGCAATGAGCCACTACTGCTTTATTGTAATGTATAGCATGTGGCAAACATCTGTAGATGTATGGTTTATGATTCATAAACTGGGGCTCGTGCTGCACGCGTTTGATCATAGGGAGCGTGTACTCACAGTGGGGACTCTCTTTGGCCCCGGCTCTCAGCAGAAGTTTGGCCATGGGGACGTTGTTGGTCATGATGGCGATGTCGAGCGGGAGCAGCCCTTCGCTGTTGGGTGTGTTTAAGTCCAGCTCCTCCAGACTGAAGGTGTTCAGCAGAGACTCCACGACGTCCAGCTCCTGATGCTCCACAGCTTCAAACAGAGCCTCGTTTCCCTGAAACTAGACGTGCATGCGTGAAAAAATGCATGCATGAATATACCAATGCCATTTTGGACTGAATATAATTTTTGAGTTATGGTTTATTTATGGTTAAAGCATCATCGGTTGTGATTGGTTGCTTTAAATGTCAGTCAAATGTAAGTGGGTGCTTCTTAGCCAGAACAAGCTGTACAAGTCAAAATGCAATAGTCGTGCAAGGCTATTTTGGTTTCTGTTATTGCATAGTTCTTGTTGAAGTGTTTGCAACTCACCATGGTGGTTTTGTGCGAATGGTCCTTGTCCGACTGGCTCGGGAGCGTCGTATCATCCATAGCCAGGTTGGCTGTGCGGAACTTTCCAGACAGGTTTCTGTAAAGGCGTCTCGCGGCACTTGGCGGAGACGAACATGACGTGCTGGAGTATTTGCGTGGAATCAGAGGATGAGGGTCTGGAATCTGTTGAGTCATTTTGGATTCGGCCCTGAAAAAGAAATTAAATCGGAGAATTTACTCGGAATAAAAAGAGATGCTGTTAGCACGGTCATCAGGACCAATGCTGATTTCAATGTATATTAATATTTTGTTAACATTACTAAAATTAAAAGTTGACAAATTTAGCAAAGATACTTTTAATTAATTAACATTAAGAAAGTAAAAAATATAGCAAAAATTTTTTTCTTACTGTAAACACTCTTAAATAAATGTAACAAATAATAAATCATAATAAATTGCAATCAAGAAGTACATAGTAAATTTTAAAATTAAAAATTACTAACCATAAAAGTAATTTTATACAATTTTATAAAATTACAGTTGAGGTCAAAAGTTTAGATAAACCTTGTAAAATCTGCAAAATGTTAATTATTTTACCAAAATAAGAGAGATTACACAAAATGCATGTTATTTTTTTATTTAGTACTGACCTGAATAAGATATTTCACGTAAAAAATGTATAAAAATAACCCCATTCAAAATACTGTGTTGTTACAGTGTTGATCCATCTTTTCACACCAAGGACAACTGAGGGACTCATATGCAACTATTACAGAAGCTTCAAACACTCACTGATGCTCCAGAAGGAAAAACAATCCATTAAAAGCCAGGGGATGAAAACTTTTTGAATTTGAAGATGCAGGGTAAATTTAACTTATTTTGTCTTTTGGGAAACATGTACGTATCTTCCGTAGCTTTCTAAGGGCAGTACTAATTTAAAAAATATGATATTTAGGCAAAATTAGAAAGAAATACACATTTTCATTCTGTTCAAAAGTTTTCACCCCCCGGGTCTTAATGCATGGTTTTTCCTTCTGAAGCATCAGTGAGCGTTTGAACCTTCTGTAATAGTTGCATATGAGTCCCTCAGTTGTCCTCAGTGTGAAAAGATGGATCTCAAAATCATACAGTCATTGTTGGAAAGGGTTCAAATACACAAAAATGCTGAAAAACCAAAGAATTTGTGGGACCTGAAAGATTTTTCTGAATTTTTTTTTCTCATGAACAACTATCACTAAACAAAAAAAACACAGCTGTGGATCATTTAGAAAAATAAATAAATAAATAAATTCAACAATTATTTTCTTTAGTGGACTATATGTAAACATCTTTTATGTGAAATATCTTATTCAGGTCAGTACTAAGTAAAAAATAGCATGCATATTGTACGATCCCTCTTATTTTGGTAAAATAATGAACATTTTACAGATTCTGCAAGGCGTATGTAAACTTTTGACCTCAACTGTATGTAGGACAATAAGTTTTGTTTTCATAGAATTGAGTTTATTTTTCAAATTTTCCCTTACAATCTTACTTGCAAGTAAATTAGTGAGGTTTACGCTTTGAAAATATAAAATAAAATTGCCAATAGACTAAGAATGGAAGGGACTAAAAGTAAACTTTTAATAATTAGTAGCTGAAAAACCCATATTGACATGTATACTATAAATGAAAATTCATTCACATGAGAGGGGCTTCGCATTTGGAAAGAGAACAAAGCGCTCCAAGAACTACAACTGTCAGAAATGCTCTCGCATTAGGACGGAGCGTCGTGCGCGTCGGATACACGCAGCCAGAAACAGGCGAACACCTCCGAGTGCTCTGATAATAACGCGGTTATTTTAACGGGCAGGTATGTGCTGTGTGCAGATAAAAGTGGGTATATTTGTGGCAGGCCGGATCAGTTTCAAAGGCGGCTGATCTCCGGGCTTAAAGTTTCTCCTCTTGTGCCGAACACACGGGCTGCCGAGCGAACGACGCGCGCACTCACATGAAAGACTAGCAGATGAAAGAACGAGGGATAAAGAGAGAAAGACAAAAGAAACAGGGACACCACATGTTAACACAGCCGTCTCAGCACCCCATCAGACGAATAGTGATAGAATAGAACAGACACACACACACACACACACACACACGCACACAACATAGTTTCCCACCACACAACTACTGTGAGGTCCAAACGTCTCAGAGACCACACGGAAAACCCGGGATTCCAAATCTGAAACTTTTGAAATTTTGAAACATTCTGAAACAAAGAAACATTGTAACAATTCTGTAAGCTGATCACGTGACTCTATGAGCACACAGACAGATTGTGTCTTCCATTAAATCTCAAGAATGCTGATTTTTTAAAATTCTAACATATTTGTCATTCAAAATGGCATTCATTTAAAAAATGCTTGGATTGCACTGTGCACAGCAACACACACTGATTCACAACAGTCAAGTTGGGGGCAAAAGTGCTCAAATATCTGGGGATTGTGTCTGGCATCACATCAAAAGGCAAAGCAAAATTTAGCACGCAAATACGAGCACATTTAACACGTCCAGTAAGTCAAGGCTAAATGAGAATAGGCCATAGTATGGAAAATTTAGTGAGTAATGCCTCCGTCTAAGAATAATAGCCATTGAGAACAGTAGGCGCATATAAACACATGCAATCCCGCACACATGTGCATGTGTTGAGCTCACTGATGGTAAGAGATTACTCTTTACCGTTTCCCCGAACACATGTTCACATTTACCTCCGAGATCAAACTCTGCCCGATAGCACCGCTAATGTGGCCGCTAAATTATCCGCTTTGTTTCACGTGAGACAATGATAAAAGCCGGAGAGTATTTCTGTCACTCGTTTTTAGATCTGATGTTGCTATACAGAAAATAAGTGACAACGGGAATGTTCTGTGCTTTCTTAATCATGTTCCTGGGCTTATTCTGCACAATTCACCAGTGCATATTATTAGAGAAGCAAAAAGTCATATTTCATTTAAAAAAAAAAAAAGTAAAGCTTGCTCTTCCTCTGAAATGATTTTCCATTGAGGTCATTCAGGCCATTCAGTAATGTTAACCAATAGGCAAATAACTATTCAGTCATTATTTAAGCAAATGTGCATTAGATTACGGAAATGAAATAAGTCAATTTTATTCATAACAGGTAAACCCTGACAGCAAGAACAAAGATAAGCAATGCATTTAATTTTTAGTATTGCACAGTTGTTAATTTGATTGACATCATTTGCCTTTTTTCTCACATTTTAATGTATTTTCAATCAATGTTTGGCTCAGGCTTTATTGAAGAATTTTTATTTCAATTTTGGTAACACTTCACAATAAGGTCTCATTTGGTAACATTAGTTAATGCTTTAACTGACATGAAATAGCAATGCACAACTTATTTTTACAGCATTTGTTTAAAGTGTATTAACTGATGTTAACAGATACAACTTTTGATTTTAAAAAGCAACCACTGATTTTAGTAAATGTTGAATTTAACTAAGTATTGTTCATGTTAACTAATGTTAACAAATTAATTCTTATTGTAAAGTGGAACCGAAATATTCTATTGAAATTGTACTGAAATTCTCTATATTGAACAATTCTGTTCTGTAAAAAAAAAATGATTGCTGCAATTAGTTATGACGTTAAAATTTGACATTAGAGTAAAAAATAATGCAACTTTAAAAAGTAAAAAAGTGTTCATGCTTGATTTGAAATTGTAAGTTTAGTTAACTTCAGTTAAGTTGGATAGGTAGTGGATTTAGTTATCTCAACAAATGTTAAGTTGTTACAACTAACTGCAGCAGCATTTTTACAGTGTTTGAAACTCCTATACAAAAAATAAATGGAAAAAGGTTTCATTTACTATTAGTTTTAACGGTTATGGAAGCCTGTTTTCGCCACTGATTAAAAATAAAAAAGGGTAATTGCGTTTTTTTTTATCTCACAATTTTTTTCTCAGAATTGTGAGAGATAAACTCACAATTGCCAGTAATAAAGTCACAATTCAAGATATAAACTCACAACTTGACTTTTTTCCTCATAATTATGAGTTCATATTTCGCAGTTTTGACTTTTTCTCAGAATTGTAAGATATAAACTCGCAACTGCCAGTTATAAAGTCAGAATAAAGTCACAATTCAAGATATAAACTCACAATTATGACTTTTTTTCTCATAATTGCAAGTTTATATTTTACAATTTTGACTTTTGCTCATAAGCGTGAGAGATAAACTCACAATTGCCAATTAAAAAGTCAGAATAAAGTCGCAATTCAAGATGTAAACTCACATTTTCTGACTTTTTTCTCATAATTATGATTTATATCTTGCAATTTTTTCCCTTTTTCTCCAAATTGTGAGATATAAAATCGCAATTTTGACCTTTTTCTCTGAATTGTAAGATATAAACAATTGCAATTGCCAGTTATAAAGTCAGAATAAAGTCACAATTCTGAGACAAAGTCAGAATTGTGAAATACAAACTTACAATTCGCATTATATTTCACAATTTTGACTTTTTCTCAGAATTGTGAGATATGAACTCGCAATTGCCAGTTTTTAAGTCAGAATTAAGTCGCAATTCTGAGACATAAAGTCAGAATTGCAAGATATAAACTCACAGTTTGGAATTTTTTTTCTCAGAATTGCAAGTTTATATTTCACAATTTTGACTTTTTCTCAGAATTGTGAGATATAAACTTGCAATTGGCAATTATAAAGTCAGAATAAGTCGCAACACAAGATATAAACTCACAATTCAGACTTTTTTTCTCAGAAATGCGAGTTTATATTGCAATTTTGACTTTATAATGTAATTGCAAGTCATTACGAGTCAGAATTATGAGTCATAAACGCAATTCTGAGAACATGTCAGTAATTTTTACCCCTAAAAATCTGACTTTACAACTCGCAACTGCAAGTTTATATCTCACAATTCTGAAAAAAAGTAAGAATTCTGAGATATAAACTTACAACTGCAACAAAAAAGTCAGAATTGCAATTTTTTATCTCGCAATTCTCACATTATAACTCACAACTGCGAGTTTGTATCTTATAGTGTAAGATTATCAGTTCAGTTATTTAGCACTTAATTCAGACTTAAAGCTCTTTGATGTTATGTTGCATTCATAAAATGATCACAATCGCAAAACAACTGCAATAGCAGTTCACATTCTCTGACTCAACGCTGTTCAATTCAGTTGTATTATATTCAATTAACATCATCTTTCAAAATATTAAACAGCATCATGGAATGCAGAGACGTTTTTACCAAAACTACTTGAGCTTCCTTATCTGTAATGACAAGTTTGTGTATGATTTTACTTATTTGGTTAACTCTAACATGGGGAAAGAAAAAGAAAATAAAGTATAAATTTAGAGATTCGTGTTTGATTACAGAAAACTGCAAGGACAGATTTTACATCGATACATGACGCTACGATAACAATGAGCGGATGTGTGCGAGAAACTCCAGTCAATGTCAGAGAAATACTTCCACGTCGTCATCAATCAAACAAAACTCTAGAGACATTTGGAATGTTTTACGACAAATGCGCAAAGAGCGGACGGGACGACGTCTCTCTGTCTTTTAGAGTAGAGCTGGCTATAATAGATGGAAAGGGGGCAGAGGGACTCCTCTCCGAGGGTTATATGTGGCTGCGAGAAGGAGAGTCTGAAATTTGATTCTTGGCACCAGACAGACTGCAGTCCGACCAGCCAAATTTTGGAGGGGGAGTGTGTGTGACAGTAAGCAACAGGAGGGGGGCAGCGAGGACAGTATTACCGATTAGTGTGTGTGTGTTACTAGGGTCAACAGAACCCGTCTCTCTCTCTTTCTCTCTTGTATACTTCAGGCCTAGTGGAGCCAGTCTAACCCTTCGACCTCTCACACACACAATGGGGAATCAAAGCTAATCAGTTGATTCCCTCGCCGTTTGAAAGACACGCCGACAGGTTTGCATGTCACCACAAAGATCTTCAGCATGCAATCGTGCTTCGCCAATCAGAATCTCACAAGAACGACTCGCATTTCACCTCAAAATCAACAGACAAGACATAAGATATTATGTTTTGCATAATCAAAGCATATTTTAAGAATTTGCCATTATTTTAATGACAATTAAGCAAATACTTTCATTAGTATAATGCATATGGATGATTTACTTCTCAGTAGTGATTCTCATAAAAAATTCACATAATACAGGTCAACAGGATATGAATTTTAACTATTAGATCTCATCACACTCATCATAGTTGATTAATCACAGTATATTAAGACTATATTAACTCTCCTGTATCAAAAGTTCTCTGAAATGTTGAAATATATGCAAATGAGGCATTAGAGAATTAAATATGCACTAATTTGCATACATTTTCAGAATGTCAAAAAAAAAAAAATAGGAAAATAGATTTTCACCGTGTATTTAGGAATACTTAAAAAAAACTATATATTTTATATATAAAATGAAAAAAGATTATTAATATATATTTTTTTTTTCTCCAAAAAAATCACATTAGAATAATAAAAAAGTAACTTTTCTGCAACAATAAAAATAAATAACAGGATGTCTGACTGCAAAACAAAAACCTTAAAAAAAATACGCAAAATGCAATTTCTTTCATCTGAATAATAATAATAATAATAATAAAAAGCAAAATTAACCTCAAAATTGAACATCACATGAAAAAAACACTTATTTTTTCTGGCATGTCTTCCTAAAAACTGTTTAAAATGTTTAAATCTATTTTTAAATTGTGTAAAATACACACACACACACACACACACACACACACACACACACACACACACACACACACATATATATATATATATATATATATATATATATATATATATATATATATATATATATATATATATATATATATATATATAAATTTATATATATATCACATTAGAATAATAAAAAAGAACATTTTCTGCAACAATAAAAATACATAAAAGAATGTCTGATTGCAAAACTTCCAAAAAAAATTAATTTTCATTAAGCAAAATGCAATTTCTTTCCTTTTTGCGGTTAACTGCGTTTCGTGAGATTCGCCCATTGCACACACGCGTGACACTTTGACGCCATTAGAACAGGAGCGCGTTTGTTTAACGCAGTAAAGCCGTGGTCTTTTCCCATCACGCGTGCGTCTGCGCGTTTGCGTGTTTCTGCCGCGGGTGTATACGTTCTAATCCGCTCAGATTAAGAGATTAACCGCGGGAGTATTTGTGTGCATGCGGCGGTATGCGCGTGTGTTGTCGCAGTAGTAGTCGCTCCCCTGTGAGAGTGTTTGCTGTGTGGAGTTCAACTGCCCGCCACCTGTTCGCCCCCACCCCAGGGGGCAAATCTCTCTAATTCTGATGAGCAGAGACAGAAGACCGTCGCCATGGGGATGTTCCGCAGGGGGACGAGACGCGCATGTGAGCGCGGGATCAATCAATGTATGAATGCGTGCGCGCCGATGTGTCTTTGTGCGTCGGCCCCGTACGTGTGTGTGTGACGTTAGGCCCGTCTAAGAGGCTCTGGCGACAGACAGCTCGGCGTGCAGGAGGTGACAGGGAGTCTGCGTGAGTCTCTGCACGGTCCCGAAAACAGGGGGGCCCAGCCCGCATCGCGCCCAGCCAGGGTGGCTACATCCTGGGGACACGCCGGCCCGAGACTCCCCGGAGTTATATGCGTCTCTGGAGCCCGGCTCCCAATCTGCCATATGCCACGGCCCAGATGCGGCTGCCGATACGCACCTCTTCTCATGCGCGAACAAAAGCACATAAACCCGTAGTTCGGGAATATAAAAGTGCAGGTTTACAATGGGATGACACCTTTTAACTCCTTTACTCCTTTAAGGGATAGTTTAGCCAAAAATGAACATTTTGTCATTATTTACTCAACCTCAAGTTGTTTCAAACCAGTCTGAGTTTCTTTCTTCTGTTGAACGTAAAAGAAGATATTCTGGAGAATGTTGGGAAGCAAACAGGGTTCCACGGTATGAAAAAAAATACCATGGAAGTCAATGGGTACCACCAACCAAAATAATTCTAAATATCTTCTTTTACATTCAACAGCTGTAAGAAACCTTTAATTTTAGGGTGAACTATCCTATACATTTGGTTTTCCCAGTCAAAATTCACCGGCCTTTTAAAAATTGCTTGTAAATTTCTCATTATGCACAAGTTTTGTATATCTTTCTGAACTGATTGGTCGTACGCCTCATTCTGGAGTGAAAAAAGCATTATTTATGGATAACTTTGGCAATGTTTACTCAAAAACTGAGTAAAAGCTCAGATTAATGAGGTCTATGATCAATCAGTTTCAAAAAGAAATGCAAAACCTATGCTAACCGACAGAAAATAAGTGGACAATATTAAGTTCAATATTTGGCAATTATAAAGCATTGAATGGAAAGACCGACAGTAGTGTAAAAAATTACAAAAATTATCCAGTTTTTTTAATTAAATAATATAATAATTAATTTGTATAATTTTTTAATTAATAATAATAATAATAATTTTATTAAACTGATATAATTATTAATATAATTAATAAAAAAAATCTTATTTTTTATAAATATAATATAATATTTTTATAAATATATTATAGCATATAACAAATATATACACTGCCGTCCAGAGGTTTGGGATCAGTAAGGTTTTTAATATTTTTTAAAGAAGCGTCTTATGCTCATCAAGGGTGCAAAAATAAATAAATAAATAAATAAATATTATATATATATATATATATATATATATATATATATATATATATATATATATATATATATATATATATAGAAATAATTTTGCAATTTAAAATATCTCTTTTTGTTATGTGAATATATTGTAAATTTGAATTTATTCCTGTGATCAAAGTTGAATTTTCAGCATCATTACTCCAGTCTTCAGTGTCACATGATCCTTCAGGAATCATTCTAATATGCTGATTTATTATTAATATTGGAAACAGTTGTGCTGATTAATATGTTTTAGAACCTGTGATACTTTAATCAGGATATTTGGTGAATTCAAGGTTAAAAAGAACAGCATTTATTCAAAATAGAAATCTTTTGTAACAAACTATACACTATCATTCAAAAATTTGGGGCCAGTATTTTCTTTTCTTAAGAAATTAATATTTTTATTTACCAAGGATGTGTTAAAATGATAAAAAGTGATAGCAAAGACTTATATTGTTAGAAATGATTTCTTTTTTGAATAAATGCTGCTCTTTTTATTCATCAAAGAATCCTGAAAAAGGTATTACAGGTCAAAAAGATTTAGCTGCACTACAGGGTTTTTTTCTGTATTTTTGGTAAAATAAATAATAAATAAATAAATGCAGCCTTAGTGAGCATTAGCGACTTTAAACATTAAAAGACTAAAACAGGAAACTATATTACTGGCCAGTTCTTAATATAATGTTGGATATATAAAGCATGTTTTTATTTCAATAATAATTAAAATAATTTGCTAAATGCAACTATAAGGCATGAAAATATTAAGCTATTTTAAACGTTAACATCATGATTTTGAAATGATGTGTACTGAGAAAAATGCTATGAAAATCTAACATAATGGTATTCTTTAAAGTAATTTGAAGCACTAATTTAAGAATTGTGTTTCCAAAATGAGTAATTGTGGTCAAGGTTTGGTGATTTTTCAGTTTAAAAAAAAAAAAAAGCAGAGAGATTTAAGTGCCTTTAAAATGGTGTGCATCTCAGAAAAAGCTCCCAAGAAAAGCATGTTGGAAGTGAGTCAGATTTGTGAGTTTTGGACATGCATAAGCCGTGACAGACGGGGAGGGTGGAGAGCAGAGAGACAGTCAGAGCTGGAGTCATGATGTCTGTAGAGATGAGCCGAGGAAAAACTTTGGGTAACTAGTGGCGTTCAGAGCCAAACATGGCTCCTCTGGCATCATTTGAGTTTTTAGCTGACTGATTTATTGAAAACATAGACTGAGACTCATTTGGTGTGATGTAAATGTACCAGTCTACGCTGAGAGAGCGCCTCCTGTAGGCCGGAGGTCTGGACGACAGACTCCTGTCCTCCTTGCAGTGTTTGTCCTTCAAAGAGAGTCTCTGGGTGAACTTCACGATCCCAGACTCAGTCCTGAGAAACACAAACACACAAAAATAGCACGATTACTGTAATCCATCCACTGATTTACTCAATGTTTCCCTAAAAATACACACACACGCGCCGCCTGAGAGCAGTCCAGAGCTTTACCAGACATTTTCCATCATAATGTTCCATCATGTTTCATGTGTATAAATATTTAATCTTCAATTATAAACAAGTAGTACAATTAATTTAGGTCATTTCAGCGTCACTTTTTCTACAACTTTTTCTATTACTTCAATCAAAAAGCCCCTTTGCCCAAAACTAAAAGAATGATATATATATATATATATATATATAATAAAAGAAAACATTATATTATACCATACTGTATATTGATATATATAGACAAAAATCTAATAATAATAACTATTATTATTAAATATTAATAATATTAATATTTAAAACTACTATTAACTATTAATAATAATAATAATCATAATAATAAAATAATAATAATTCTAATAATAATATGGACAATAATAAATACCAACTAAAAAATATGGATGATAACAAAACAAATAATAAATATAAATACAATTTAACAACAATAAATGAACAAAAAATCTTTTCATTGTTATACATTTTTCAAAATCCTAAAATTTTGTTCCTTTGCTGATTTTCAATTTTTTCAACAGTCCAGAGTTTTACCAAATATTTTTCATCATAATGTTCCATCATGTTTCATGTGCATAAATATTGCATCGTTAATTACAAACAAATAATGCAATTAAGAATTTTTATCATCACTTTAAAAAAAGTGAACTTTTTATATTGGTTAAATAAAAAAATTACCCAAAACTAAAAGGACAAAAATCATGAAAATAAAACATATTTAATAATAACAGTATTTAATAATATTTATTATAAATAAATGAATGAATGAATAAATAAATGTGGATAATATAACAAATAAATAAATAAATAAATGTGGCTAATATAAAAATAAATAAATAAACAAATGTGGATAAATAAATAAATAAATAAATAAATGTGAGTAACATAGCAAATAAACAAATAAATAAATGTGGATAATATAACAAATAAATAAATAAAAAACTACATATACGTGGATAATAAATAAATAAATAAATAAATAAATAAATGTGGATAAACAAACAAACAAACAAACAAATAAATAAAACTATTATTTTCACTGCTCAAAATCCTAAAATGTTGTTTTTTCTAGGTTTTCAGTTTTTTTCTCTCTTTATATATATATATGTTTGTTTGTTTTTAATCCCAGCTTTTTACATTTTTTTTTCATGAGGTCTGAGACTTTTAGACCAACTGTATATTTTAAAAAAGGTTGCATTTTAAAAAGCTTGGAAGCAAAATATGTCTAATCATCAAGACAATAATGTCATAATAAGGTGCAGTATGACCAGGAAATGTTTTTCTTATGTAAGAGGGATTGCGTGTGTTGAATTTGTCGTCTCATTAGCAACAGTGTCGTCATAACAGCAGCAGCGGACGCTATATGCAGATCCGTGCGTGTAAGGCTGACAGCGCTGTAAATGCGTGAATGAACGACCCTGCAATCGCTTAATGACAAACGAGTCAACAAGTGCGACTGAAGAATGTTTAAACAGTCAAGGACAAGGTCAGCGGGCGAGCGGCAGTGCCAGCGCCGTCCCGAGCGCTCATGCCACGGAGCGCTGACCGCATCCGTATTTCTAGAGGGAATGTTCCTAGATAGAAGCCGTTTGGGAATAAGACAGGAAGAAGGACAGCGGGATGAATCCGATTCCGCCGGCAGCTGTTCTGGATGACACTGCGCTCGGTCGGGGTCCCATGTGCTGATGTAATGCCATTAGAAGATTTCTTACAGTAGGAAGGCCTGAGTGATGACATCACCTCCTTCAAGAGCACACACGCGCCGTACGGACACGGACGCATAAAAATAAATGCCAAACATAAACACGGCACAAGTCAACGCTTAATTCGTATGCACTTTTAGACATGATTGCAAGCGAGAGAGAGAGAGAGAGAGAGAGAGAGAGAGAGAGAGAGAGAGATCTGTTTCAAAAGTCAGCTGCGCAAAGCATTCTGGGATTGCCTTCTTTATAAAGGATACATTGTAGAATTTGGCCAATAGAACACTCAGAAAAAAAATTAGGCTTAAATTGAGAATTTATCTATTTGAACTGCATATGAAATTTCCATGTGTTTTGGTTATGCATGCAAATAGTTGTTTCGTTTATGCATGACTGACAAATATGCATCACATTAAGTTAATTTGTTTGTGAAACTGTAATCCAATTAGATGGAATTTTGACAATTTTCGAAGTGTTTTTTGAGCGAAGGCAGAACTATCTCTGTGCCGTCTAGGTAGGCGTCTCACTAGGTTTTGGAGCGGAGATGGAGAGCGAGGGAGAGACGAGCGTCTGCCGTGTTGTTTGATGTCGACGGCGCTGCAGCCAGCGCACAGATCCAGCGCTTCGGCCCAGGCTGCTCATTAGACAAGCATATAAATACCAAACACACACAGTATTAAACAGCAGTGCCAGAGCAGACAGAAACTGGTTAGTTACGGCTAAAATAAAAGCTCTCCGTACCTCACATCAAATGTGTCGTGACGTTATTTCACTTAAAGGCTCTGACCCTCACAAACACACACACACATAAACACACACACACATGTGTTAATACTGGGGTTTGTGTGTTACTTTCAAAGAACTAAAATCATCATTAAAGTGACTGAGAATAGAAGTTAATTTTCAAACCGTGAGTGTGAATTTAGTTAGAATCAATCACACCCCTCATAGGATGTTTAACTGGCATTTAAATCTGAGTGACAGAAGTAGGAATTTACTGAATTCACAATTTA
>CM070030.1:2193317-2200817 GCA_036247105.1 Cirrhinus mrigala
AAAGAGGCTCATTGCACTCATTTACTGTTGAGATGCAACGTAGATGTGCAAATGCAACTGATGCAGCACGTTACTGCGCTCACATATCCAACGCACTATAGAGCTTCTGCTAAAGGACTTGTCGATGCTGTAGTAATCTGATCCTTAATGCATGACTTTCAATTTAATGTTTATTACAATCACTTCTTTCTTTATTGGTTCACTCAAGTTAATCTATGCTATTGAACAAAGTGACAAATCATCTGACAACACACAATGGACTGCAGGACTGCATGCATGCATATATCTGCATAACATAACTTTTTGGACACACTTAAATGGATTTTGTAATTTTTTAAGATAATTAGACTATAGGTGAACCCTAAACACATTCTAACTCTACCCATTAAATAACATTTTATGCATTTTTAAAATTCAAAAACAAAGAAAGAAAGACCTACCTAATTTAGCTCACTTTTGGTGAATTTTCTCACACATGCACACTTTTCCAAACACTTCAGACTAACACACAATCGCATTCAGGTTGGCATTATAAATGCTTACTCTAGATTACAGTTTGGCTAAAACTAGATTATCTCTCTGTTCTGTGTGTCACTAGGCCCAAATAAGGTCAAACGCATTTCCAATGACTTGCCGTGTTTAACCCTGGCATCACCCAATTGAAAGCATGACACAGACGTATCTTACCTTCTCTGCCGCGTTCCCTTCCTGTCGATGGAGCCCAGACTCTGAAACAAACACAAAACACAACATTACAACCAATTAACAGAGATACAGTCGTCTCAAAACACCACAGTCATTTCACAGATTATTACACTCCGGAACACTTGATTCTGATTGGTCAATCGCAACATTCTGTGGTCAAATAATGACACAAAATTATTTAACCGACTGTTGACCCATGTTGTCTCATGTATCCTTCCACACTCTTTCTGCTCACATAATCCTGTAATTTAAACTCAAATGAGTATTTCATGCCCATTCCTTCATTAATTTGGTAAGCAGCCGTGAAATAAGTGGGATCACACACAGACAGTCTCCAGCACCCTGCCAAAGGTTTATTTGGCAATAATGTCTGGCTAACTGTACATTAACCCTTAATTATTCAACTATCAGTGGATGAATGGATGGAAAGACAGACTAGGAGCAGCAATAGCAGAATAGCTAGATGAAATGATGGATTAAAAAGGAAGATAGAAAGATGATAGATGGGGAGATGAATGGAAAAATATATAGAACAGACAGACAGACAGACAGACAGATAGATAGATAGATAGATAGATAGATAGATAGATAGAATGATGGATAACAGATACAACAGATAGAATGATAGACAGAACGATAGCTAGAACGATAGATAGAATGATAGAACGTTAGATAGATATAACGATAGACAGAATGATAGAATGATAGATACACAGATAGATAGATAGATAGATAGATAGATAGACAGACAGACAGACAGACAGACAGACAGATAGATAGATAGATAGATAGATAACATGGTAGAATAACAGAATGATGGATAGATGGATGGATGGATGGATGAATGAATGATAACAGAACAACAGAACGACAGGATGATAGATAAAACAATAGATAGAACGATAAATAGCACGATAGAATGATAGACAGAACGATAGAACAATAGAGCGACAGCGATAAAGCGATAGACAGATAGATAGATAGACAGATAGATAGATAGATAGATAGAAAGAAAAACAGAATGATGGATGGATGGATGATAGTTAACAGAACAATAAACAGAACAACAGAACGATAAAGAGAACGACAGATAGAACGACAGAACGATAGAATGATAGAACGATAGATAGAACGATAGATAAAATGACACCGATAGATAGAACGATAGACAGACAGACAGATAGAAAGAACAACAGAATGATGGATGGATGGATAACAGATACAACAGATAGAATGATAGACAGAAGGACAGACAGAACAATAGAACGACAGACAGAGTGACAGAACGACAGAAGGATAGAACGATAGAACGACAGAACGATAGAACGATAGATAGATAGATAGATAGATAGATAGATAGATAGATAGATAGATAGAAAAAAACAGCAGAATGATGGATGGATGGACAGACAGGCAGAATGATAGAATGATAGATAGATTGAAAGAATGACAGAACGGTGGATGATGAATGAAAAAATGGATAGACAGATAACAACAATTGACAGAATGATAGACAACGATAGACAGACAGACGGATAGAAAGAACAACAGAATACTGGATGGATGGATGGATAAGACATACAACAGATAGAATGATAGATAGAACGACAGACAGACAGACAGGCAGACAGATAGATAGATAGATAGACAGAATAACAGAATGATGGATAGATGGATGGATGGATGGATGGATGGATGGATGAATGATAACAGAACAACAGGACGACAGGACGATAGATAAAACAATAGATAGAACGATAAATAGAACAATAGAATGATAGACAGAACGATAGACAGAACGATAGATAGATAGATAGATAGATAGATAGATAGAAAAACAGAATGATGGATGGATGGATGATAGATAACAGAACAATAAACAGAACGATAAATAGAACGACAGAACGATAGAATGATAGAACGATAGATAGATAGAACGATAGAACGATAGATAGATAGAACGATAGACAGACAGATAGATAGTAAGAACAACAGAATGATGGATGGATATATAACAGATACAACAGAATGATAGACAGAAGGATAGAATGACAGAACTATAGATAGATAGACAGACGGAAAGAACGACAGATGGATGGACGGACAGATGTGGTGACATTTGAAAGGGCGTGTGGATGTTTCAAAGCAAACAGCTGGAGTGCGGATGATCACCGCTGTGATTCTGACCTTTACCTGTCTCAGACTCACAGACAGAAAAACACTGAATTATGACATCTACAGTACGACTTAAACCTTCACTCATACAAACTTATTCATACACCTGTTAAACTCTAAAGATCATGACGATAACATACTACTTCCTCTGTCACTGTATGCACTGTGTTTCTACAGTCAAGTATAAAGTGCAGTAATCACAGTAAATGAAATCACATCATCTTCAGTGTCGCTTCACACCTCAGCAGCCTCAAACCACACCAATTAACCATTCATCAGCGCAAACGAGTGCTGTGACAAAAGCGTAACCATGAAATGAGAACTTCTCACTGAGAACATCACTCAACACAGCATGTCGACACGCACCGAGAGTGATTAGTGTGCAAAAAACGTTTAACAAAACTACTAAACACGCACAAACACACACACACACACACACACACTCGGTCCTCAGGCATTCCAGTGATCACATACCTGTGCAGTTCCAGTTTCACCTGTCGCACTCGCTTTCCCTTCGCTTCAGGTGCAGACTAACTAAAACACACAGTACAGTGTCTGTCTATCTGTCTCTCTCGCTGCTGGAGGTGTTTTAATGTTTTATCAGCCCGTTTCTCTGCTACTGCTGACTTGGTGTACTTTAATTGTGGTTGCCAGGCGATAAGCTTCACTAACTGTGCAGTAAACAGAAAGAGAGAGAGAGAGAGAGAGAGAGAGAGAGAGAGGGAGGTGTTCTAAACGGTGCTGAATACTAATTGCAGCAACAAAAAAAGTTAAGCTAAAGGCCAGTTGCTCGTCACACTTAATGTGCAGCAAAACCACTCAGTGTGTCACATTTCACATCATTTTTACTCATTAGTGAGCAGGTGCTGATGTGTCATCAGTGTTTCACCAACTAGTTTTATTTTCCATATGAAACGGCTTTAAACTGCCTAAAACCTCAGCTGTCAATCACTTTTGCTGGATGTATTTATTTTTATTTGACATTTGGTTAATGCACGGATGAAAGCAGGTATGAAATATTGATTTGTTCGCATTGGCTCCTGATTCAGTCGTTTATCCTTTTATGTGATGCCGTTTCTCTTTTGTTCTATCGATTTAGTTAAAGCGGCATCATTAGCAGCTTTTCAAATATTCCTTCAGAAGCTTCCAGACGAGCAGCCGAACGAACGCAATTAAAATGAAAAAAAGAAAAGCCTCGGATGAGGAAGCGGCTGTGCAAGATGATTTGTGTTCCTGAAAATGAGCTGCTTTTCTGTTTGGTTTCTTGTGAATGAATCTGATCTTCAATGACTTCACTAATGCATTTAAACTAACAAGAGATATTAAAATAGATTTATACATTCATTAATGCATCACAGTTAAAATGCAATATTTAACAGAAAAATGTACAATATTATTTAAAAACCTATTTTTTTATGATGTCATTTAAAAAAAATATAATATATATAATATGTCAATTTTTTAAATAATCTTTCACTTAAAAAAATAATCATTCACCTACATACGTATAAACATAAATTATATTTTGCTTATTTAAAAAAATAAGACAATACCTATACTAAATACGACAATAAATATGACAACTTTTATATTATTTTATACTAAAACATTTTTAATCATTTTTTACATACTTTACACGGATAATACCAACAATTTTTCTAAATATTAGAATTAGAACAATACCTATACTAAATACGACAATAAATATGACAACTTTTATATTATTTTATACTAAAACATTTTTAATCATTTTTTACATACTTTACACGGATAATACCAACAATTTTTCTAAATATTAGAATTTTAAATGTGAAAGAATATTTGATGCATATACAAAAAATCTGTTTAAAAAAAAAAAAAAGTTAAAAAAAGCATTCAGCTACTATACTATATTTTACATAAAGTATAAAATAGTATAAATTATTTGACTTATTTTAGAAAATTATATATTGAAATTTAATTAAATTTGATAATTTAAACACTATTAAATATACTCCTATATTAAATATTCTATTTTATTTATTTTATTATATTTTAATGCATTTTTATATAATATAATTTTTCAGAATATTAGACTTTTAACTGTGAAAGAATATTTGATGCATCAACAAATCACAATAACATACTTATTACAAAATATTTTGACTTGTTTTAGAAAATACAAAATTAAAAACAATATATTATTTTAATTTAAATACTATTAACATATTCTTTTATACTAAATACACTTTATTTAAATGTACTTACACATTTTTTAAATTATATACTTTATACAATTTTGAGAATATTAGACTTAACTGTGAAAAAGTATTTGATGCATCAACAAATAGAAATCACAATAATATACGTTTTATGAATTAATTTTACTTGTTTTAGAAAATATAAAATTAAGAATAACTAAAAATATTTTTATTTAAATACTATAAACATACTTTTATATTAAATATAATTTTTTTAATTAATTATATTTTATACTTTTAAACATTAAAGAAATACATAAAACACATACAATTTTCAGTATATTAGACTTTGAAAGAATATTTGATACATCTTATTTTAGACTTATTTTAGAAAATAAAGATATATTTCAACTATTTTTAATTTTCTAAATTAAATACTATTAAAATATATTTATATACTAAATATACTTTGACATTTTATACTTTTAAACATTTTATATACAGTATATATTTTATTTATTTATTTTTACAAAATATTAGACTTAACTGTTGAAGAATATTTGATGCATTAACAAATAATTATAATAATATCCTAATTATTAATAATGATGTTTTTACAGACCAAACAAAAATGGGGTTTCACACTCTTTGAACAATTAATATCCATGATTTCTCCTTAAGCACGATAACTCGCAAGTAATGATTTTATTTGCAGCATTTAAAAATACTGCAATTTTTTAAACACAAAAAAACCTTTCTATTTAAAGAATTATTTAAAATGAATATTTTAATTTAGATTTAAACAGATCCAGCTTTCTAAACCTCAGAAAAATGTACATTCACTACAAAATATTTTTACATTTTGCAGGACTGGAAATCACAATTTTAATGCTCTAAAAAATTTTAAGTACATTATTCACACATTTCTACACTAGAAAAGTAATGAAATGCGATGTCACATGACAAGTCCATTCCAGTTTCTAGTCAGGTTTCCTGGTTAAACAACCTAAAACACAAACACAACTCACTGGAGTGTGCATTCGTGTGTCTATAGGAGGGCAGCGATGCCTGCTGAGGTTGCCATGGCAGCAGTGTCTCGACCAATCCGAGAGCTCCCATCATGCCATGCAGGGATTTGGGACACTGGCTGGGCAAACGTCACTCAAAAGAGAAGGTTAATGATCTAACGATGCCGCGCATGAACATATGAGCCTAAACACACGCCGGGAGACTCACATTCTATATTCCTTTAAGTAAAAATCTCCAAAGCCTACAGTGTGATACTGTAGCCCTGCGTCTCTGGCAGACACATGTTCACACCCCCTTTAACCAAATGAGCTTGTTCTAGTATGAAATGGAAAATTGGAAACATTTGCAGCACATTATATGAAATGGAAAAATCTAAAAGTGTTTCTCTCTGTGTTCGTTTGCCATAATGATCCGCAGTTCAGCTCCCGTCTGCACGCATGGCTGTGCGCTAATTATCATAGAAACGGCTCTCCAAAACATAAGAGCTTTTTATAATTGTTCCTCCATATTTCTGTTTATTTTAGACTATAAAACGTATACAGTAGCAGTGAAAAGTTTGGAAACACTTGACTGGATTTATGTTTCGCATGATCCCAAAAAGCCTTTTGATCTCAACGCTTCTGCTTAAATGACTTAAATTAGTTTTGTAGGCAAATATAAGTGTGAATTTCTTCACCAAATTGACGTTTGATTTATTTGTAAATATGTAAATAGCTACACAAATCAAACACAAAAACAGACGCATAAAAATGAACATCTCTTCAGCACGGAAAAGCACTGAAAACGTCTTTTGAAGGCATACTTTGTATGAGAAACAGACCAAAATATTTGCCAAAAAATCTCCATTTTAAAATTACCTGAATTTTTCTGTTGTGTATAGCATAAAAAAATAAATGTAAAAAAAAAAAAAAAAAGGAATTATCTATTTCTTTTTTGAGTTGTATATTGCAATAAAAATAAATTAAAATGAAATAATAATAAAATTCCCTGATAGGTTTTAAAGTTTTGAGTTGTGTATAGCATAAAAACTAAAGGTAAAAAATAATAAATGTATCTATTTGTTTCTGAGTTGTGTACTGTATAAAAAATACATTTAAATAAAATAATAATAAAATTCCCTGATAAGTTTTACAGTTTTGAGTTGTATATAGCATGAAAATAAATTAAAAATAAAATTAATTTATCAATTTGTTTTTGAGTTGTGTATTGTATAAAAAAAAAATTTATTAAAATAATAATAAAATTCCCTGATATGTTTTACAGTTCTGAGCTGTGTATTGCATAAAAATGAATTAAAAATAAAATGAATGTATCTATTTGTTTTTTAGTTTTATATTGTATTAAAAAATATTAAAATAAAATAATAAAATTACAAATAAAAATAATAAATTAGAAATAAAATAAATCAAAA